>JAWWMP010000005.1:19551597-19638683 GCA_035047865.1 Dendrocincla tyrannina
AAATGTTTCAGATTAAAAAAAAAAAAAAAAAGGAAAAAAAAAAGGAAAAAAAAAAAAAGAAAAGACAAAAGCACCCCTTTGTTCTAATAACAGAAAATCAGAACTGCTACAGATGGAATCATTCATGTGTCCCTTCCTTTACACAATCCAAGCTTCGCCTGTAAGCCTACTGTAAGGAAAGACAAGGAATAATGAACATTTTAGTCCAAGTATAAAAATACACAGGGCAGAAAACAGTGCTAATGAAAAGCTCCTCCTTTCAGCAGAGGAAGGGACTCAGCAGTCACTAACAGATTTCCAGCAAAGCTGGAAACTAAACCAGATTCTACATGCTGAGACAGTTTCTCTCTAAATTCATTTATGGCTTTCACTCCAAGCAAGAATTTTATTTTATTTCAGTGGAATATGAGTATATGGTTTTGGCACTACAAAAGTAGAGTATTTTTAAAAATAATTCCATTAAAACTATTGCATGGGGTTTTTTTGGTTGGTTTTTTTTTTTTTTTTGTTTTGTTTTGTTTTTTTTTAATGGCAGAATGTATTCATTGCGATTCTTAGGGGAATTACATATGATTTAGTTTCAAAATTTAAGGATTTTCTAATAGGTTCAATCATTTCTTATCCTTCTTTCCAAAGGTCTTGACTTTTCAGTTTTCTAGCTGCTTACCATTAATAAGACTTTTTATTATGTTATTATTTAAGGTACATGGCATTCAGTGGGAAGCGCATAGTAATTGTCTCAAAAATCTTAACTAAAATTGAGATCTGGGTATTGACCTCTTTTACTTCTATTGACTATTTTATCTCATTGTGATGATGCTACTAAATGGGCATAGCAAAGAATAAGCTCAACTTGTATCATGGAAACAAAATAGAGCTTTCTCATGCCCAAGCTAACAACCAGTAGTTAAGTACAGTTATATAACCTCTTAGCGCCAGCCTCCTTCCCTTTTCCCTCTTGCCTCTATTCCTTTAGTTTTGATCACATAATCATGACCTTTAGGTCACAACACTAACACAGTAGAGCACATTTACTTACTGTCTCACCCCGCTGTCCTGGGTGTCCAGGCAAGCCATCTTTTCCAGGTGGCCCCTAAAATTGTAAAATACGTAAGTCAAAACATTTCTTAGTCATCCTCGATTCTGGAAAAAAAAGTATGTGCTGTAAGAATTCCTGCTCTCTTTTCTTTCTAGACTAGTCTTTGGTAAAGCTTAACTGCCCCTATATCAGCTCACTAAGATTTTAATAATATTTTTTCCTGGTGTCCTCCCTGATGTGTGTTAACACTTGCTTGGAGAGTGACTGTTGTCAAATGTAAACATGTTCAAAATGGATTTCTGTAAATTCAGAAATCATGGAAAGGCCATATACTTCCCTTCCATTTTTCTTTGATTAATGACTGAATTAACACAAAAGTAAGCACTATAGGAATATGTGATGAAATTTCAGGTTAGGCCATTAGAAATGTAAGTAACAAATGCATGGGTGAAAAAAAGTCACAGGTGGTTTGATGCTTCTGTACTTCACATGAGTAGACGCATACCAGAGGAGCAGGAAAACTAGTCAGGCAGCAGCTCAAATGTGCTACTATTTCTATACATGTCTGCTGCTACTCAGTGTCTCTTTCCTCTGCATTTTTTCCTCAATGAATCAATTGTTAAAATAAAATATACATTAGCAAAAAAGTATTTTGCCTTAACTCAGTGCATCATCTGGACACTGGCATCAGCATACTAGAAAATTTGCAGTTTGGTCTATTATGTTGAACATCTTATGACCTGCACCAAATATCATTTTGAATATGTGAGTTCTTAGCCTTAGAGCTCAACAAGCGTATTTGTAATCTATGCATAAACCATCTCATACATAAATTTTTAAATATTCACTTCAGGGACACTGCATGAAAATTAAGATTCCTGTTGTTGCACATAATTAAAGAGATACTTACTGGAGGTCCCTTTGGTCCAGGGAATCCAACTGGTCCCTGAGGCCCTTGCGGTCCCTGGAACAAAGACAATCAAATAAGTAGTTTTACTCAAGCTGCCTTGACACTGGATTGAAAAGTTTGTTTCAGTGATAAAATACATTGAACACTGTAAAGAATGTGTGGATTTAAGTATAAAACCTCAGCTACTGCCATAAATATTGGTAGCAGCAATTCATATGCACACATATTGGAGATTACCTGAAAGCAATACTGCTTGTGTAGGAATGCAGTAGGAAAAGTAGTTGTGTTAACTATGTTTGAATCTGACTCCCAAAACTGCGTGTAACAAAGTAGAAACCAGCCGTGAGTAAGAAGCATTGTTTTTCTGTGTTGCACAAACCATGGGATTTAGCTAATAGTCTGATCATCTCTTTAACTTTCACTCAAACATTCATCCTTGACAATTCTTACACCCTAGCAATATTTTAAGCCAGTACAACAGTACAAACATCCCAAAAGAATAAGCTTTCCAGAGTTACTTGCGATTAAATACAGCATTTTTGCCATAATGAAAAACAGTTGAAAAATTGCACGATGCATGAACATTCTATTTTTATAGTTTTGTATATCTATATATATATGGAGAGAGAAAATTTTCACGCGACATGATTTTACAAATTTAGTTGAAGATGATCAGGTGAGTTAGTGCATTGTGCATACATATGTACAAGTGTATACATACATATATGTCTATACAAGTATGTTCACATACATCTATATACATAGATATTTACACAAAGTATTAGCTTTGTGGTACAGGAGTGTTTCTGAAGTTGTCATCAAACAAAACAGTGACCAGCTTTTAAAATGTACTGTTGATATGTTGAAAGAGACTATGCCAGTTTATGAAAATAACCGTTGCTGTTTAGTGTTTTATGCACTAAGTCAAAGTGTAGCAATCTGAAAAACTTATTTATTCTACATGGTTCCAGAGCAGAGATATGTACCCTAGTCATATAAAGCAAGACTTCATTGTATTCTATTTGGTATATTATGTGTAGTTTTGCTATGACATCAGCCGTCAAAATATGTCAGAAATGTTGGTTTGATGCAAAAGACTTCAAGCAGGAGACCACATCTCCCAAATTATGCCACCCTTTTGCTCCTCTGATAAAGTGCTGTATTCCAAGTTTCATAAGCCTCATTCCACAGAGCCCAGGCTCAGTTCCAGAGCACAGCTGCCTCCTGCAGTAGGCAAAGCAGTGTGTAAATGTAGCTGTGGGAGAGGATCCCTTGTGCCCAGCCTGGGAGAATTTGCCCTTAAATAAAACTTATTCCAGGACAGACTTTTATTATACTGAAATACTGAATCTGACTCAACTAAGTGCTAGACCAAGGGAGAAATCTTTGTGATCTTACTGCACTACCCATATTTTTTTCTTATTTTTTTATTTTCAAAAAGAGGTGGAAGGCTGTTTCTGAAACCTCCATAACACACAAATATGCTCCATATGAGGGTTTGGGTCTTTTTTCCATATACTGTGTCCGTGAACAAATGAACTTCTCTCATTTGCTCATGGCTATAACATAAAGCTTAGAGTAAAAAAAAAAGTAGGAGCTCTACAGAGAAAAGCTAATAAAATTGACTCAGCTATTGCACAAAATATATGAATGAAATTGGTCACTCCCAGAAATTGGGTTATAGGAGCACAACTCAAATTTCACAGTTAATTGCACTTTCTTTCTCATAGATTGTCACTGTTCTCACATATTGAAGCTTTTTAAGGAAAAAACTTTGCATTTTCCTTTTCATCCATTATTTGGCTTGCAGGTTTCAAGCCACTGGACTGATGTATTACATGAGAAAAAGCATTAGAATACTAACAGCATGGTATCAAAATTACATTTTCTTCTCTGTCATTAAATTTCATTTTAACAGTAGCTACACAGAATAGATTATTTAGTGTTTACATGTCTGGTACCTGAAATAGTCTCAGAGGAGTAGAAATGACAGTTTTATTCTTTGGCTGACATTCACCCCTACTGGGAAGCAAATGAGATACCTCACACTTATATTACACAAGTGGTATGAGACATGGTGCTCTATGACTCTGCATCTCTTTGTTCTGACAGTTTTTCTCCAGGGATCCCTCTTTTTGGACTGATCTGCTCCCCGTTTTCAGTGTCCCCACAAATCCTCTTCCTCATAATCTCTTGGAGCTGTCAGCAAACTCCTCTTTCACACAGATCTGCTATTCACCTTCTGGTAGTCTGCCTCTGACCTACCTCCTCAGTGTAAAGCGGCCTACATTTCCCTTCTTGGACTATGCCTAGTTCTTTCCATCCAACATCCTACTTAATGTTAAAAAAAGTGACAGTACGGAACTGCACAAGGAAAATGCACAAGGAGCTTGCCCCTGGAGAATAAGACCCCTAGAGCACACTGGGACCTGGCAGTGGATACCAGGAAGTGATCTACAGGTTCCCTATAAGAAAAAGGCTAGGAGTTCCATGAAATATAACTGCAAATGAAAAGTTTGTTAAGCTTTGCAAAAGCAGGAAGCTCATCCACTTAAACTGAGTTGGTTTTCAAGTGTTGCTATTACAAATCTGATTTATTAATATTGTTTTTCTTTATACTGCTGTGCAATGAGCTGACTGCATACTAGATTTGTGTATTGATGGGTAAGATAACAGTGAGCAGAAAATTTGTTTTAGAGAGAACAATACAATTCCTGAAGCTTGCAGAAAGTGAGTTGAAGGCAATTCTTAGCAGATCAGAATGAAAAAACCCTGCTGCTTCAACAGAGAACCTCCTGAAAGGCTTGAGTGCAAACCCAGTAAACAGGCAGTTAGCTGCAGTAAGTGGGGAATTCTGAAGAGCACAAGCTGGTGAGTACACCTGTAACTCACATGGATATATATACAGTGCATGGATATAACACAAAGTGTGTACGTATTCTCTATGTCCTACATGTACAAAGCTGAGCTATGGATGGAAGAAGCTTTCAGCAAACTTCAGCCACCCCATTCTTAATTTCGTGAAAAGCATCATGGAATTGAGGTTTTGTGAGTTCCGGTTACTCGGGTCAAAGAGGCACTAAGATATGAGTGAGAACTGAAAATGAAACAACCTCCTTCCCACCCTCAAATCACACTCCTACCTGGTGGGAAAAACATCTACAAAAACAGCTTTCACATACCCTTTCGCCTGGTGGGCCAGGAGGACCATCATTGCCTGAGGTACCCTGGAAAGGAAAGGCAGTATGTTTAAAGATGTAGATTTGTTTAAAAGAAACAGCCGGTAGCCAATCTATACAGTGTGCTTGACCATTACCTTTGGACCTGGTTTACCAGTGGGACCTCTGGGACCTCTTGAACCTCTTGGACCCTGTCAATTTAACACAGATGCACTTGATGATAAGTATTGGATACTATAATAAAATAAAAAAAAATTTCACAGTTAAGTGAAGGTAATTTATATAGGAAAACCTCTAAATTGCAAATCAAAAGAACATACTGTTGGTCCTCGCTGTCCTCTGGGTCCTGGTTTGCCATGTAATCCCTGGAGAGAAAAGTTCACAGAAATCATCTTAGAAGACACGCTATTTGTGAGATAAAGTTTTTTTAATGAAGTGGAGGCAGAGTGCAACTCCCTGAAGTTTAAAAGTTATTTTATTTTTAACTATCTACTTTGCATTTCGATTTACAGAATAATGGTTCTTGATAAAATTGATTGTTTTTCTGAGTTCACTGGGACTTGTGGCTCAATGTGTTAAACTTGCCTAAGAGTCAGATTCTGCTAGAGGCATTAGAACATTTTAAACTACGTTAAAATAGTAATGAAGATGGGACACAACAAGCAGAGTTTCTCTGTAGGAGCCTAAACGATTTGGCATTATTTCCAATGTAATAACAGCCTTGAAGAAAGAGTTCACAGGTTCCCACGGACAGCTCCACAGGTTAATAGAGAAAAGAAAGGGCAAGCCTGTCTTCATTTATAACAGAAATGGGGACTGTGATACCTACCAAAACTATGCATACTTGCAGAGATACAGAACTTACTAGAATACTAACTAGCCCCTTAATTTTTTGCTTTAATGTGTCTCCTAATCATACTCAACAGAAATTTTTTCTCTGCATTAATATTGCTATGCATTTTAACACAAAGAATTTTAACACTGAAGGGAATATTCTTCAGGAAGAAAAAGGAACTTGATGACTGGTACTTTCTAATCTCTGAGGTAAACAAAGCAGCAACAAAAAATCAGGAGAGATGTTTCAGCTTAAAACTTGGCTTTACCAGAAACCAATTAAATGCACACATCTGTTTTCTTAACAGTTTTTTTTTGCTGTTTGTTTTATTTCACTTATCAAAATAAAAATGTGTTGTTTTTGAAATGCTACGCAGCTTGTGATCTCAGGGACAGTGACTGTCTTTCCCAGTACCCTTATGCATGGTAGCATAAAACACAATGATAACCATTCAGGCAAGATTAACAATAATATCTGATTATCATTACAAAACCAGCAGTTATGGCCTCACTGATGATAAGCATAATATTTAAGTATACAAGCAGTTTGATGGTATTAATTATGTGGATAATATTTTAGCTGAACTGAAAGCTTTATGAAGCTCTGATAACATCAATATAATTAGATTTTCATAATTTTAAGTCTCTGTGTGATGCTATCATTTTGCTTGTGTTTTATTTTTTTTGTTGTTTTTTTTTTTTTTTTTTTTTTTTTTTTTTTTTTTTGTTTTTTTTTTTTTTTTTTTTTTTTTTTTTTTTAAACCTGGTATCTGTATTGGCAGTTGTGCTTCATGTTTCCCAAAAAGGATGAACTGAGCATTGTTCTATTGCTTGTGCTGTACATAACAACGTATCTTTATCTTAGCTAAAATAGTACAAGAAAAATTTAAACCATACATAAGCAATGCAAATGCAATTGGATTTCATATATTTCAGCTTAAAAAAGGAATTTTTGCTTTATTTTGTGATGCAGATTAAAACGGATTCCTAAGAATAATGATACATTACTTCAGTTTAAGTTGCTATCACCTGTGAATTCTGACTCATCTCCTAATTTCATCATCTTTCTAACGTGTTCTGCTATGTTCAACTGAGCTTTAGAGATAACAGCACAGTGACCTTCTTTCTAATCTATTTTTAATTATTATAGTTTGAAGAATATACGTAACATTTTCCCTCACCTGCTTCAGTCACATAAAGCAGGAAAATATGTAATTTTACATTTTTAAAATATATGTAATAGTACATTCTTCATCTTTTCTGGTATATTTTGCCTTTTTGAAGCTAAGCCTATTAAAAAAAAACAAAAACAAAAAAACAACCCTTGTGACAAATCAGAATACATATGAAATACAAGTTGAATTTCCTTAAGGGTAAATTGCATGGTAGCAGGATAATTCGTGGGATACACGAAAATAGTTCTTGCCAACTCACTCAGCTATACTGTCCAAAAAACCCCCCAAACAAACCTTCAACAAAGGTAATTTTTTTTTTCAAATTATATAATTATGACAGCATATGCAGCAAGGAAGTGTCCAAGTTCTTGTATACTTAGATTAATATACTGAAGTATAAAAATAGTATCTCAGTATGTCCTGTTTTACAAAGAGGTCCCTCTTAAGTGTGAAAAGCCTGTTTTTATAGTTCTTTAGATAGTAGTTTGTATCCTTGGGTTTCAGTGATTTCCCATGGCATTGAGTTTCAAAAGTTACTTGTCATGCAAAAATGAATTATCATACCCTTGCACCTTTCTCTCCATTGGCACCTGGAAATCCTGGGAAACCAGTTGAGCCCTATGTAAAAGAGCAATGCAAATATCAGAGGATATCAACAGCAAAACACTAGTATAGCCAACATTTAATTTACATAAAAAGCACAATTCCAAAGTCATGTACACTGTACATGCCAAACTTGCAAGTGTGACAGCAGACATGAAAGCTGTAAATAAACTCACCATAAGGCTTCAAGTCCAGAATGCATTAAAAAAAAAAATCAATGTATAGAATTGACATTATTTATCAACTTATTAGACAATAAAATATCCATTAAATCTGCATGATTTTTAGAGGAGAAATAATTAGTAACAGCCCACTAGAAATAATTGTATCATAATGAAGACAGACAAACAAGGCCTTATTGCATCACCGTATAATAATAATTTTAGAAAAATAAAAATGAAAAAAAAAATCGTAGGGTTTTGCCACATTCTCTATTCACATTACTGAGCTGTAAACAAACTCCGGACAGTTTCATTTAACTGATACATATAATTCATGCATAAGCAGAATTTGTGAGATTATCTGACTTGAAACTGCCCCCAGCTTTATTCTTCCTTCTTCCTTTTTTTCTCCCCTGTCCTTCTGCTAACTGCCCAGTCTAATCTGAACAGTACTATTTTCTTATTTCTGGTATACATGTCCAGTGGGACAGCAGACCTTTTACCTTCCAAGATGTTAATTTGCCATAAGGGACTTGGGGTCAAAGAGGTGACAGACATGACAAAATATACTTTTAACTGACTGGAGATAAAAATCAAGAGAGTGTTTGGTTCGGTCTAGCCAGACTGCCTGCTGTGATAATGTGTCTATGTCTGTGCAGCTTGCTATTAGTATTTTAGTGGAAAATAAAATGCATATAACAAAAACTTAAAACATAATTTCTTGTTCTTCTTCTTCGAAATGTTAGTAATTATTTCTTTCTTTTTTTTTTTCTCTCCTGTTCTTACTTATGTTTTTTCTCTAATGAATCTTGTTTCACAGTTATTCCAATTATCCATAAAAGACTTAGGGGCCATACAACTTCACTAACGCAGATTCTGATGAAACCTTGACTGATATTGACTGGTGGAAGAAAAGGAGATTTTTCTTCCTTTCTTTTCCTTTCCTTTTCCTTTCTCTCTCTTTCCTGCCTTTTAATTCTTCACCAGTAATCACTTCATATATGAATAAAACTGAAAATTCTAGTCTGTGAAGCTGAAGAATGTTCTTTAAAATTAAAAGGCCAGTAAAAAACCCAAACTTCAATGACAGGGCATTAATACGCATGACTTGGTTGTAAATATGTACAGTACTTTTGCAATTGTGCTGATCAAGAGGGACTGGATTGGAGAAAAAGAAAAAAGCATAATGAAAATTATCAGCAAATGGCAGTACTCTAAGAACAATTCTCAGAAGAAAAATCACGAAAAGCAAGTAAGTATCAACAAAAAGAATGTGTGAACTTTCTTGACAATATTGGGATAAGATTTCCTATTTGCTTTGCACAGTTAATTTATTTTTCTGCTGGGTTTTTTTTCCTCACTCCCTTATGTTAATTTGAACTGGACTGTGAATAAGTTTCCAAAGAAGTCTCCAGGGAGTTATGTATTGTAGCTGTCATTATTCCTTCTCAGAAATTTACGCAACAAATTAGAAGACCAAAGAGTGAACACAGCTTGAGAACTATTTTCTGCTTTAATGTGATAAAAATTTAATGCAAAGAAATGCTTGATCAAATATATGTTTAAAAAAAAAATCTTTTATTTGAAATGTTATGTATTTTTTGTTATTAGAACTGAATAATGTAAAAACTCTCATCTCAGATTTTTTCAGAAGACAGTTCTAAAGGAGAACAAGACTGAAATCTCAGACATTTGAGTTAGGGCACAAAAAACTCCATGTCTTTCAGGGTGAATGGTTTTCATGAATAATTTCCATAGATGGTTTCAATATTTTTCACTAACACAGTGTTCAACGAACAATCATTTTTCAGATAGTTCATCCACTTGACTGAAAAGGATCAGAGTATAGGGTTCCCAGAGTCAGGAAAACATTTTGCTTAGCCAGTCAGAGAGTTGCATTATTTCGAAAAAACAATTTGAAATTTGGAAATAAAAATAGATCCAAATTAGAGCAGAGTTGAAGATTTTACTGCAGGTTGACTGATCAGCTGTGTAGAAGGAGTAAGGGATTCTTTTACTTGTGATATTTCCCTGGAAGAGTCTTCTTTGAGACAGTCTGGAGGTGCAAAGTCTCCTTAATAGTCTCCTCTGCACAAAGAAACGTCTATAGAACTACACTTTTATTCCACTTTTTATTTCTTGCTAATCTCAGAAAAGAGAGCTTGCAGTTAATTTAGCATGCCTGTTTCCTAAAGCTGTGTTAGAATGACCTTGATAGAAACACATTTCATAAAAATGTTTTAAAAATAAAAGCCTTCACTTAAAGCAGAGGTCCCCTGCATGGTTTTACATTGCAATTCAAATAAAAATGATAGCTGAAGGATAGATGTAGACACATAAATCAACTAGGGATTGAGATTTTTTTATGTTTGTCTTAAAAGAAGTTGAAGGAAAACACCATGAAAATAGTAAATTACATGTTTCAGAGAAATATGGCTTATTCTACAGAAGAAGGAATAATGACAAATGCAATCCTTGTACCAAAATTCTGAAAATTCCAGTCTCTGTCAGCACCCCTTTAGTTGTCAGTGTAGTCCTTATTCTCTTTCAAGCATATCAGCAATTCCTTAATTTTCCAGCTGTTTACTGCATGCCAGTTTCTGATGGTCACACAAAACACAACTCACAAGAACATAGCAAAGGGTTGAAAGCAGCCTACTCAAGAAGAGGAAAGACAGTGCTCCACAAAGAGCCTAACTTAGGGAATCCTACATAATTAAAGATTTTACTTCAGAATATGATTGTTAAGAAAAAAAAGGAGAAAATGGCCTTTTCTTTGATGTCTAGACCCTGCTTTCCCAAACACACAAATAAAATAACTAATGTCAAAGCACACAACATACAGCTCACGTACAGCTCACCTTTGGACCTTGTCTTCCTGGATATCCTGGCAATCCAGGTACACCAAGCTTGCCCTGCAAAAAGAAGGCAGTGTAAAATACTACTTTATCCTCCTTAGTGGTTCAGCAAACTTCTATACAAAATAGTTTTTCCACAACAAAATAATACTTCATTGAATATAATATTCAGTTAAATCAATTTCTCATTTTTAAAGTTAAGCATCAGTGGGCTCAGTTCCCCAAACTTAAACAAAAATCCCACTCCAATGAATGAATTCAGAGAAAGTAATACCTCAGTGTTTTCCTTTTTCCCCCCATGAAGTGCTGTGCAGTGTTGTGGGGCTGAAGTTATTAAACAATTAATATTCTCTAAGAAACCAGGCTGTTAGTAGGTTTAAGTGAGAAGAAATTAATTTTAATTTATACTGTGTTATGGTTGACTTTTCATGAATAGGCATTTGCAGAAACAATTTTTTTCTTGAATAGTTCTAAACGGAGACTATGATAAATCATACCCCACTGACTATTTGCTGACAATAGGTTTGTCAACAAATATTAACAACTTGTTATATTCAGAAAGGACAGGTCAACACTGACATCAACCATCCTCAGAAATGAAATACAGTACTCTACTCCATTGACTTGGTCTCTCTAGACCTCTAGAGGATGAGTGATCATTTTCCACTTTCAAAGGCAAGGGAAAGCAGTTTCAGACTTTGAAAGATGAGAACTCTGGGGAACAATTTGTCTGTGTTCCAGACTACCACGTTTTGGAGAAGATCTCAGTGGAAAAGATATGACTATAAAGTATCACAAGGTACTCCTTAGATAATGGAAAATAGGAAGAAGAGTCTGCATGGAGAAAAATTTGCCCAAGACTTCTGTTGGTAAAAAAATGCAGCACATCAATAAATACGTTGCATATTTTCATATTCCTGCAAGTGCATGTGTCTGGTGATACACTATAGAAGAACAACTTTTACACATATGAAAATAATTATAATGTTTCCAGGTTTGTGCTACACTGAATGATTTCAATGTTTTGTAGCATGACAGTGCATCAAAATCTTGCCAAATTCAGCGAAAGTTTTGTCCCTGATTTTATGATTAAGCCAGCCCAGCTGCCCAAGTTTTGAGTGCAGATACAGATGGGTTTTTTTTTATTGTAAGCTCTTTTCTGGTATGTTCCGTATTTTTTGGCACCCTACTTGACATCTCCTTAACTAAACATATTCAGCCATAGACCTACTTGGAAAATAGTTTTCTTATCACGGAATCAGTTGAGCACAGTGAATAAGAGACTGTGATTTTACAGACTTTCTTAATATTGTGGGAAGGTCTAAGAGTTCTCAAAGATTATTCTAATTTTCAAACTTAAAAAAAAAAAATATCACAGGACCAACCCCACAGAATTCCTCTCTGACCCACTCTGTCCTGGCCAACTATCCATAGAATATCCACAGAAGATGTCTGAATTCTAATGGGCAAGATAAGGTAGAAATATTTGTAGAAAAGGGAAAATGGTACATCTGAACTTCCAAGGCCAGTCAATGGTGCTAGCAACACCACCAATTTTTTTTTTTCAAATATCTTTTAGTCTTTAGGGTTTCAGATTCTGGACGTGTGAGACTGTGAGAGTCCCAAATACATCACAGTGAAGAAAAAAAATGCTTGAAAACATCAACCTATATTAATACTGAATAATTCAAATAGGATAATTTCTAAATTCATATTTAGAAATTATCAATTATTAAGCAAAAAATAATTGCTTAATTATATAGTAATTGTTTTGTTTGTTTTGATTTGGTTTACTTTGTTGGTTTGGGGTTTTTTACTTAGGTTCTAAAGATTCAAGAAAAATGGATTATTTTCTAGATGCCAATTAATTATTCTGCAGATATCATGACAACAATAACAATTTTTACAGGATTCCAAATATTCTTTCATTTTTGTCAGTTAGCAATACTGAAAACAACCATTGACATGAAACATACAGGTTTTTTTCTGGAGTACAGAACTATATTGTGGGTGAGGATGATATGACTCTTAATATACTGAATTGTTTTGTTGATTTAGTTTGGCTTTCTGGTGTGAACTCAGCTTGCTTTCATGTAAGAGAGTAATTCTGAATTTCTTTTTTCCTATATTCTTTGATTCAGGACCTAATGAATCAATTCAATGACCTAGCTAGTGCGGTATCTTTCAAAATTGTAGAGACCATTACTTAACAAATAATTCCCAATAGTTAAGCAAATCTTTTTTGTAATGAGTGAACTGAGTTTTTTTAATATATACTTTTCTAAGGTTTATGAATGACATTCTGCTCAAATTATAACCCTAACATCTTTCTGAAGTTCTACTAATGACAGTTGAAAAAAGTAGCAGCTTTTGACGAAAAGAGAGTTTGTTCTCTTTTGTGCCCAACTGGTTTTTTGCATGGTGTTTTCCATAGCTGGCATGCAGTGTGTGTAATCTGGGATAAGAATGTAGTTGCCTTAAGTACTATAATGATTTTTTTGTATACTGACAAAAGAATGATTCCAAATGTGTCCAAATGTGAACTCCAGTGGTCTACTGCAGTAGTGTCTCATAAAAACTACTACTAGGTAAGTAAAGATTTTGCAGACATGGCAACTTGTTTTTTTCAGTGATGAAGGTTATGGGTTCCCCCTGTCATATGAGGCAATGGCATTTTTATGTTGATTTCTGGCTACTGACCTTTTCCCCAGCTGGACCAGCAGCACCTGGGTCCCCAGATGGACCCGCTCGACCTTTTGGACCTTCTGGACCATCTTCTCCTCGTGGACCTGGCTGACCAATTTCCCCCTAAAATACATCATCTTATAAATATGGAACAATTGCTTTTGTGCATATATTAGAAAGACTACCTATAATTACTTGAAAAAAGTTTTCCGTAAATCTAACCAAGTATTAGAATCATAGAATAGTTTGGGTTGGAAGGAACCTTTACAGGTCATCTATTCTTCCTGCAATGCACAAGGACATCTTCAACTAGGTCAGGTTGCTCAAAGCCCTGTCCAATTTCCTATTAGGAAAATACTTACATTCATCATATAAATACAAATACATATAAATTAGGTGCTGAATATTACATTCACAAGTGTAAGAGCCTAATTGTCTTGCCTGAAGACAGCTACATTTGAAAGCTGTGTATTCTTATTTTTCCTTTCCTAAATTCTTGTCAACGAACCCTGGCAGCCCATAGAAAGAAAATTGTCTTTATCTAAGCACTTATGTGGATACCATCTTCACAGTTATTTATGTATACAGACAACAGATACAGAACAGGAGCCTCTGAGGAGTCTTTTTAGAGCCTCCACAACACTTCCTATGAATGGAAGTAATTGCCCACTGGGCAAAATAAACATTTTGGCAGAGACTTGCAATATGATGGGTTGGAATGGAAACATCTTTATCCAAGATAGATAAATTGTCCTCAGGCAAATACTGGAGATCTTGGAATGTGGAAGAGGAGATTCCCTAGGAAGAAGCTTAGTGAAAAGGATATTCAAGACTGACATTCACTGCCTCTTTACACCTGTGCTATTGTCGATTCACAATACTTCTGGCTTAAATTTGTGCATGCACAGGGAATAAGAATAGTTTAAGAGACTAGTCTTTATTTTTTGTTTAAATATATTTTTTCACTTCAGTGATACCTTCAAAATAATAACACAAACTTTTAAGAACATATGAGCTATGAATAAATGCTCACCCGGTCTCCTTTAAGACCCATGTCGCCTTTAAATCCAGGAAAACCATCTTCACCCTAAAACAGGCAGAAATGCATGTAAAGTCTTTGAGTAATAGAGGGAATTTTTTTGTGCAAAAAGAATATGAAAATATGATCACTACAGATTCAAATAGCTCGCATAGATAAAGAGAGAACTTCAGACACCACCAAATCTAATATGGCTATTACTCTTTGACAGAAAATATATCAGTGCACTACATAAAATTACTTTTTAGTTTGAAAGTTCTTAGTAACAGCTGTTTAAAAATCTATTTAAAGATAGGAACAATGTAATTCTTCTGTATTAATATGAATTATCTTGCAAAGTCTATTCTTAACTCCTAAGCTGTTTTTATTATCACTATTTTTAATATGATCATCCATTCAATTAAATAAAAAATTGGTGGCAAATTATTTAGTGCTACTCTTTTTAATAGAGCTTTCATTTTAAGTAGTTTTTCTTTTAAACTACTGTCTTAATAGAATCATGGAAGGAATAAAAAAGTAGACTAGTTGTGACATCTTAATAATTTGATGAAGAAAAAGCACATAATGATGCTCATAACTTAAGAGAAGTAGATAACTATCAGTAGTTTGCTGTCTAGCAATACTCAGCCCTGCCTGCTGTCATTGGCTGAAGTGATTGAAAGAAAGAAGGAAAAAAAAGAAGAGTAAGACTGAATTCATATATACAGTGGCAAAACAGGCGCACATTATTGTTATTCCTAGTGAGAATTACTTATTTCCTGTCTAGCAAATTCCGGCAGAGAATTTACTCCAAGCAATTTAATAGGTCTTCATGCTGAAGTAGTAGTACTTGGACAAGTTTCATTTACACCTATATGAGTTAGTTCAGATATGAACAGAAATCTCCAGATGTGTTTGGGGAGTTGTTTATGTCTTGCTCCAGCATAGACTGATCAGCTTTTGGTCCTCTCTTTCTTAGACCAACTCATCATAAAACTACTGCCCAGACAACAAAGAGTATTAAATCGGTTTTCCTCTGATACTTAGCTATAACCTGGCAGCAAAGGTCTTTGTGATGAATAAACACATGGTAACTTGTTATACTATGATACCATTAGGGGGTTTTTATGGTGGAGTAATATTGCTGACCTAGAATTTGAGTAATATTTGGGCTGTCAATAAAGCCAGGAAAGAGTGATAATGTGCCCTGCATTACTGGGAAAAAAAAAAAAGAACAAAACTAAGAAGGCTTTGTATCTCATCCTCCCTTTAAAAGAGAAGTTTGCAGTTTGCATTCCTGGGCCCACAAAAGCCTTATCTTCTTCCTGATCAGCAACTGAGATGGACTGCAAGGCTAAAGCCATTTTGACTTTGCAAGCTGTCGTACTGCATGCAACAAATAACTCTAGAGAGGGTAATAGAAATATATCTGCTAGTGGTAAACATCTCAAAATAGGTGGGGAGACATAAAAAATTATAAAAAATTTAAAAAAAAAAGACATAACACTGTGATTCATTGGAAAAAATATACTAAAACCCATTCTAAAAGCAGGTTTTACATGCCTTCTAGATGGTGAAACAAAGCCTTATATGGTCATCTTCTATTGCATAAATTAAAATTTTGAGGTGGTCTGTCTTAAAATTTAGAAAGAGTTGAAAAAGGCAGAGTGAAGAATACATCAAAAAAAGCTTCAACTGTAAAAGTTGCTCAGTTATGGCCATGGACACTAATAATTACATGAGAACACTTTGCAACAGATCAGCAAGGACTGACCACGTGCCAACTACTGACCAAATGGCTGCCAAATGTACTGAAACTCTTCTTCATCTTTCACAGTGAGGTTCCAGCTATTGAGATCTACAAAGGCTGACTTTATTCCATGTAGGAGGAGAGAGCTGAATGCCCTATTTCCTCTTCTGCTGTTAACAAAAAATAAAGCAGCTGAAGAGTTCTAGTCACATTTACTGGTCATTACAGAGATAGGCCTCCTCTGACATCCCTGGGACCATTCCAGATCTACAGAGGCCTTCCTGAATGACAAGTTTATGTATTTTGATCTCTTGCAGTGCTTTCCCCCTTATAATGTCATCTGAATAATTTCTGTAAAAAAGGCCTGTGTAACACACCCTTAAAGCACTAAGAGGACAAACTATGAAATATCTTTGTGTGACCTTTTGAGGTATTCAGTAGAGTTTGCTGTCTTACTGCAACTGTGAGATCAATTTTTAGGAACACACAAGATGCTAATCAGTATTCATTCATACACACACATATTTTAAGTGCATTTATATGCAAGCATTGTATTTTATCTGAGCTGGATATTAATCACTCAATAAGACACAAGAAAAAGCTGGGTTTTTGAACTGTCCAGTCTCCACAGGTATTAAACACACTCTTTTTCAGCTTAAAGTCAATGAGCAACTCTAAAATGAGCATGCAGATTAGACAAACGTTTAGGAAGGCCTGAAAATATACAGCAGCTCTTCGCATCTCAGCCAAGTGCTGAAATCAATGCTTTTTGACCAGACGGAGTCTTCTGCTTGAGAAACATCTATAAATATATATATTAGCCACCAGAACCACAAGGTTGAATGCCTGTGTGGTCAGGTTTGCTATCTGCTTCCTATTTTGAGTGCTGAGAGAAGTGTGAATTTAAACCAATACTGGCTGTAGTTTCAGCCACTGCAGACCATCAGTACTCAGTAGAGACCACAGTAGCTGGCACTTGCCCTAGTAAGAGCTCTACACACAGGATGAACAGTATCAGGGGAACAGAAGAGCTTTCTTCACATTCATATACATGTATCTGCCTGGGGCTGTCCATCACTTTGACAAAGCCAAAGATTTGGGACAAAAATACCTTGAACCTAGAAAGCCATTGCACAAAGCACATAAAAAATACGAATCTATCCTATGGCCATATCAAAACAGGCAAAATTACAGTATTGTCATCATAAATTTCCCTGATTCACAAGCTTCTCAAGAGCTACTATAGTTATCTACCAACAAGAGAGGGGATGTCTAATTCTCTGCTTAGAGAAAAGTTACTTAAACGGGTGTGAAGAGGATTCAAAACCATTCTAATAACTGAAGATTTTATATTCACTCTGTAGAGGTGTAAATAACCACGGAGGTCACTGATTTAGGGATTGGGCTTGGTATGTCCTTAGGGAAAGGCAAAAATAAACCCACTGCTGCAAGATACAGCACACTGCAGTGAAGGAGACAGAAGACATTGCACTGAAAAAGGGTGAAGAATTAACTGCAGTCAAATTTACCTTTTCACCTTTGGATCCCTTGAGTCCACGAACACCATCAGCCCCCTAAAGGAAGAATATAAAGAATTATCCACATGCATATATTCAAAGTGATGGGGGCAGGAATCCAGTAACTAAAACTTACCTTTACACCACGAGGACCTGGATAGCCAATTGGACCCTGAGGACCTGGAGGACCCTAAAATATATCAGAATAAAGAACATTTGTTTGTACAGTACTTGGTTAGCAAGCAGTTCTCTTCTGAGTCTAATCCTTATTCTTTCACTATAATGCAGCAGTCTTGTGTGAGACAGCAAAATAACACTGGGCTGCCCCCCACTAAGAAAAGTTAAGGCACCACAAAGCACTCTTCAATATCACTTTAAACTATTAATAGAATTATGAACTTGAATCTGCTTGTATATTTGGGAAGCATCTATCCACTATATAAACAATGGTAACTGCAAAAAGTAACAAACAATCAGAAACAAACAAAAATATGCCAACTAGAAACCAGTGGTATTTTATTGGAGAAAATTTACATTAATTATGGTGATGACACAAGTCAAAAGTAGAGATCAAAATAATGGGAAAAATAAAAATTATGGGTTAAAAAAAAAAAAAAAAAAAAGAGATCATAAGCCTGAAAGGTAGAAGGCTCATGGTGTCTTCATCAATACTGCTTGGTGCCTAACGAAACTGAGTTTTGTGAACAGTGGAAACAAGGAAGCCTGGAAAGGAACATATCTCTGTGTGAGGCTGAGCTGCTCTGCTGATTTGCCAATGTCTGAGATGGACAGATAAAAAAATCTTTCTCTAATGGAGACATTGATAATGTCTTTTTCCCTTTTCCAATGTATCTTTTCACAAAACCTTTAGACTGTTAACATCTCTGAAAAACTGATTTTTCTATCAATTTTGGCTGAAATTGATCAGTAAATTCAAAAGACATAAGGAACAACTGACACACTACTTTCAAAACATAAATGCTCTGTGTAAACTTTCTTTTCTTAAGAAATCAGGATAAAATGTACAAGCCTCTAACAGATAACACCACTTTGGACAAATGTAATATGCTGATGCCAGTGGTATTGCACTTTCTGAAACGTCCTAGTAATTAATTCATCCTGTTTCTGGAATACAATCTTTTAGCACTGCCCCTGAAAACAGTACTGAAACTGATGTCAGGTGCTGTAACGAGTACTATTCTGGATAAATAAGGGTCAATACTGAGCAAGCAGAACAATTTAAAGAGCCCCAGGTCCCTTCAGGGCTTCATAACAAAAAAAGAAAATTACTTTACACTGACACTGAGTTGAAGGTGACCTAAAAAATGCAAGGTCTCTGCATGTATTTTTAAATCTTAAAAAAAAAACAGGTTCTGAAGAACTCTTGAGGGTCTCCATACAACAGAAGTGAAAACTCAAAATATCTGCAAGTTATTTATATGAAATGTATGCAAACTTATTGACTGCCACTGTCAACTCCAAAGTGAGTTTTACTCTAAAAGAGTAATCTTTATATTATTTATAATCTCTATAATATTTCAAATACAATAAATATGTTTGTCTGCCCAGAGATGCTTTGAATGTGTCATGGGTTTTCTACTACCTTCTTAGGTAGTTCATAGAGCGACAAATGTCACGCAGTTGGAAAACTGCCAAAAGTTTTCTTGGCATCTATGCAAATAGATGGAAAAGTTTTAAAACTCACCAATGCACCTTTATCTCCGGACTGACCCTCCTTGCCAGGATGACCCTGATTGAAGAGAAGTGTATTTGATTTGAAAAATAGTATTTTTTCAGTAGTGACATTTTATTATGAAAATAAAATTATTTAAACATTTGAATTTCACATCATTAATCACATTTCTTCTGTATCAGAACAGAACACAAAATTCTGAGGAATGATTTTACTTTTAATACCAATTTCATTTACATAACAAAGGAAAAGCTGGAACATTCATGTCAATATTTTCAGGAATATCCAAATCATTTCTTCTTTTTAATTAATGTTTCAGTAATAAGAGGCTTTTAATGTAAGAGAATCTCAACTTTGATTTTGAAACGAGGGTGATTTACATTGCAGCATGAAGACATTCCTAAAACCGTTTTTAAAATTACAGAATTTATCACAGGAGTCAGTAGCAGGCTGATCTAGTTTCAACATTCCATGTCTTTGTTTTAAACTGTGACTTGCTTTTAAAATAAAATAAACTTACATCTTTTGACTTTCTTCTATATCACTGACATTAACACTGCAGCACTCAAGACATTAGTCAATCCAGTGTTTTTCTTTTTTTACAAAATTTGCTCTAAAATGCTGCAAAATTTTAAGGCCACTTAATGAAACTAAAGATTAACAGATAATTATGAGTGAATAGGCTGGGGGCTGGCAAGAAGCTGTGAGGAGACACAGCTGGGACAGCTGTCCCAAAATGACCAAAGAAATGTTCCATACCATATGATGTCATACTCAGTACCAAAAGTTCATGGAAAGGAGGAAAAAGGGCATTCATAATCAGTAACAGTTATGGTGTTAGTCTTATGTGTACTGCAGCCCAACTTTCCAGCAAGCGGCTGGCCATCTGCCTATGGATTGGAAGTAGTGAATGAATTCCTTATCTTTGTTACCTCAACACATGAATTTTCTTGCTTTTGATCTTCTGATTCTCTTCCCTACCCTGCTGCAGGAGGAGTAAGCGAGTGACTTGGTGGGTGGGCTCAATCCACCATGGTAGGGATGTGTATGAGCTGCAGACCTGTGCTAACACCTGATTATCTCTTACAGCATTTCCCCCTGCTTTTAAGGTTTAACAAGATGCTTATGTTTGGAAATTAATATTGTTGCCAGCATAGAGAAAAGGATAAGGGAAAACATTAAAATGTTTAGACTATGATTCCATACATAGACCTTCAGCTGGACTATCATTGCATACTTAACATTCTGCATTGACATGGTACTTCAGGAGCCAAAGGAGTAAGTTGTGAGAGCCCTGGGTACAGTTCTGTATTTGCAATATACTTGCAGTGACCTTGTAAAACCTTGCTGAAAGTCAGGTTTAAGAAATGCAGACTTAAAAGAAAAATTGTAAGAGACAATTCCATGGGGAGGAGAGACAAGGTCTGAGAACACCATCTGATGGCTCTTGTTGGTATAAAAAGATTATGTTTTTGATGCAAGAACATTAGTGTATGTCCCTATGAACAATGATTCCATTTAAGTTTAATGCCCAAGCAATACTCCTCAGGTGGTTACACTCTGTTCACAGGAGTGAATGCATGCGCAGAGCACAGCTGAATTGCTTGGTGAAAACGAAGTGTGAATTTCTTGGTGAAAACAAAGTGTGGCTTAGGCGTGTGCCAGTTTAGACCATGGAAGAAGTATCTCAAACATGTAACATGCACATTAGGTCAGGAACTGCGAAAGATTTAATTTTTTCTGTGTTTCCCTGTAGAACAAGTGGTGAGCATTTTTACAGATGATTTGCTTTGCCACACTGACATTGTAGGACTACAGTGGAACATTATCTGTCCCTTTGTGCGCCAGTAGGTTCTTTACACATCCATGCAGATGTCGCAGATGCATTTCATCATCTGGGACCACATTTTAAAAGCCCACAGCCATTTTTAGCAGTTGGTTTGAAAATGTAATTCTCTTAGTTTTAACAGCTGAAATGATACAGGGGGTTTAGATGGACTTTATAATGCTGTATCACAGGTATCTAGAAATATTTATCACCTGGTAAAAGTATTCAAACATCCAAAAGGTTAAATATTTGGTTACTTACAGGAGGGCCATCAGAACCAGGAAGGCCAGGAAGGCCAGGCTTGCCTTGTGGTCCCTAAATGCAGTAACAGACACACATCTTAAGAACAATAGCAAACATGTCAAACACACATGACTCTACGAGCAAAGGATATAAAATGCAGTTATACCTCAATCCCTTGATACAGAATCAGGGATAAACAAAAAATATAACAAAACTAAAGCCAGAATAACACTATCATACAATATATAAGTGCAAGGCCAGTTCTTACAACCTTTAGCCAAGAAAAATCACCCATACTTTTCAATGAGATGCTTGCCTGAGAACAGGCTGTAATAATTACCCTATGAACATGCACACACGACAAAAGATGGAGAAGAATTCTCCAGTGTATAAAATTAACTGTTATTTAGAATTTCAGGAATGAAAGGATTCACCAGTGAAAGATATAAACAAGTTCAAGAGGCAGAGTACAGGTTACAGAACTCCAGTGCTCGTAACTGGAAGGCATGGTACGCCTTTGTGAGAGCCTAGGAAGTACATATATTGTGGAACTAATTATTTTGCTACAAAAATACTTCTTAGGCACACTGACAAGTAAAAAGTATGTATACTGTTTCCTAAAATTTCCTTCAATTTCTCCAAAAGAATATAGTAAACAGTGAAGAGGAGAAAAATAGAAGAAGAATGAATTGAGCAGGAATTCAGCAAAAAGGGGAGAAAAGTAAAATTAGCATAAAATTCAATAGTGAAATTTTAAAAATTAACACAAGAAATGTTTTGAGCCACAACAATATGTACAAACAGATCAGAAAAAACTCCACCAAATGACCTTACAGTATGCAAATTACACTGCACAGTTACATCAAAACATAATCCTTGCAATAAAGAACAGAATCAGACTTGAGTAGTCTTTGTTTTAAAAAAGAGATGAATAATTTTTGCAGCTTGCCATGAAATTAATTAACATAAAAGTACAGACTGTTTAATACAGCAGATGGGATTCTGAAGCTAATAACAGAAAATTAATCCAAAATAAAGGGATTATAGCTTGTGAAAAAGCATATATGAGAGGAAAGCCAGGCCTCCACTGGTTATTCACTTGCTTAGGTCACTATTCCGTAAAAGATAACAAAGCCTTCAAGCTCATAAACAAGGTTGTTGCACAGCATTGACTGCGAAGTAGCGAAATAAGGCTGTAACTTACTTTTTCACCAGGAGGCCCAATAGGACCTTGAGGACCAGGAAGCCCCTGTTAGAAAGAAACCAGTGTGAGAAACCAGGGAGAACAATATACATACATTCACCTCACTAAAGGTCCCTCATTAATCTGTTTAAACACACTGGCAAATATAAGTGGCTTTTTTCCCCCCCTTACAAGTTAGATCAGGAGTTTTGAGTGAGCCTTTTGCACAAGCCACTATTCTGGCAGTAGGTCTGTAACAAGATCCTATTCAGAACCCTCCTCCAGGTGTGGCCATTCCTGCTGCATTCCAGGAACACTGAATGAGTCATTTTTCTCCTGAATGAAAAATCCCTCTAAAAACTTGCTTGAAAACTCTGCTACCACTGCCCTCAGCACATTTGCAGCATTATTTATAAAATCTTTGAAGCTTTATCAGTTTTGCACAAGAAAACCTAACCTTTTAGTAATTTCCATTTATTAAACATTTGCTGCACATTACATCATATTTTTTGGGAGTTATTTTACACTTACTTGTGGGCCTGGAATTCCTTGCTGACCAGGAGGTCCTGGTTCCCCTTGAGGACCCTACCATGCAAAAAAATAGTAGAGCATTAGGTTTGCATTTTTGCACTACAGATCTTCATTGTCAGGACTAAAACGAATACAAACTCATCTTTGTTCCTTCCTCTTTAAAGTCTACCACCAACTTTCTATCCAGTATGGTATTTTTTCATGCTAATGAATATCATGACCTTTTCTTTAATACAAAATAACAGCCCACACATAGGACCTAAGCACTGGAGTCCATGGTGCTAAAGGAGCTTGAGAGAAAATATGGTTAGGCCTTTTGGCTGAAAACTGAGTAACAGAAGGCTTCTCTTTTCTATATAAAATCATAATGAAACTGAATATTTTGACAGAAAAGTTTAATTAAATGGAAAGGATGGCACAGTAGAACGGATGAGAGGATGTGGAAAGGATTCTTAGAATCTACTTCTGTTCTAATTCCCAGTTTACTACTCACCATGTTTCCTTTTGGGCCTGAAGGTCCATCGATCCCTGCAATGCCCTACAACAAACAATATTAACATGAGCAACTTTCAGCAGACTTCCATTTTTTTCTTCTGGAAATTGCAAATGGAGAACAACTTGTACATACAGGTTGTCCAGGGGGACCAGGTGTTCCTCTAGGGCCCAGTAATCCTCGTGGACCCTGCAAGAGAAGAAACACTTATCAACACGTGCGTGATTTTTTCTGAACAGAGATGCCCATGAGCAGGACTGGGCATGGGATATAATAAAGAGTAGGAAGGATGAAGGGAAGGCAGCATGGGTGTTTAGGAACAAAGAAAGGAAAAAATTCAATTATAACAGATTCTCCTCAAGGACACCATATGTCTGAACAGGATGCCAGTGGAAGGGCAAACTTTGATTTATCTGCTGTGTGGTCATTTCAGAGAAAGGTAGGAGATTGCTATTTATATTTCCTGGTGCAGAACATTGGCACAGCATTTTCCACTAAAGTTTCAGCTGTGTCTTGGCCTGGAAGTCTAACCTGAACAATAGCATGCATATTTATGTTCCTGTCTCTTGAAAACATGATGGTGTGTCATACTCTGTACTACTATTATAAGTGTAAAATAGTGCTTTTACTTTTAGTAAAGATCCAAAAATAATTAAAAATTGTTAATAATTTTATTACAATGAATGCAAGGCATTCTGGAAACCAAAATTAGATTTGTTCCTCTTACCCCTAAAAATTTCCACAAAGGACCAATGGCTATTCTCCTAAATAAGGTGAACAAGATTTCAGTCTATAACATAATCTTTTGGCTTTATACTATGTAAATGAGTATTAATTTTCATCATTTGTGTCATCATTCATGTTGTGCTGCTAAAGTAGGTAGAACTGAGTCTCCAGTCTCCTTATGTATCATACAGTCACAAATCACGAACACACTGACTGTAACAGCTTCGTTGTACTTTGTGAGTAGGCAGCAACATATCAGACATTTAGGGTAAAGTTCCCCTTTCTGAGGCTTGATTTCTTGCCTGCAATGCAGAACTCTGTTCTGCAGTGACAGCACCTGCAGAATTCCAACTGACGAGAGTGGAAATTCTGTATGTGAAACAATGGAGCACAGTAGTGTGAAAAAAGAGGAGAATCCAGGCCTTATTTTCTAATAAGCAGATGTTTAGAAAACCTTTCAAAAGTAACAAGGACTTGGTTATATTGTCATGTATCAAGGACTGCAGTGACTGATTTTACACAGTAGGATAAGAAATAGCCTTTGTGATTCTGGAAATCGTATATACTTGCCTGGATATACCCCTGACAGTTCTAACCCTGTAAGTGGTGTTTCATCCCTAAAAAAGCTGTTCATTTGTTTGCTTTTCAGACAGAATCAGTATTCTCTATATACAGGCATATGCAATAATTTTTATACCTGGAATTCGGAACAGTTCAACAGAAAGGAGAAAATCTGAAAGCGACTTTTGTTTGTAACAGAAACAGAAGAATAAGAAAGAATTGCTTACAGCTTCACCTGGGAGACCTCTTGGTCCAACTTCCCCATCTTCTCCCTGTTTTTGTACAAAAGGAAAACAAGTTTTAGAAAAAAACGAAATATGTGTCATGACCATATTTCCACTACATGAGGATTCACTCAAGATTTCCCTGTGTGAATAGCAACTTACTCTTGACCCATCTTCACCAGGTAAGCCAGGAGGTCCCTGTGGGCCACGGTCTCCCTGTAGAATAAGGAAAGTCATTAAAATAACATCTGCTGCTGGAAACAATAATGGATGGGAAAGGAAATGAAAACAAATGTGCTAGCTGAAGTATGATGTGTCAAAACATGTCTTGACACAGTGGCACAAATCTGTACGTTAGAGTACCCAGTAAAATCTTTCATTACATTAGTATAAAAAACAAATGAGCATTGTTGGAACAATGAATTATTTGTGTTTGTAAAATTTCACTCTGTAACATTTTGTAATGCTACAAAAGGTAGTTACCCACATTTTCCTTTGTCTCATCAACACTTCCCCCTTCTCCCTACACAATATATTACTGCCAGTAAAATAAGGCTTGTGTACATGGGTCAGAAGTTAATAAACTAATAGCTGGGTCCTGGAATATACATTGCAAAGTTTACTGACCACTTTTCAGAATCACACACCCTGGCACCAGTCACTAAGAGCCTTGGGACCGATTTGGCTGAGCCTTTGGAAGGCAGCCAGACTTCCACACTTCCCCTCAGAGATTTGGGCTTTTCAAGTCTATATATGCAGAGCCTCAGTAGACTCTGGACCATACTAGTAGGATTTATTTTTCTTTCCCAATTCCTAAAGAGAACTAGTGTGCTACATAGCTCAAACACCACTGACTGACCTCCTTCTGGGCCACAGACTTTTAGACTGTGACTTCCTCCTGGTATTGGACAACAACCAAGTATTCATGCTGTTACCTTAATTCTAACAGTGTCTCTGAGAAGCCTGAACAGTGCTGTGGATTCTGGTAGAGATATCTGGAGTCACTGTTTACTGACTCTGTTCTTTACACTTCCAAACTTCCCCAGGGAATTTTAGGTAACTTCCTCATATACCCCAGAACACATCTGCCGAATATTACAGATGGCAGGACTTTATTCTACTGTCTTTCTGTCTACCCCAGCATGGGAGAGAAAATGAAATCCAGGGGAAGGTTGACTTAGACTTTCAAATATTGAAACAGTTCGTCCCCTTAAGGGCTACCTTTCTTTTTCTGCAGTCATGTGATACTCAGATTTACAATGGGAGCTGAAACTCAGTGCCCTGGTATTGCCATTCAGTAAGAAAAAACTTCCTATCATTATCAGCATTCACAGTTTTTCAATTCTCTATTTCCTCTCTTCAAATATTCTCTTAAAGCTTGAATTTCCTTTTCCTTGGGCCTCTTCTTCTAGTATATAGCATCTTGCTTCTATACTGAAGAAGAGTTATGCATCTAGTAAACCTAAATAAGAAAAGTCAGAGATATTGAGGTTAAAAGAAATATTACACCATGTGATGTAATCTGCCCTGCATTGGAAATCAAAGAATCTCACCCAGTAACTCCTGTCTGACAACTTGTGTCTAACAGAGGCATAGCCTCAGAGAAACATGCAATTTGCAACTCATAGGTCCAATATGACTAATTCTAAAAGAAGTTCCAAAACTTTAGAGTCTAAGGACATGGGTTTTTCAACATCAATTCTTTTACAGTTGAAATATAACTCCAACAGAGAATGTATTTCTCTTGTCTTGCTGTGCTTATTATTGCAAGCCAGAGAGAACTCGATATTTGCATTATATGCTGTCAGTATACGTGACTCCAAGAGTCACAGCCATCTGATCTTGCTTGGAACTGAGCTGCTTTCACAAAGACCATAGTGCATACTTTTACAGAAGATCTCCACAGAAACATAAGAAAGTGATTTTTATACAGTGGGATGAAAGAAAAGATGACAAGAAGTCATAATTTCCATTACTATTTTGCAAATTTCAACCAAAATTTATTCTTGTATTTTAGGACCGGAGGGGGGAGGTGTTTTTGTTTGTTTGTTTGTTTGTTTTTTAGGAAATATGAAACAAATTGAGTATTTGCAAAAAAAAAAAAAAAAGATATTTCTTTATGACTTGGAAGGTACCACAGACAATTCCAGTATTCCAGATTGGAAATCAGACACACATTGCCTGACTCAGACCAAATTTCTGCTCAGCCCTCAGAGTGCAGCAGTGGGAAGTGCTTAATGCCGAGCCCCCTCTGCTGTTCACCTGCTGAGCATGCTGGGTTTCAATTATGCGATGTGCTGATTGCTTTACACTCTAAGTAAGAGGGGGCGAGGAAAGAGGAATGAAAAAATTATGACATCACAAGTTCTTTCCCCATTGCAAACAGAACTCAAAAAAGTATCCTTAGATGCTATGAAAAAGAACTACATTATGGTTCAGTAGCCAAGACCATTGAGATTTTCTAGGAAGTGCAGATGTGCTCACCCACTGAAGGATGACATAATAATTCCTTGATCATTGAGCTTTAGCACATAAGAAAAAGGTTTTGTTGACATTCCCATTCACTATTTCTCTTATAGTGCATTGCACTTAGCAGAACAGTAAAGGCGGGACATTCAGTAGGGTACGTTGTTGCTAGCATGTGCATTAGGGGTATAATTTAAAACTGAAATCCCTGACTGTGATTTTTTCTACACTATGCAGGGAAAGATGAAATCTCATCCCATAGATTTGTATGACACAAGGAGCAAGTACATCAGTTGTTTGAAATATTAGTACAAGTTTTTCTAACTTATCTGACCTGACTCTGATCTTTCTTTAAGCTGCAGTTGCTGGAAAAAGCGACACTAAGCAATTGAGTTTGCAATTCAAATATTCATACACATTTTTTTGAGCAAGTTTCTCAGCAGGTTAAAATTTGTCATGCTCCTGATATAGAAAGCTCATGCCAATTTCCTTTTCCTATTATTATTTCCTTTACAACAATGATTTGAAGTCCAACAGGCAAATTCCTTAACTAAGAAAAATTAGAGTAAAATCCAGCTGAAGATGTGATGTCAATTCTCTAAATATATTTAAATCATAAACCATATATATGAATTGTTGTCTATTGACTGATACTAATAAAAAGTTTCAAGATGAATACATTGCCTGACAGTAGAGATATCACTCTGTAGTGTAAAAAGCTGACATCCTGTTTTAACTTTCCCCTTAGTCCTTAGTGCTATTCTTAATGAATAGTGCATTATTTCTGTGACAGTATCAATTTGGTGTTGTGTAAGTATACATATTTTTCTTCTTACCCTGTTACCTTTGTCACCAGGGAGGCCAGGAAGACCATCAAATCCCCTGTCACCCTAGGAAAGAAGAAACCACACCTTTAGAAAATTACTTACATTCTGTATTACTTACTCTGAATAAATTGCACCTTCTCTAAAAGTTCATTTCTGCCCTTGGTTATATGTACACATTTGTTATTGAATGAAACACATGGGGGTGAGCATATAGATCAAACTCACAAAATTTGCCTCTATGCACTGTAGCAAGAGAAGATGCCACACAGACTTTTTCCCGGTGCTGTAGTTACGCTATTTATAAAAAGAAGTCCACATTGAAATTAAAATCTTGATTCTAGCTGCACTTTGCAGTTGCAAAACACACTTTAATATTACTGATACTCTAACTAGAAACTGACTCAGAGAGGGAAATCATGCCCCAAGAATCATGTTTTTTCAACGTCAGACTACTAATCATTACCATCAATTACCCTGTTTTAAATGGATGATTTATTCTCAGCTCCTGCATCTGACCCAGCTATCTGAAACTTTAGTATTTTCACGTCAGAGAAGAATTTTGCATTGGCCTAGATGGAACTGTGGTACCCACATAAAATCTGTCTAGCCTGTTTCAAGACTGAAATAAAGCCTCAGGTCTCATTTCTATTTACCTTTGCACCAGGTTCTCCTGGCATTCCTCTGGCACCATCAGCTCCAGGACGTCCCTGCAAAAGCCCAAAGGGGCAAACATTTGAAAATGTAGTGGAATCAGTTAGTATTTAAAACCATTTAAATAAAAATTATTTACCCAGAACAGAACTGATTTATATGCTACCTACCCTTTTGCCAGCTTTTCCACTTGGACCAGGAGCACCTTGAACACCACGAGGACCCTGAATTTAAAGAATGTAATTCTTAGAATCACATTAATGTCAGCAAAAAGCCAGTTAAAAAACCTCACCTCAAGAGCAAGATTTTTTTTTTACACAAAGCTACATTTTTTTTCCCCAGGAAATGGATTCTGGTTCCCAAATTCCCATTAGTTTTAAAAGAACATGGGCATCCAAACTAGCCTTAGCACTACAAATTTTAACGCTAGTTTTCATGAGATGGCAGTATACATGGCATAATTCATCCCTTTAACATAAAAGTTTCTTACAATCTTTCCATGGCTTTGGAGGTCACAGACCTGTAGTTTGAAAAACTTTCCTCCTCTCATGCCAAAATTATTTTAGTCACATTATAATTATTTGATGAAAACTAAAAGTGCTTATTTCAGTTCCCTAACACATACAAAACATGAGTTGTGATGGTAAACAGTTCACAAGTTGTCTTAGCTTTACACAACATAGTTTTAACTAGAGGGAGACCAAATTATCCCCGACTGAAAAACCTGGAAATTTTCTCGTCCTCCATCCAAATGCAGGTGAAAAAAGCAATGGTAAGGACTAGCCATTTGAAAATAATTTCAGTGCTCTTTAACATCACTGCATAGAAGTTTATATAATAATAAGCTGAAAAGCAAAGCATGCACTGATTCCTAATGACTTTTCTTGCTATGTCACATCTTTCTGGAAAATTGTTTTCTTGTCTGATTACCAGCTAAATTCAAACTCCCTCACTTTATGGGGTCTGATAGGATCAGAGCCCCAGGTCATACAGTTGCAGACTAACATATAATTATTGAACAGAGAAAAGAGCCTGAAGTGACAATATTAAAACAGATTTTCAAAGGATGACACTCTACATGTGATAATTGCTCTTTGTGACGCAAAGATTGTTACTTTCGTATTTCATAATGTACAATCAAGTTACTGATTTTAATTAAGATTTTAATATTGATCAAGCTATTGAATTTCATTAAGATAGTATAATAAAATATGTTTTTCTTCAATTGCATGCAGAAAGCACATCCTTGATTGATTTCTTCTAATTGATATGAATACGTTTTTTTAAAGATAAATGCTCTCAAACATAACAGGGAATATGAACGTACCTGAGGACCTGGTTCACCACTTTCACCCTTAGCACCTGCTGCTCCAGGTCCACCCTTGATGAAAAAGGCAACATATACTGTTTAAATACACAAAAGCCTCTTTAAATTAGTAAGTTGCTTTCTATTTCTACACATGAATTAGAGGGAGCAATAATAAATAATCCTCTATTCATCTGAAAGTATGAATTTACCCTTTGAATCTACAGATATACCATGATACATCACTGTCTAGCCACTGGGCCTAAGAGGGCAAAAATAGTTCTTACTATTGGAAGGAAAACCCCATTGATTTGAATGTGATCAAATGTGACTCTTTGTTCTATATTAATATTTGAGAGCTAAATATGAGCACAGTAAGAACAAAAGTAATGAAAAGAGAATTGCATTCATCACAGGGAAGGCAAAAGCTAGACTGGGGCTTTGACACTGCTATATTTAAGATTTTTAGTAACTTATACATGTGTAAATGCATCTTATTGGCTACTAAAATAATTTCCAAAAACACAATTCATATTAAGAGTAAAAGCTCCAACTTTTTCATTCATAAAAGAAACTGGGCAGGCAAACAATTTACAGACCAAGAAATCTGCATTTAGAACTGTAGGCAAAAAATGTTGCCAGATCAAAGAGTTGGATTTCTAGAGCCTCCTGGTGGTTTAGAAGCAAAACAACTATTAATATGATTCATTTGTTGATCTTTGCATACAGACATTCATGAAGGCTTTTAAAACATGCAAGCGTGAGTATGAAGCCAGGTTATACCACTGTCAGTGTTATAAGTCATTACAAATCCCTCCTTGCTTACAGCAGTTCTATAGTTATTTTGTCTATATAGAATGTTACCCTGCTGGTCACTTGATTTAAATACACTGCTGGAAATAGTGTACGAGTTTGTTAAATAGATGAAATATGTTTGACTATTTGTAAGTATTGCATTGCTTATCATGATGAATCAGGAGTCCGTGAGATAGATTCTCTACTTGGTAGCAACTGTTTACTTTGGAAGAATTACTCTAGAGAAGTACTGCTCTTAGACAGATCTGCTTAAAAATACAAGTGTATAGACTTTGTACAAATATCAAGCTTTTTTTAACATCCCCAGGGCCATTACCAATCATTTGATATTAGCAAGTGAGTAAAATTCAAGACTGAAAGTATAATTCTTTTAGAAATCTGCATGACTTAATTTCTTATCGGAATGCCTCTTAAAAACTTTCCAAACTCTGCTCAAATATTGAGAAAAGGTGATTCTGCCCACTCTTGCTTTATTATCTCTTTCTGTAGAGTTTCGTACTTACCATGAGAAATTGTATTAACATCATTATAGAGATAACTGACTGTAGAGGTATATGTAATTATTTATGTAAAACTATTCCCTAGTTTTCAAAGTCTACCAATGTGCTCTATCCAAACACTACAAAATCTGGGATAAAAACTGATTTAGCATTCAGGTTGCACAGCAGACCTTGAATAAGAATACAAACTCTGGCTTTAATTATATAATATTAATTTCAAATGAAATAAATACAAATACAGAGGCATAGACAAGATCATAATGGGATCCATGGACTGCATTACTGTGTCCTTAAACCTGTACCCCTTTTTTGTTTACATACCACAGGACCTGGTCTTCCAGTGAGTCCCATAGGACCAGGTGGACCTCTCATAGCAATCTGAGAAAACAAACAAACAGAACAACAGTTATCACAGCATACACATTCTATATTAATACAATTTCACAATGTATTAGCAGAGAGCCCCCATCTTTGACTTCACATCCTGAATGCTATGAAACAGATTGGTTTTGGAGCTGTACCCTTGTGGCAGTTTTGTTTGCAGGCTCCTTGTGCTCACCCTAGCTTGCTGAAGAATAGCTTGTGCTTGAGCTTCCTGAGCTGAGATTGTAGGGCCTTTCTCACCATCTCCACCGAAGCGGAACTGCAAATACAAACACAAGAAAAGGATTCAGGATTTATCAAATCAAAATCACACTTGTTTTTTTGCTGCAACTGTGCAAACCGCTTCAAAGACAAAAGCTCACAGTCTAGTTCGTTCCACTAACTTCAGAAGATGGCTGCATTGAGGCCACTGGATCCAAGATAAATATAAAGTCATTGATAATAATTTAGAATTGAAGTCTAAATCTAATCTCTTAAGAACAAATATTTTCTTCATGTCATAGGATTTTGGTTTTCACTTTGTTTCACGTTTGCTTGCTTTTTTTGTTTCAGAAAGAGGCTAAAACAGACCCTGAATGTCCTGCAAAACTTCAATAAAAATAGCTATAAACTGGTTCTCTGTACACTGGTAGCTACTCACAGAAAAAAAATGCAATTTAATTTAGGGCAGACAAATTTGAAAAATTTTCGTATCTAAAATACAAGTTTTGTGTTATTTTTTTACAATTTCAAAATGAATTGCAGAATAAAATTTAAGGACTCATTCCTGTTGTTCTGCACTGTTATTGCTCATGGAACTACTAGCAGAAGCTTTGCAATGTTGCAGAAATGCTAAGCTGCAACAAGAAGCACAGCTTTCCAAAGGTGGGACATTGGCACACTAGATATTAGGGCCAGGAATCTTTCACTGCACGCAACAGTTTATCCAGCTTGCCTATCCCCAGAGTTGACATGAATCTTTTGCATACATACATACACTTAGGAATAATGAATTCCATGCACATAGTACTTTTTATACCACAAAGCTGCAAGATACTTCAACAGCTTTGGGCTTGCTCCTCCACATGCTAAAACAGATGGTGTTTTGCTTTGACTCCAGTGGGAGCAGAGCTGGCCATGTGCATATATTTCTATTCAAAGGATGCACTGACTCTTCAAAGAGGACACTGAAGCCCAATTTTAAGCATGGAATGCTTAAAATTCTCCATGTTAATGAGACTTGAAAGCACACACGCCTGTTGGGAGTAAAGGCCCTCTGTACAACAGCAAATTCGTTATTTAGGACACATAGTAGCAAAAAAATAGTTACTATTGAAAATATAAGGAGATTTTCAGTGTCTGTAATTCATTCATTCAGGTTCCAGTCTGTTAGCTATGCAGGAGCTAAAGCATGTTTTGTCTGAGGGAAAAAAAAGGCAGCACATGAACTTCAAATGCTTAGACCATACAAGAAACTGTGTATCAACTCTCATTCCACAGAGAAAATTAGATGAAAAAGAAACTACCTATTATACATTTCTTGAAAGACACTTCTGCTTTTTGTAGGCTGGTTACCCTGTAATCACAACTTACCGGCAACATTAACATGGTACCCGGGGGACCTGCTAAACCATCAGCACCAGGAAGACCAGGGCGACCAGGTGGACCCTAAGAGAACAGAGAGATGAGAGAAAAAAGGATGAGAACAAAAAGATTGTTATGCAAGATAAACCTTTTGAGTCACATACACACATTTACGCTCATAGAATAGCCTGGGTTGGAAAAGACCTTGGAGATGTAGTTTCAACCTGCCTGTCATGGTCAAGGACACCATCCACTAGACCAAGTTGCTTAAAGGCACATCCAGCCTGGCCCTGAACACTTTAGGGATGGTGCATTATCATCTTATTCAGTGAAGTGGTAGCATCTTCTCAACATCTTGTATGCATAAATACAGCATGAACATGCTAGACTTGTGAGAAAACTATCTTTCATAAAACACAGGAAAGTTTTTTAGTAGAATATTTTCTTCAAAAAATAGACTGTTTAAAAATTGTGTTGGTTGTGGCAGCAAGGAAAGGCCTGTGAGAATGCGTAACATTAAAATAATAGCTTATATTTAAATTATTTTCATTACTGGATAGGGTTCAAATTATTTATTTAATATGGCAAATAAATTCTTCCAAGATCATCTAAATATTATCCATCACTTCCAACACTCCCATGTGTATTTTTATTCTGCAGAGCCTGTTTTTCCTCTGTATTTGTACATATTGTAGATGAGGCTATACTGTTTCTTTAAAATTCATTCAAATCCATACGAAATGTTTGTATCTATTACTTTATTATATTTTAAAACACATCAAATCAGAGAAATATAAACAAATAGGAATTTAACTTTCTTCCTGTATTTACAGTACGTATTTTTAAACCTAAGGAAATTTTTGTTGATTTGCTTAGCTGAATGAATCAGCCTCAGTTCCACTGGAGTTTCTTAACCTATGTGTATCTATTTCAGATCAGGAGCTAACTCACTCTTGTAGCAATTAGTGTGAGATATTCCATGAATACAGGGGATAATCTGTTTGTTGACTTACCCTTTCACCAGGGTCACCTGGAGGACCAACAGGACCTTGTAGACCTGGGGGACCTGTAAGACCCTGTAGAAAATGAATGACATAATTATGCTGAGTGCTTGCAGCACTTTTGAGTGGTTTTTTCTTTGGAAAGCTATGATGAACATATATTTGGATAAAATAATTTACAAGTGGCATACTTCTTTGTCTTACAAAGCTTTATAGTCAACATTCAAAACTTAGATTTTCATGTGCACTCAGTTTGTAGCATGCTGTCACCACAAATGCTAGAGATGACCCTTTTTTACTCCCTTCTAAAAGTGCTAGGTCTGATATATTCCATTTGGGAACCATAATAAGATCAATGTTGTTTTAACTCATGGATACAAAAGCACGGTGGATAAATCAAATGCAATAAAAGAAATTGTGACTAATATACTTACAGCAGGTCCTCTTGGTCCCGGTGGTCCTTCAATGAGCATACCCTAGGGGTGGATGAAACACAATGCTAACTTTATTACATCTTGTAGAAAAATATTAACTACTAAAGTTAACATTTCTTAGTGTTGTGATAAACTTTTCCAGAAATCTTTTCTCTAAAGTGACTAGAATTATAATCTGAATTGTTGTGTGGCTTTAAAAGTGAGAAAGACTTTTAGGCTGGATGGATCTTCTAGTAGTTGATCCAAAATAATTTTTTTAATGCTGTTGAAGAATTTGATGTAAATAACTGGCTATTTCTATGTTGTGGGTCTTACAGCATCTCCTAGGGTTTTGGGTTTTTTTCAGATTAGATGCTAATCCAAATTCCAGGTCATGGTAAAACCTATAAGTATATCGTCCTCACTTGTACCAACTGGCCTTCAATAGGAAGGAGGACTGGACAAACTAGCTTGAAGCTTGTTGTAGTGAACTCCAACAATGTTGTGCATTGTCACTGGAAACCTCTTCAGTATCATGGATCTCAACTACATGTACATTGCAATGGTTTGAAAAAGTCATGCATTTTATGAGCTAACACTTTGAGCTTCTTCACAGATCATGACTGAAATGTCACAATCTTGATTTCAAACCTTTTCATTATAGTACTCTTTTAAATTTGATGATCAGTAACTTTACCAAATCCTAATCCTGATACAGAAGTACAGAGGTAAGAAGGAGATTTTGGATCAGAGAATCCAGACCTTCGATATTTAGGGAACAATAACACAACACAGTATTTTTTCAGACTTCCAACTTAAGCTGATTTTTCCCTTGGTATTTCTGTACTTAATTATCCATGACATAAAAACCAAATTACACTTTAATTTCTCTTTGAGTCAAATACAAATCTGAAAGCAGTCCTTGGAAATTCTAGAACAGTAAACCACACTGGCATTCAGTTTCTGCTAGATATTATAAATTTATTTTTTTTTTATAATTTGTAGGGTTGAATTTACTTAAATTTTAGTTTCTAACCATCAAACATAATGCTACAGTAAAACTCAGTCCCAATGCAAAAGCCACTTAGTTATTAAAGTACTGTTTAAAGATGTGTAAACTACTGATACATTACTGTGCTTATGACCAAGTTGTATTCTCCACAGAAAGGATTTAATTAAACTCTTAGCAATATGATTGTACCAGCACAGGTCAAACATACAAAAATTTATTTAACCTCCCAGAGGGGCTTCCTTGCGCTTGCTGAAACCTGTAGTTACAGTGTTACCTGTGCCTATGCTGAAAGTTATCTTGGTAAGCTGGAAGTTACGTTGGTAGATCTGTCCAAACTGTAGTTACTAGAGGCCCTAAAGGCAGATCGATGCTCTCTTTTCCTTGGCACAAGAAGATTCTCCTTGTTTAAAGAACATGTGGTTAGTCCTTTGTGGGACCAAAAGAGTAGGACGGAACAGGTCACTGTAGTCACTTTATACCATCCACATTACAGGTGACTGTTTCAGGGGTCATGGATAAAGTTACTATCATCCTATCATGAACAACATAGTTTGATAATGATGCATCCACAGTGTACGTATGTTATATAGTATTACAGAAAAACTCACCCACATCTCTACTTACAGGTTCAATCACAGCTGGTTCTCCCTTTTGGCCTTTTTCTCCATAAGCCCCATGTCCTGTCACCTGGCCAGTAAAAACAACCACAAAAATGAAAATAAGTAGACAGTCTAAGGACATAGTACAATAAAAAACTGCACCAACCTTTAACAGAAAGCTAAAGCTGGAATTGGTCTGTACTATAAAACACACATCCCAGGCACAAACCATATAAATAAAAAATACATGAGAAATGGAAAATGCAAAAACTGTATGCATACTTTTCACATTACTCAATATTGTCAATTTGTACTTTTCAAATGAGATGCAATAGCATGCATCCCATGCTTTGCATTAGGACTTTGGACTTAGAATCTAAAACTTCTGCGTGCAAGTAACAACATGTTTCTTTTCTTATTTGATTGGAAATATTCTTGGCGATAAACAATGATACTTCATGGCTTTCTGATTTAAGCACGCCCTGGGTCTAATATGGACAGTACCCTTCAAGTTCCTAATTTCATTCACTGGATATCCGCAACATGTAAAGTATTCTGAGCAAGGTCTGTGATTGCATGGCATAAAATGGGAAAGGAGTTAAATCACACTGCGAACATTAAATAATATTTCACAGATAGCCAGTTATACCTCCTAAGTACATGAATTAGCATCAACTGCCAAATTCTTTTAGGATCAGCTCTATAGGAAGTTTTGGGTTCAGGATTAAGATAACAGAAGTGCCTAAAACAATATGTCAATAACACACCTTAATGGAAGAAACAGACAGATCTAAGTTTCAAACAAAGAAAAAGAAAATGAGCATTTTTCCAAACCATGATAAAATGTAATTTTATTCAGAAGTCTCTCTTGATTGCTGACGTGTCTACTAGAAATTAAAGTTCTAGTTCTGACCAGCTGAAAATTTGAAATGCCTTTTTTTTATTTCAGTACACTGATTTAACATTTACTCTAAAATAACTGGGCATTTGAAAATGTTAAGGATAATGTTCCAGTATTTCAATATGAAATATTCTGGAATGGAGAAAGAGAGGCACACATTAATGGCCTGTGCATTGATTTATGAAAGCACAGAACTCACTAGTAATGATGTTCATAAACCCATTGATAGTTCATAAAAATCAAGTAGCAAGAGGTATAGACAGTTATGTTTTATTAAATTAATATGAATTAGTTGTAAAGAATGATATCAAGGTCTCTATCTTTGGAAACACCACTCCTTTTTGAAAGTTTCCAGATACCGAGTACTTTCTATCTTGCCTTTTTTCTCAAAGGTAGAACTTCAGTTCTTCTAAATACATCCATATGTCAAAGGAAAAATTATATGATATCTCTGCTTCAGCAGATGAGAACTGTAATAAAGCTGGCACAGGCCAGAGCCCGTGTTTTAATTCAAGATTCCTGACTCCTTCAGCTTTGTATCAAGGCATTTTAAGTTGAAATTTACACCAGGGGATAGAGTCTACACAGTCATTTGTTTAATGCAGGCACAAATGGTGCCTTATGGGCTCTTTGCTTTGCAGATAATCTGACCTTTTCTGTGTCATTCTGCCACAGTGTCCCCATCTGGGCAAGAAGGAAAAGAGTACACTTGTATCACATTGCACAGATAAGGATCATTAAAAAATACAATGACCCCAAGAGGGTTTAGAAAGGAGCAGTAAAAGAAGTTTCAGGGTTTCAAGGTTGGCAGAAGAAAGCAACCTCACAGCATTTGCTGTTATTTCTTGGATCCTTTGTAAACTGCAGTTTTGACTTTGTGAGGAGAAAATAAAGATAAGACTGAGCAAATACTGCAAACAAAAATTGCTTTTTCTACTATATTCAGGGTCTTCCTAATTAAAAAATCCAAATGTGACTTTTTTTTTTTTTTCCTTCCAGTCTTAGCCATATTAGTTTTCTTTGCAGCTTCCACAGCCTGGTAAACTGGTAAACAAGGATCTTGGCACAACTTAAGGAAATTTTAAAACCTTGCTGTTTAGCGTGTGATTAAGTCAGAGGGAAAGAGAGAGCTATAAAACTCAGAAAAAAGAGCATGATTCACAGGATCCACCATGTCATCCTATCTTTCTTTATATATCCTGAGCTGTTAAATCACTTCTACAGGATCATAAACCTGTCACTATTTACTAAGCTTATTTTCATGAAAGGGTTCAGACCTTCACCTTCCCACTCATGAATTTTCTTCTTGGAAAGTAGCAAAAACCATAGGATTCCAGACACTTATGTGCATTTCAACTTCTCGGGGTCATCATAAAAAAATATTAATTACAATACTTGCACCTGCATTAGAACTTACATTCCTTCCAGCTTTAGCTCTAGTTTAGAAAGATTTTAAAAACTGTTCATTTTATCATGTGTTTTTTGAATTCCACCTCTCTTTTCCTTTCCCTCCCATCTTCAGCCCTCCCTTGTTCCCTTTAACAAACAAGACAAAAATCTGACATACAATAAAAATAAGTTCAAGAGTACTAAAACAAGAGGATGACCTTGATCCAAAGCCTCTTTAAAGTAAGAATGTGATAGTTACAGGGAGCTCTGAATCAGGATCTGTGCAGTTCTGAGACTCTATAATTATAAAGTAATTGCTACATTAAATTAATCTGCATTATGCCTCCAATCAACTTACGCTTGTTTCTGTGATATCGGTCTCTGCAGGAACACCTGGACCAAACTCCTCATTAGTGGAATCAGTTGGTTTCTCTTCATATTCTTTATATTCATAAAAATCATATTCGCCTAAATCTCCATCTACCAGCAGATCAGATTCACTGAGGTCTACTCCTCTGCTTCCATATTCAGTTGCCTCAGTTTTTTTATCATAATCCTCTCCAGTTATGTATTCTTCAGCAAATACTTCTTCAACAGGATTTTGCTATTCGTATCAGTAGCAAAGATTTGGGAATAGGAGGAATACGTGGGTTATTGTTAGTAAAGCAATGTAAGCATACGCTGATCCACCATGATGACTTGTCAAAAGAAGAAAGAACAGTAGAACTACAGCATATTGTCTTTTAATTAGAGTCTGAAGGAATGGAAGTTCAGTCTTTCAGAGTAATTAAAAGATCTTTGTATAAGTAGTACAAAGAAGCAATGTTTTCATACGCTTTGGGTTTTTACTTCCAACACCACTGAATTCAATACATCCAGTACTATGTGTACTGCTTGCTTATGTTACTTTAGTGCCAAATATAGCTAAATTTCCCAGCTTGGTTTCACACTTACAAGCATTCATGAATGAAGATATGCAATGAGCAGTGAATAAATTCAGATCTTTTTACAATAGCAATGTGGAAGAAGTGCAAGCATCACTTTAGTTAAGCCCAGCCTTTTTCATTACTTTTTGTCTATAAATACCAATGCTGAGCTAAACCACTTTTCTCTTGTTAATGATTTTACAGTTTATTTATCAATAAAAGTCATGGTTCATGTGTGCCATGGTGATTTACTTTTTTATTATTTGTTTGAGTCAAGTTCTCCCTGTAAAATTCAGATTAATTTTTACATTTCTGAAAACTAAGTTTTCATCTTAGACTACGTAAACTGTCAAACCAAGCAACCGACTTAAGAGCACTAAAGCAGCTTAAAAGAATGCTATATTTGAGATGTACAAAACCATTTGTGACATAAAAGAGGACTGCTTTATTCTCTTGATTTCTTTAAAAATTATCCTTTCAAAGTTCAGATATTGTTAATATGAAACGGGTGTTCTAAATGATCAGACAATTTGAACTGGCATGGCCTTAAAATATTAAGAAGATAATTAACATCCAGAGTAACTAAAAAAAAAAAATCTTGATTTAATCATGATATTGAAACATATTGCAATTAAAATGGGCCAGATTCTTATTTAACAATTGCCTAATTCCATCACCTATAGGATTATGACTTTTGCCTTACAGCTAGAGTAAACACAGATCTGAACCAAATCTAAGCCAAATTTTACCTTTAAGCAGAACTGTTCTCACCAAGAAAGTATTTAGCACTTTGAATCTACCTCATTACAACTCTACTATTGTACAATTGGCTTAAAATACCCACAAGACTGAATTATCTAGCTTTACCTCAGTTGAATAACTTGTGAGAAGCAGACATGAGATTTAACACAAGAATGTTTTACAGCAGAGTGAGTAAAACATACCTTAATTCACCTTCACCTTCAAAGATACATAGGATGAAAACTATAAAAAAAATGGGAACTCTTTTTCTCTTTTCAACTATTTGGGGAAAGGAGGGGAGGGGGAGTTTTGTACATCTTTTAAGCAATATATCTTAATTTTTAAAGGCAAAGGTAAAAGAAAAATGAAAACAGTATTTCTTAGAATCAGTCATCATTTTTCTAACACTAGCATTAATTAATATGCAGACATATTAATCAACACTGGCTTAGGTGTAGCAAAAAAATGTTTAGGCTTGTCATTGTGGCTTTAAAAACGTGTTTTCTAAGATAACTCAAAATAATAATTTTATCTTTTCGACAGTTCAAAATATAGTGTTTCTGCTGACTAGAACGAAAAAGCAAGTAATCTGGTTTTCTTAGCTGAAGAACTGTGAAAAGGAAATTATGGTTTCTGACTCAACTTCCATATGTGGCTATTGTTGCAGCACTTCTTTGTCTTGTGTTAGGTTTGTTTTATGCTGCATCTTAAGAATTAGAGGAAAAATTTGAGACTCCACTTCCTATTACATCAGGAGAACTATGTCTAGTATCTAATCTAGTTTATGCTAGACACAGCTCCATTCACATCCACACTGAATGCAACAACCCTACATTCCCAGCAGATTATCAGCAGATAACACTGAGTGATTTTCACAATCACGAACTCCGCAGTCTGAAGATGCGGCAGACCTCTACAGAATTAATGGGAGCTCTGCCCAAGGAAATAGTAGTTCCTGATATTGGCCGGGAAAGCATAAAATCACATTAAATACTGTTAGAGTATGTATCTTTTACATAGACATTCATCTTGTTTTAAAACGTGTTTCTACTTTTTGAATCACCAACACCTGGTGGGACAAAAGTTCTTATTACGAAGATGGGAGTCCTTATTACCTCATTTGCTTCCGTAGTTCTGGAGGGAGCTTCTGTCTGAGGCCCATAGTCATTTTCAGCTATGCTATACTCTTGAAATCCATCAATAACATTTGCCTAGTATTAAAGAAAAGAGTAAATTATTAAAAAAAATCCTGTATGAAAAGTTCAAGAAGTATCACTTTTATTCAGGTTATGGTATTAGCCAGATGTATTCATCTAGTGGGGTTAGGTAATTTTTTTCTTATTATCAGAGATCTTCCAGTCTTGTTCTGGGAAAGATCTTGATTATTTCTTGGCTACCTTTACCCCTAGTTTGCCTTTTGCTGCTGCTTGATAACTTTTCTTCTTCTTGGATGCATATTTTTCAGATTTTTTTGTTGTGGCCTTTTGAAGTTTGTCCTTTGAGCTAGTGGCCACTGTCCTCTTCTTCTTTTTGACCATGGCTTTCTTTTTCTGCAAACGTTATGAAAGATGGAATGGAAAAACATAAATAAAATGAAAAGAAAATTGAGAAAGCATGAATGAAAGAAGGGTGACCAAATGTGAGATGAATGCTGTCAGCCGTGAGACCTTCCATCTCTAACTGAAAGCAAGCGCAAGAGTAAAGCAGTAAGTGAAAGGAAATCATTATGTTTACATACAAAAGACACAAATTGACAAACCATGTGGTAGGGGACAGCCGGACACCACACAACAAACAGATCAGATTCTGTTACCTCTGTTTGTGCTACTGTCTCTTCAAACAGTGGGAGTCCCTCTGTTACAGAATCAGTTTCTTTATAATCTGCTTCCCCATACTCATAGTCATATTCGATAAAATCTTCTGGTGTGTACTACATTGTAAATGGAAAAATATCAGGCATTCCTGTGTTAGTGGTAGCATACTAGATTAGCAATACTGGAAAGCATCTTAACCTTTACTCAGGAGTAAAGTTTAACAAAATTAAGTTAGTATGAACAATTCAATATAATTACTCATTTTGGAGAAAAATACAATTCCTAATTTCTTTCAAAGCACGATAAAAAAAAAAAAAAGGTACTAGTAAGGAAAAAAACTACTCTTTTATTGGATTGCAAAGAAGAATCAACTATAATTTTGATTACTGGTAGCAGTAAGATCTTCGTGAAATCATATATTTATTTAATCTTTAAATTTCAAATAATGCCTCTTTATACCTATACTCTTTTACCTGTATTTTTTGCAGGTGACGAGAAGAGCAGAGATGCCAATATCTGACATGAACAGGGTAAATAATTTCAGATACAGGAGAGAGGCCACAACTCACAAATAAACATAGCTATCTTCCCCTTGTTTGCCGTAGAGTTCTGTAAACCAGGGTGGCTCCATGGTACACATTTCCTGAGAAAATGCCTCACTGGTATAATCTCATTTCAGATTCAGCTTCTGTAGCCTGCTCCATAGCTCTGTATCTATAATAACTAGTATCAAATGAAGATTTGGAACACAAAACTTTTACAAGAGAAAATAGCTTTAGAATTGGCTTGTGCGTGTTGTGAACATAATCTAGAAAGCCAGGAACTCCTCAGCTGTACTCGTGTCTGTGCCATGAAGAAACTGGTCTCAGTATTATGTGCACCAAGCACTACTCATCTCAGCTGAGAAGAAAGGGCTGCTTTATACAATCTTACCCCTCCTGTCATGCTTGAAGCTACAGGAACTGGTTAGTCTGGCAAATTAAAGCAGTCTCCTGGTTGCTACCCGTTCTCTTTACATGCCCAGGGAGTCAAAATAAGGTGGAATTGTGGCCAGAATCTGTATAAGTGTTTGTTTTCCTTTGTTTAGGAGAAATATTCTAATGTGCCCCATGTGGACTAGCCACTTCTGAAATTTCCTCTCTCCTGTTACAAGTCAGCATCACTGTCTGTAAAATGAAGAAAATATCTGTTTGTTTCGTTAGATTGATGAGAGGATTAATACATTACACTTCCAAATGGTCTGAGGATTCACAGAAGCCATCATCATAGAGATTGACATTTTAGAAGAAATTACAAATGAGATTAAACAGATCTCTGTATTCCAAAACATATTCTACCATGCGACCAAAACGCTGGTTTAACAGTTTCCTCTGGCAATGCTTTTTGAAAAAGTTCTTTTACTTATGATTTTAGTGCACAGAAGTTGATTTCTTCAACAATTGCAAGAGTAACACTGAAAAAAATCACTTCATATGGGTTTCTGTTATTCACTCCCATGGCTCCTCAGAGTCTTAGTATGATCAACAACTTTTCTTAAAAAGGAGGTACAGATTATTTTTCAGAAGTCAGATGCTTTTTGCTTGATTGTCCTTTTGATTATTTCTACCCATGCACATATAAATCGGACAGTTATGAGATTTGATAAACACATAGAAAAGATGTAACATATTTTGGTACTTGTTCAAAACTATATTGCACATTAATAAGAGCACTTCAAACTATATTTGAAAAACAAAACATAATTTTAGATGGAGAATATTCTCTTTGTGAAGTGTATGGACACTTGATATTTGCCTCACGCTTTGTTTCATCAATGGTATCTTTAGCATTACCAAAATAAGTTGATACTATTTATAGTTTTCAAGACCAGCAGCACCTTAGACTCAAACGTGGTAAGAAATATATGATTAATCTGTCCCTGTTCAGCAAATTAATAATAACCCCAAATTAAGTTCTAACTCCAGTGAACTCAAAGAAACATGTTTGACTTGTAAATGGTGTTGTCCAAGGGCCTCGCCTGCAGCGATGATACATTTTTACAGTTCTGTCAATGTATTTTTATATGTTTTCTGGCTAAAGCACTTCTGGAAATGCAACGTAATACAGCTTGTTTCTAATGAAGTATGGCACTGCCATCCAAAACACAAAACACAGTGACAAGTTTCTAGAAGACTACAGGCAGCCACACAAAGGAATTAAAGAAAGAACCACATAGATAAAACCAGACTTTTTGAAATAGTTAAAGAATAGCATTGAAATTGCAGTATTTCTTTGGGAATTATAAAAATCTATGCAAAGTCATAAAATCTCATTAATTTATCTTCTCTCAAGACGTCCATGCAAATTACCCTTATTTACAAGAAAGAAAAAGGTATTCAGTGGAATACACCTCTATAAATTCAGTCATTCCACCCTAACAGTGATAACCCATTAGATACTTTTAGATGCTTCCTCAGCCAAACAACATGAATCAAACACTCTGCTACGTAATTTTTATTGGTACCAAAACAATAGACACTACCTATGTTAAATAATGTCCAATATCTTAAGGGGTAAGTGGAGGAACATTTTGGACAGAATTACTGTGTCATTAGCTGGACTTAAGTATGGTGTTAGGAGCTTGTTTTAGTAACTTAGAGACACATAGATTCCTTTTTAGCATGCACTGCAGACCTATTCAGAGACTGAAAGCATTCATTCCAGCAGTCACCTTGACCAATCAACAATTAAAATATAGCTCTGTGTTGCTCAATATTATAACTGTTCAGCAAATCTCAGTAGTAGGGCTTCTCTCATGGTAAGCTGAATGGCTATGCTGAATTGTGCCAACTATGCAAATAATAAAATTGCAACTGTTTGCTAACAAATAGTTCTTCAGAGGCCACAAAATAAGCAGAAACATTGACTGAGGAAGAAAAAAAAAAAAAAGAAGAAAGGAAAAATGCCTGTGCCAAGTATGTTAGTACTAAAAAAGAAAGTGGTGAATAAATTGATGTTTATGCTAAGAGGCTTAGTTTGAAATGTCAGACATCTATGAATGACAATTAGAAAACATAAAAAAGCACAAATACGTAGACAGATCTATTGCATCACACATAATCACACAGAAAATACTTTTGGGTATTTGCTTCACTCATTTCTGTTAAAGAAAGTTAAACTTTCCTGACATGCAAAATGTGATCACACTGGTTGCACTGATACTCAGGCACACAGACAGAACGAACATGAAAGGATGAGAAGTGGGGAATGACAGTTTCCATGCTGGAATCAGATTACAGCCAAGCAGGTGAAGATCCTCCATTTTATGAGCACAGTGTCTGAGGAGTATTATGGAAATTCTTGAATTTACAAGCTAGGACATGCGTCCACCTTGCCGAAACCATATTCAAGTAGTTTCAAAATTGCAGTACTTTGTAGCCCTGCTGACACAAGGAAGACAAGTGAAAATATGTAGGAGTCCTGAACTTACTACAAGGTAAACCTTATTCTTAGCAATCCTTTCCTTCCAGACATTTCCTTCTGAAAGATGAGCAACCCTTGTCTTTCACATCAGCAAATAAGCAGAGAGTTTGTTTTGTACTGTACTGAACTGGTTCCGTTGCAAATAGTGAAATATAGACCCAAAATCTTCCAGGTGTATTTCCTGAAGCAAAATCTGTCCAGGTGGAGGAATGCATCTCGACATCCCTAAGTGGCGTAAAGACATACTTTACAAACACAATTTAGTCACAGCATGCTTTTATCAACTCACCCTGACGAAGGCTATTCCCTGTTTTTAAGATGAAACAATAGAACTATTGAAGGACTGATCAGTTAAAGAAGGACTAAATTTACAAACACCAGGGACAAGTTTAATGACTTTAGTAACCTGCTGTGAAGCCGGCAACTTGCTGCCATTAACAGTCAAGACTGGATATGCGGCACATATTCATCCTTTATCTGGAGCTACACAACCACAACGTCACCTTTATCAGACGATCAGAGACATGGATATGATCCACTCAGTTTGAGGTCTCAACAAACCTTGGCAAGAGTGTCTTTACATTTTGGATGCTACCACTGCTGAGTGCAAAACCCAGGCCCTCCTATTAGTACACAGAATTTGGGGAGTTCACAGAAATCTGCCATGGTTGCACTGCTAACCAAAGGAAAGATAATAAGTAGACTCTTGAATATATAGGAGGAAGCATTTAGAACTTCAAAATCAATTCATGCAAATGGAAAAGAAACTTCCATCATTTTCGGAATTTAGTCAAGACTACTAACTCTACCAAGAAATCGAAGCATGGAATGAAAGCAAGCAATGACAGAGGTGATAAGTGTAGTTGAAGAGAGTGTCATTTGCTTTTTTAACTCTATACCAAAGATATTATTGGCCAAGAATGCAAGCAGAGAATCAAGAAGTAGGAATGGGATTTAAAGAGGCATTCAGCTTGTGCATCATTCTGATGATCCTCCTATGGGTACCGACATAGCCAAGTATAAAATATACCTATTACAGATGTGCACTGTTGCTTCAATTCTGCTCCAGAGATCTGCCTATGAAGGTTTACCTAAACTCTAATACTGCTAAATAATGCAATGGTTCCGGATCTGAGAAAAGAGGGATGAAAAACTCTGTCGTGAGCACCAAGTGCTCACAGATAGCACAAAGTATATATATAGTGCATTAACTTTATCAGTGGTTTCCCATGACTATCAAAATGATTGATTCAAAATTTTATCTTCAAGAGATGGAACTTGGTGAGCGATTTCAACTAAGAGATGTCAGGTAACATATACTTTAAATGTGATGCAATTTTCTTTCTCTTGCTTTTCTTTCTTCTCTTGTAAGAGCAGCAATAGTTACTGGACAGCCATTCTTGTAATGAATATTGCATATGACTGTTTTCTTACAAATGAAAGGAAGAATAAAACCTGCTACTTCTTGATGGGACAAAATGTTTCCATTATGACCTCATGCTTTCTTTACCAGAGTGATTATATTACAGTACCAGATCATCATGCAATTCCAGTTAAAGAGATGAGCTGTTTTCTTCATCAGATGAATTTTAGAAGCAGAAGATCAGCAGCTTGCAAGGCCTATATTTCAACTGTGAAATTACTTAAATACTCTGAAGGTAACCTTACTTTGAAAACCGATTCTTCTGCTACCCATACTCTAAAAACTTAACCTCCCATTCCAAAATGTAGATTTTAGCAATATTTGCTTTACATTCCCAAATTAAAAGAATTAGTAATATCAAGAACTGCCATTATTAAATTAATAATAAGAACTGCCATAAGCTCAATTTTCCCAGTGTCTAAAGATAATGCTAAATTATCTAGCAAGCAAAAGAGGCAAAGATGACCAAAACATTCTAGGCTCACTAAGACTTTACAAAATGCAATAAAATAAAGGATGCCTTCCAAGAAAAATAAGACTTTTAAAAATCATCTGCAGTAATATAGAGAAATAAATACACGGTAGAAGATGCCAACATTAGGGTAGAAGGAAAGTTAAAAGGTTTAAAAGATGGCCTCTTCCACCACATAGTCCTTATGTTGTTCATAAAAGTGGTAAAGCAAGGAGATTTTTAATCTTCAGTTTCCAAAGACAACCTGTCAAAAGGAGAATAAGACCCTTAAGGTTCTTTATTATGCTAATTCCTTAAAAAAAAAAGAAAAAAATCACTATTTTTAATATCTGCTAAGTTAGCTAACTGCAGTTCTAGAGATGACAATAAAAATAACATTAAACATAAAAATAATTATCTTTCTGTATTTTTCAGAAAGCTAATCTTTCTACTCAGTCAAACACCTGAAAAGACACGTTATGAAAGGATGCCTGAAGCCTCCAAGACAAGGTATTTGGGGGCCATTTACACCTTTACCAAGTTCATTTCATTTCATCAAAGGAAAACATTTTATGTCTTCTTGTAATCCATAAGTTTGGGACAGATCCAAAATAAAGGAAGCCGAGTTCCTTTGTGGATCAATTTCTTCATCAGAAGTCAGATGGTGTGACTCACTGGGTTGCAGAATAATCTCTCAAGAGAAGATCTGAAAGCCTGATAGCTGGGTTTTTTGAAAATCAGACCTGATGACACTCCAGAAAATACACTGCTTAGCATCAAGGATGATGAAGACTGGTTAGGTCTTTCTTTGCTCTAATTTCTGTGAGCTGGCCAAGTATATGTGGTTGAGCTGGAAAGGAATTCAATACATTTCCATTTAGAGTAGATAGGAGTTTGAAAACAAGACAGAGGTCAGGCTTTTCACAAAGTATTTTTAAGGAAAGCATAGGTGCGTATCTTCCTTAAGAAAAGTAATCTTGATAGCTTTAAAATACAATTTCAGACCCACACTTGATCCTTAAAACCTAATTATACATTCAATGTGAAGAAAAATAATGATTCCCGAACTTCTAAGCAACATCTTCTTGTGTAGTGACAACTGCTGAGGTCATCACTGTGTACTTGACAAGTTACAGAGGTTCATAACTAGCTATTCATGAGCAAAACCAAGGAAAACTGATACATACTTCAATTAAAACATGTCTTGAAAATGGACATAAATTATAATAAACAACAGAGTAAATTGTGTGGATATTACTTTTAATCTACTGCATTCCCATTTTCCGCGCGAATGGCACTTGGGTCCACAGAAGTGGGAAGCAAATACAGAGGAACAGAAGCATTCTGGAAGGACAGTAGACATGGAGGGAGGATACTGCCATGCATCTATTCTAAGCACTTAGAATAGCTGAACTGCTCCCACAGAGCCCCACCAAGTTCAACAGATTCTGCCGAGTCTGTACACAAAAGGCTGTCCAGTTAAACAAACCTTTTTTAGACATATATCACCTGGATCCAGAGAGGGATTGATTTATCTAAAATGGAAGTGTAAAGACAGCATCCAGCGCTAACTCTTCTATCTCGAAATCCAAAGGTCACTCCTACCTAACCCCCTAGAGTAAAACAGAAGTGAGGATGCAGAAGGTTGACCCTGCTGACGTAGAAGAATGGCGCAAGGATCAGGATAGCACAGTTGAGTAAAGCCTGCAGAGAAGAGTAAAATTGAATATGCATCCTTCCTTTCTAGACTGGCTAGGTCTATGTCTTTATTCACAGCTTGCTATTTTTGTGAATCCCATTGTGAGATGCTTGATTCTTCCTGAACTTTATTTAGGATGAAATTAGCATAGAATTCAGGGATGAAGAGACCCCGTAAGTAAAAAGTAGGCATTGAAATCCTGTCTGTTGCATCACCTGAATTGCAGTTTGAATCTGACACTATGATAAAACAAAAATGCAACAAGAAAAAGGAAATCTCAATGCAACACTTAAGGTATCATTAGTAAAGACAATTTGATTATACATCAGTGTCCAGTAAACTTACGTATGAGAGCACAGTCAAAGTCTTAAGGCCTTGAGACAAACCTAAATATTTTAAAGAGCAAATATTTCACTCCTAATGTTGCAGCGATGTGACATGCATTCTCAGGCTCATTTAATGGAAACTCACTGCAATATATTCCATAACTTTTCACATTTCATGGATGGTAATTACTTTTAGTCTAGATGAAGTCTCAGACCCTTGTCCCTAACAAACACATAGACAATTCCACCATCTGAACTGAAAAAATGGCATAGGGTGGAAATAAGTTCAGAAAACAGCTCATTGAAGTCAGCACTACTATTGAAAGAAATGTCTCAAAACTTAAAATGCTTGGAATTTGATTATTTGCTCCCCTGCAGAAAGAAATACTGCCTAGAGCAAGAAGGATTATACTCCGTTAAACAAAGTACTTATGCCTTTAAGCCTACATAATTTCAGATGAATCCTTCTCTTTGGATGCCTCTAAATGGTCTAAAAATCATCCCACTTTTCAGAACAACTCCCTTTCTAGGCTGTGAACTTGTCAGGAGACTACGAAGGTGTACAATGTAAAGAGAAATCCTATTCAGCTTCCTAGATGCAACTCAACAAATAAATAAACTATTTCACTGATGAAAAGTCAACCACTTCCTTTGGTTTTTGTAGTCAGTGCTGGAAACACACACTAACAGGCTCTGCAATCACATTATCTATCTCTAAGTGAGTTATCAGTTCCTTATTCTGGTCTTCAGTAATTCAAAGGATCAGAGATAAAAGGTCAGAAGGGACTATTAGATCATTTTGACTAACTCTTGTAATACTTGCAAGACTTGAAAACTTCTTACAGTCACTCTAACTGAGCCAAGTAAAGTATGAACAACATTTTCCAAAACTTTCAGAAAGGTATCTATCCCTGGTTTCAAGATATCCAGAGATTCACCATTTTGGCAATTTGTTCTTTCTTTCCTAAAAATTTAAGCAGATCTTTTTCTAACTCAAATTATGTAACTTATTTTCTTCTCCTCTCCACCTCCCACTGGTCTGCAGCCAGTATTTTCTTCTTGTCAAGGATCGTTGCATATGGCAATTGAGCAACATATGTCATGAACCAGTATACGTTTCAACCAACAGTAATATTGCATCGGTATTCTTACGCCTTCATTTACAAAGTGAGATATGCATTATTTTGGCAGTTTTGCTTTGAGTACTCCTGCACATACTCTGTCCTGCTTTAATAACCAGAATCCTTTGAGGCTAGTGTCCAACAAATATTTTCAACTTCTGCTGATTTAAGGCGAAACTGGCATTGAAAGCCTCAATCCTGCCTAGCCTCTAGCCCAGTTTTCTCACTTTTCTCTATCACAAAAGTTTGTGTGAAAACATGGAAGATCAACCCAAGAAATCATTTTAGCTAAACAATGATCTTTTCATGTTGGCTTTCAGCATGATTAGTATCCCTGTTTGGTAAACGATGTATCCCCAAACTGCTTTCACTGACATAGCAGCAGATGAAGCCCACAGATGGGGACAGGTTCTTCTGTTACCACATGCAAGCAGACTGTATTGCAGTGTGTACTTCCTAGTTCTTTATGTTTGCCCTGTATTTCTTTCTTTGCCTTGTATGTGTGTAACATTGCCTTTGGTCGTGCTACTGTCATTGTTTACTGCTCTGCAATACCATGATCCTGACAAATTTTAATGGCATCCATTTCACACACATTTCTATGTTTCTAGCACAATTTCCAGGAAACACTACTAAAAAGTTACTTCAGTGATAGCTCGCTGTTTGTAGTAATTTCTGGAGTAAGGCACCCAGATTAGAATCTGTTTCTCAGGTACTTTACCATACAATGCCTTTTTTAAAAAATTCAAATATCATACTTTGAGAAGTCAGAAGCTTTACATAAGTCTATCAATTCTATCAGATATCACTAATCAAACTTGCAATGTCCTCACAACATGCAATCAAGGATTTTAAAATAATTTTCCTTATAGACTAGCTGCATTTACATTTCTATCCTTTAATACCTTGTTTAATTTTGCAATTAACAGTTTACAAAAATCAGCATTGCTATTCTCTGTAACTTCTTCCAGGAGAACAACGACAATTCTTTGATTTTATTGTTCTCTATTTTTTTCTGGTGCCCACATACTACTTTCAATAGATACACTATATAATTGCAAATTGTATACGATGAGCATGTAACTACCTATGTGAACACAGTTACATAGCTTTTATAATTCTGAAAAGACCTATTTTTGTTTTGATCAAAACAAAACATTTGACAAATGAGTGCTTTCAACTCATTTGACAAATGAGTGCTTTCAACTGACGCTAAACAGCTTTGTTATTTTTTTCCCTCTGCATAAATTATCAGCAATATGCTTTCAATGTGCTGTTTTGGAATATGGAGATCCAGGTAGCCAGGCACACAGACAAGAAGGTCCTATGGAGCCCCCATGAAGAGACCAACCAGACTTGTCTCTCTGACTTGACACATTTTGAACTGCATCTCTGATGCAATGGATGTGGGAGGGAGTCCCTTTGAAATAAGTTATGGGCCCTATGGACCTTTGTCTCTTGCTGACATAATTTTCAGTCAGATAGAATAGCGACAACAAATAAAATTACCATGTATTTAGGAAAAGTTTAGTCCCAAAACAGGCTCAAAGCATGCATTTCAGAACAATTCAGCAAGTTTTTAATGATGATCTCTTGAGCAATCAGTAGTAATAACCACTCAGATCACACACGGTTGAGCGCATATTTGCTGTCCGGACACAATTCAATTACAACTAGTCACATTTTACAAAAACTTTTCACTTTGCACTGTGTAAGGCAAGTACTTAGAATGTGTACAGCAATACACACGACTGCTGACGCTCAGAGGTGTAATCTGAGGAACTATCTTGACAGTGAATTACTCAGTTTATGGCTGTCTGCAGTGACAAATGGTTTCTCTTAACACCTTTCATTTTTCTACTCTGTTTTGTCCCTGTTGGTTTACCTGCTGAGAGTGGAACTGGGTGAAATAATTTTGTGTGCACATGCTTTTGTGCACACAGCTCTCTAGAACATGTGGCATTTCTAACAGAGGATGTTTACAATTGTAGAATATTCAAAGCTCCTTTTAAATGTCACATTTGTTGATACTCAGCAACACTGAAATCATAAACATCACTGAAATAATACACAGAAGAACAAATAGGTACAAGTAAACAAACTCATACGGCTATCATTTTTTAAAAGAATTACAGTTTAACTTCATTGAGAATGCTGGTTCTTCAAATACTACTAATGTGATAGGTTCCTTCAATGGCTTGACACAAATGAGGGGACAGCACAAATGAATGCACTCCTGCAACCTGTTTCCTTCACTTCTAGAACAATGCATACCATTTATCTTGAAGTGCTCCTTTGGTAACTTGTCTCCAGCACAACCATTAATGTGCAATAAATCTAGTAATACATGACTGACTACTCACCTCATCAACTTGAGGATCTTGAGCCTGAGCAGCATTGGGCACTGGGGAATCACAGTCTGGGCTATAATGCTCACAATAGTCAAATGCAGCTCTGGGATCAGCTATAATCAACAGCTGCTGGATCTCACCCTGCAGGAAAGCACATATAGATTGAATAACAAAAACAAAGATAGTCCACAGTTCACCAGAAGTACAGAGTTTGCATTCAGAAACAAAACTAGGCACTTATTACCATCTCTGGTTATAAATAACATAACTACTTAATTTCTGCTGCTATTGTGGCAAGCATCTTAAATATTGTTCACATAGCAAAACAATGCAAATTAATACCAAATGGACTTAGAGCAAAATTCTGGCTTAAAATAATGTCTGGTGAGAAGGTGTAACTCCTGCTCTGTCATTTTCATGCTGTTTGTTTACTTCTTTGCTGGGAACCAGTCTAAATTCCTAAGATTTAATTCAGGGCACTTCCTACTACAAGCATGCAGCTCAGCATGCAAGCCATCTACAGTGTAATTCTGAGACTTTGCATCACATCTGTACTCTCAAAGAAGAATACAATAAAATAAAATAAAGTCTGTACCAGAGACACAGTAATTGGAATAAAAAAGAATTAAGTAAGCACTGTGTACACAATACAGAATGTGTTGAAAAAAATTTTAACTGCTAATAAATGTTATTTTCACCTCTATTTCCATACACAATGCAGAAAAACATCACAGTAAAGGGATCCACTATTCTGGATAATAAAAATGGCTCTGCTGAGATCCCCTGCAGAGACCTTGTATGTTTATCATTTTCCACAGAAAGTGTCTGGTATCCAGCACATTTCTTAACCTAGTGGAACTATTTAAACAGCATTAGGTAAATTCCTGCCAACATTTCCACTATAAATTTCCTCATCCAGGAGCTTCTTATGCTCTCATAAAAATGAGCTTGTTGAAAATTGGCACATGTTCTTGGTCAAAACCCATTAATTTCAATCTCTCACTATTTCCCCTGAGAGGGGGGATTTTTAAGCTTTTATATACTTCTAATGTAATTTTATTTTGGTTTTACCCAAAATAGGGGCAAATGAATAAAGTTGTTAGTATATCCGTGCCCATTTTGTCTTTAAAGAGAAGATACCATAACTGATGGAAACTTACAGCTGGGAAAATTCACATTTCTCTCAGTATTTCCAGAATTGCTTTACACTTATCATAACAGTAACCTTTAACAAATTAAGAAAACTGGAGACTATTTCAAAATAGTAAAGAATAATTTTAACATTCCTTCCTTTCAAAAAGAAAAAAAAAACCCAAAGAAATAAGCAAATCTTCCCCAAACTGAAAAAAAAAGAAAAAAGAATAAAAATTCGCAATTTTCCCAGTTAGACAACATTTTTACTATCTTTTTAGTCATATAGTAGGAAATAATTTCATAGCACATAATGGTTATAAGTTACAAGTCTGCTTTTTACAATACTCTCATTTTGCTTTATAGACTCATGTGTGTCTCAGATTAATTTAGATTTGGAATATTTTTTTAAGCTTTCAGAAATAAATACAAATGTAGCAGTTTGTCTCCCTGCAGCAGTTCTGGACTGTCTCTTTTATTTTCCTTATTTCACCAATGCTTTCTGATTTGTGCATATTCTTTTGAACCCTGCTACACATACAGAGAAGTTCCCCCTTTGATTTCTTACATGACTCCCTCAAGAGTCTGAGCACTTTGAGAGGTTTTGCACAGTCACTGTCAGCCTGGGCTACACATCCCCAAACTCCAGCAACGTGTTTCCAAAGTGGTCTGCCCTTCCTCTTTCATCAGCCAATTCAAATAAGTGAAGCAGAGGGAAAAATTAGAGAGAATTAGCAACTGAAAGACAAAAGAGGCAACTCTTTTGAGCAGCCATTAATTAATGTATAGAACTTCTGTCCTCACCCTCAGTTCAAGTCATTGTCTTGCTCCATGCCCCTGAACACCCACGGCCTTCTGAGGTGCCCCTACAGCTCAGCATGCACACAGTGTGCCAGCTGGTGCGAGCAATGCCCAAATGACTCCTGAAACTACTGTTCAGTGTGACAGCCCAAGAGAACCGAGGTCGGGGAGCGCAGCCAGTACTCTGGAGCCTGCTTTGTGCTGATCATGAATGCCATGGAATTTTGGCACTGAGCGCTATTGGATTGTGTGTTTGCAAGAAGCACTCAGTATGCTGTTACCACTTGGCTTAGATGTCTCTAAATTGGTTAAAGCTGTTCCTAATCCATTGACTGTGCTTCTCAGCCCCGCCTGTCTGCCTGTCATGGGTCCACATAGAGGGAGGCCCTCAGAAGTCTTGCACAGAATACATGAATTGCTACTGGCTATCCATGTGCGAGAAGTTTACTGAGGAACCAATTGATTTTACATTTGGCATTCCAAATGTTAATTTTCCTCTTTTCCCGTCAACATCTGCCATACAAATATTTCCAGTAAATTATTTTCTTTTTCTATTTTTTTGGTTTTATTTTTCTGTCTTTGCTAATTAAATGGCTTCTTTGAGTATTTTGTTCTCTGAAGTACTGGCAGTGCTATTTCAATAGTCAGAGAGGAACTTTCCTTTCAGATCAGGACAATCATCTCAGCACATTCCACACGCATTATTGCAGACTTCATTATTGTGATTTAGTTATCATTCTACAGTATTTGTTGGACAAATATACTCTTTCTCTTTGAAAATTTTGCATAGAAAGACATATCATATGACTTCACACAGACATTTTTTGATTTTAACTGCTTGACTTTGTGAGACCAAAACAGAATTTTATAAAGTTCTTTGCAAATAAACTACAAATAATCTGTTTGTATTTCATGACCTGGAGTCATAAATTAGGTATTTAATGAAATACCTGCACAAGTCCCAAGAACTTTAAATGAAATTATGGATAAATTGAATCATTAAGAATTCCAGTAGGTATCTAAACATGTATGAATATGTGCCTACGGGATAGAATGATGAAAGCAAGAGAGGGAGAGCAAAGGTGGGGATGGAGACAGAAGAACAATTTAAAATGTACAAATACAGGTAAGCATCCTTTAAGTATTCTGAAAAGTGCACAGAGAAAAAAAAAACACAACAAAAAAAAGCCAAAAGGCAACTGTCTCTATAGATTAGCTCCTTTTCCTTCTCTATAAAATTTTCATGACCATGCATAGTTGAGTAATTCATCCCAATATGGAATAAAAATGGTTTAAGTCCATGAACATTTTCATTCCTCTCTATTCTGGGGATGAGCTCATAACTAAAATCAGACTTTTGAATCAACATCATTATACAAAAAAAGCTGCCTGAAACTATTTAAAGGAGTTATTTAGATCTGAGGAAACATTCACTTCTTTGCTGCATGCCACAGCAAAGGTGAAGAATGAGGCTAGAGAGCTACCAGGAGAATATGCTCAAGTCAGTAAAATACCTGCTTAGTGGAACAACTGCAGAGATGTTCCCTCATGTTAACAGTTCTACAACAAGGAACAGCCCAGCTAAGAATCAGAAGAGTACATTGAATTCACGCATTGAAAATTCCTCTGTGAATCTCTCAGACATTCCATAGTGACGTTCTGGAATAAGAAGTTTATGTGTATGTACATTTCCACAATTTGTTGAAAAGCACAAGCAGTGATGAACAAGGTGAGGTAACTGCACTGGAACAGGAACCCCTTGATATGAACACAGTTTCCAACACTGAAAAAAACCCAGTGTTGAATCAAAAATAAAAAAAAAGTAAATGGAGACCAAATTTGCAGGAAAGCAGTAAACTAACAAGTTCTCTTTCCAATTTTGACTATGTCTTCATGTAATTATTGCTTTAGTTAGCCTTAGGTAAATAATTGCTGTTTGATTCCAAGCTTTGGGAGCCTTTCTTAGATTCCACAGCAGAAACAGGAACAAGGAAAAATCTCTCCAGTTAGATATGGTGTCAGATTTTCTCAATGATGTAAATCATCAAGGGCCTGAGCAGTAAGGAATGAATTATTTTACCATTACAGTAATAAATGGCAACAGCTGCTTATTAATCGACTTTTTAAAGGTTTTAGATATTACCAGTCTTCTTGAAACACTCTTTCCTTCTAACTATGTAGTCTTACTAATGCTTTCTAAATATGGTGCTTTAGGAAAGTACAACTGTAAAGTAGACCATTTATAGTCTATTTATTACCTAAAAGTTTCTATCATCAAGGAAAGATATCTCTACTATTATCGTCCATGTTGTTAAAAAGGCAAAAGTATGAATTCCTACAAGGTTGTAAGAGAACTATATGAAGGAATCACTGCTGTAATTAATGTTTCCTTCCAGTATGTAAAATTTTATGGTCTACACCCCTAGCTCCACAAGAAACTCAAGCAGTTCAGAGACAGATTTTGGGGATCTCTCTTTTACAAGAATCTTAATAAAACAATAACCCTGCCAGGTTAAAGTGACCTTTGTCCACGGAATAACAGGCAAGCACTACTTGAGAAGTTCTGCAGGATATTCTCCACAGAAACAAACTTCACAAATTATTCAAAACATTAAAAAAATAATTTCTAAGAACAAGTGATCTTGCTACTTGAACAACTAGGATGATACTTAACAACGTGACTTGACCAAAACTGAGAACCCAAGTTGTAGTTTCTTATAGGAAAATAATGAGATTTTTGAGAATTATTTCGTTAGGAGAAAGCTTGCTCTTTTTCCAGTTTCACAAAAAAAAAAAAAAGGCAGAAATTCCTTAAATGTCTAATTTATATATATCTGAGAGGTTCAAAAATGCTTTCCATAACTATAGGGTGGAAGGGATAATGTTAGCAGAAACACCATTCTTCCAATTAATACTCTGGATAAAATGAGTACCTCTTAGGTGCTTATAAGGATAATTAGATTTTAAAGATGTCTAAGTAAATTGTGATAAAAGCAAAACAAAAGCAGTGTTAGGCACTACATCAACTCAGAACAAAATCATTATCTTTCATTTTCACGTTATGGCTAAAGCCTACGAAGTACAAAGTGAATTCTTCGGTAAATCAGAAGAAATCCCAACCTGTGTATATGTGCCAACTTGCTCTAATTAGTTATGTGACAGTACAGACACAGACTCCAAAGAACAAAAGTCTAGACAGCATTGATATTATTACTATAGAATTTAGAAAAACCTGCTGCAGAATTCATTTAATCTTCCTGCAAAGATTTGAGGGATTGAGGAATTCCAAGGGCCTTTAATATAATATTCCATAACCAGGGCTGATTGCATAATATAGCTAGAGAAAGACATTTAGAGCCTGCCAGACTGAAGCACTGTAAAAGTAATAAATTGTGAAAGCAGAATTCTGGACAGGTCAAAGTTTCCATAGAAATCAATGCCTTGATTTTTTGAAACACCATGCTTATAAGAGGATAAATTCAGCTTGGTCAAGAAATAGTTTGATATACCAATTATAATTTTTAACCTTCAAAACAGACCAAAGTCAACTGTGATTCTTGGCTGAGAGGATTAGATTCTATTACAATGCCTATATAACAGCAAGTGTACATAGTACACATACACACATGTGACCAAGGACATCTTATTTAATTGATAAAAGATCTGCAAACCTCTTATATTTTTCATGTAGCTTTGAAACCTCATTTACAGCTGTGTTTAAAACTGAAATGTATTATACACAATAATAAATGAGGTGATAATACATCCTATCTGTTAAATTTGTCAGAGCTGATGCAACATGCAGCATTTTTTACTTAATTAAGTACATTTAATGTAATTACAAAGTTTAAATGACCATTCTTTTGTTTCTTTGGAACATTCCTTGCAAACAAACTTGAATTCCAATGAATTACCAGAACTTTTCTTTCTTTTACTCTCCTGCTCCTGCTTTTAAAAATAGGGAAGGGAAAATGGCATTATTTACTTTTGTTCCTTGAGAATAAGTTTGGAAAACTATAAAAACCTAATAAACAGCAAATCACCATTCTTTGAGATAAAAATAATTAAAAAAAAGGCAAGACAAAACAAGCCTAATAGAAGGCTTTTGTAAGAAATCTGGGGTTTTTATTAGGTGCCTCTGAAATGGAAAAACTGCTTGCTTTGCTTTGGGTTTTTTTTGTGTTGGTTTTCTTTTTACCTCTCAATGCTGGAAGTTGGCCACTTCCCTGGTGTTGATACTAAAAGGCTGATTCTAAATATTTTTGCCTGGAACTTATTGCATTTTTTTGTTTCTGCTCCATTTATGTTAAACATTACTTTTCAGTCTGATGGATACTAAACATTCAGTGGGTCAGTAGCAATTATTAAATGTGATAAATGGGAATTGTTTTGGCTGTGTCTACATGAGCTGGTAGTGCAGCTCAATGGGACTGTATGAAACAGGATACTGAAGACACCTCACACTCCATGCCTTCGGGGGCACTTTGCTTTGGGCTGGCTTCTCTATTCTACTGTAGCTACAGCAAATTTGATCAGTCAGTAAAAGTTCTACCCATTCTACTCCAGTTACCTTCTTAAGGGGGCATGCACACAGATGAATGGCCTTTCTGCACTTGCATTCTTGGACTTTCCATGCTTACAGATACATGAGGGAAGGTTCCTCATTTGAAGGACTCTGAAGGTTAAACCATAATGCTGTCGGGGCACTATCAGTCTGTCTTCAACAGCTCACTCAGGCTGTTTAAAGGAATCCTATTATGTACACAAGTGTATGAGTGGTTTTTTCATGAAAACAGATTAATGCCTAGTATCAAAATCTAAACCCTTTGTTAACAAGTATTAGCACAAGGATTTAATCTTATAAACTCTGTGCCTTTAATGCTTTCATTGGGTATTGAGAGTCTTATACATAAGATTTTGTCTTGTTATACTCATTTACAGCACAGTAACTAAAAATTATTGCATTAGTCTGACACATGCGGAGTCCTGAAGAAGAATAAATTTCTATAGGGAAATACCTGCATAAATACTCTGTTAGTTATTAACTTGTTATAAAATACTTATAAAAAACTATTGTACTGTTCACACCAACAGTACTAAATGAGGAGTGACAAATCCTTAAATCCTGGCAAAGAATAAAAAGATCCCTATTATTTATCAAACATTTAAGCTACAAACATATTTCAATGGATACAATTCAAAATTCTTTTTACTAGGTGCCATGTACCAGCATCTCACTAATTTCATCTTTTTTTTTCTTTTTTTTTGTATGCTATTTGAAAATTTCTTTTCTTTGCAGTAAGCAATTACAAAACAGCCCTTCTTGATCTACACAGAAGACATTAATTTCAAAAGACACATGTAAAAGTTTGAGGAATGTTGTGACAGTCTTTCATAAACAAGCATTTACAGATTAGTCCCACTGATATCAAAAGATCCACTTCACTGAGCAAGGGCTTAGCAGTGTAAATGAAGTTCTCATAATTTGGCAGTTAATACTAATACAGTTTCTAGACAGCATAATTTTATTATTCTAAGACACAGTCACCGTTTATAATTTGCTACTCAAGCATTTGTGTGCACCTGATGTTTAATGCTTGCTTGAATTTTAACATCTCACTGATTTCCATATTTCCTGACTACAATATCATAAAATCTCAGATTAGCATTTACATTCAGGAATGAGCAGCAGGCAACTCCAAATTGGAATTTTCTCATAAAAACCACACAACTCCTCCATCAGATTTGAAAAATACTTTAGATAAAATTCTTCTTGCTTTTAAAGCTAAACCAGAAGATCTTTCTGACAGCACTACTAAAAATATACCTTTTTGCATTAGTGCCAGTAGGTAAATTTACCAAAGAGTATTGTGTGTGCTGAGTATACAAAACCAGAAAATTTGGTAGACATTTATCATGCTCTTATGACACTAATCAGCCCTTTCCTTCTTTCAATGGTGATCTACCTGATCTCCAGACACCCACTCACTCTGAAATTATTGATCATCACAGGAAGGTTACACCAAAGCAGTCGTGTCCAACTGATTAGAATGTATGCATTTAAAATTTCCCAGTGTACTATAACATATCCTTGCTTTAGCAATAGCCAGGCTGCCAGAATCAGAACAAAAATGGGAGAACTGCCTAGAAAATGGAGGTTAGTATTGAGAGCAGAAAAACAGAAAAAATAGCCAAGAATTTAATTTCATTAAATCTTGTATTACAAATTTAAAATAATGCAATTAGAAACAAAAAGGAATATTTGACCCATTGAAATATATCATTGTTTTAAAGAACGTGTGAAACATTCCTCACAGGAACAATGGTCCATGCAAATATGTTACAGCTATATGACTAAAAGAGCAATGATTTTTTTCAAAAGATACAACTGAGTTATCAGGAGGTCAGAATAATGTCATGTAATAATATTTCCTTCTGACTTACGTGTGTACAGAAGAAGTCATAGAGGTTTAGGTGCGCTCTCTGAGGGAACAGGAACATACAGTGTATCTAACTGTTCACAGCTCTGATTCTGACAGGGCTATGAATTACCTTAGAGGTGCAACTGGTTTTTGTGCAGTTGTGTTATGCTACATAAATTGGTTCAAAACAAAAAAAGAAACACTGTCATATTCAACTAGTAGTTTTTTAAACCCCAAGATTTCATTACATTTATCTATAGATTCCTTATTTCCACATTTTAAATTTCCATTCAGTTGGAGGAGTCTGAAGAGTGCTCCACTGCACCTGTGATCAAATAGCTGGCTTACTGTGAGTAAAAATATTATTACCCAAGATAAAACAGGTATTAGTCCTTCTGACACTCAGAGGTGTAAATTCCGACAGGTACTTCTTTTTAGGCAATATATAACATATGAAAAGTCTTTTAAGTCTTAACCAGTTAAATCTAATTTCATGGCTAAATAAATTAATTTTTGGAATTTCCTGCACACAGAATAAGACACATTGTGTTACATGCTCCTTCACTGCCTATTGTGGACCCAAGATACAGCAGGGTTCTTAACACAGAAATACTAGAAAGGAGACCCATGGAATCACCAAATATCACTCTGTGCTACCATAATTTAGAAAAACAGAATACTGAAGACATAATCAGGAGACTTTCAAGCAGGAGACAGGTTTCAGGAAACAGCATCAAACTTTAGAAATTGTAGCCGCAGTAATCAAGGGATGGATAATTAGTTTAGTTAGATGGTTAGTGAAAACAAAAAAATGCTGTTTAGAGAGTAGAAAAACAGCAGACAAACTAAAAATGAACTAGATTATGTTTTGCTTGGCCAGACTTTGAAGGACAGAGGTCACTTGGCTTAGAGAAGAGGAGGTTGATGCAGTCTACAGCTTTCTCAAGAGGGGAAATAAAGGGGCAGGTACCAATCTGTTCTCTGTGGTGACCCAGCAACAGGAACTGAGGGAACAGCCTGAAGTTGTGTCAGGGGAGGTTTAGGCTGTATATTATGAAAAGGTTCTTCACCCAGAGGGTGGTTGGGTGCTGGAACAGCCTCCCCAGGGCAGTGGTCACAGCACCAAGCCTGACAGTTCCAAATGTCTCTTGACAATACTCTCAGGCACATGGGGGGGCTGTCCTGTGCAGGGCCAGGAGCTGGACTTGATGATCCTTGTTAGTTCCTTCTGACTCAGGATATTCTATGATTATTGATTCATTAGAAATGTCTATGGCACAGTACTTTGTTTAAACTTTGAAGCACACACTAATTTCAATCACCACATTTTCAGCTAAAGATTCAGATGACTGAACATTGGTATAAATGAATCCATGGTGGCTGTACAGCAAAAGACAAAGCAGAAACCTATCCCAAAGGCAAACACTGCAAGCTTCAAATTTAAGTAAGACTTCAGACTAAACCTAAACCCCCAGCAACTACAAAAACAACCTTACAAGATGGTAACTGATTTCTCCAAATAAAACAAGAGGAAAGAGTTGTACTCAATTGAGTAAGAAAATCTTACCACTGAAGAAATTCAGAAATGTACAGTAATACTGCAGAAGATGGAAATACTGCTATTCTCAGTACTGAATATTAAGATTCAGCCTCTAAACTGACTTTACAAATAGCTGCACAAATTCTTCTGATACCTATGCAGCTTCTCAAGCATATATTCTGCATAAAGCTGGGATTAAAACAGTGGACATTTATGGAGCACTGATGTTTTATATATGGAGAAAATTAACTACTGATCTGTATTCTCTTATTTTTGAGTTTTAATTTAAATTTTACACTTTTAACTGTTGTATAACAATATTATAAAAGAAACTCTACAGCGTAGCTCTAAAGAAGCTTCATTATTAGCCTGTAAAAATAATCATTGACATAAGGATTCTACCTAGAAAGGCCTCATGATTGGCAGTCTCATACTTCCTAAGAGGCATTTTACCCTTCCTATATGTACTTCTTGGCCAGTAAATGATGGAAATATATATGTCCTTATTGCCAAAGTATGTTCCATTTACTGGAAAGAGTAATAAGTGGGATAAACACTATAACGGATTCATATTACACAGAAAACTTTCCAGGTCCTTCTCCCCTGCTCTCCAATACTCTTAGCATGCACAAATACCTGCAAATGTTTAAGAGAGATAGAAATAAAATGATTCAGTATCATACAACACAACTTTCCCTGACTACTTCTCCTAAATATCTCAGGTATCTCAATATTAGGCAGAAAGACAAAAAAAGCAAGTCCCTTCCAGGTACAACATAATCTAGATGACAGAAAAATGCATCAAATCTTCCAACAATACCCTTCCTTTTTTTACTTCTCTTTCATTTCAGCCTATCCTAAGAGGTTCAACAAATCAAAGTTTATACATTATATCAGCTTTTAATCTAAAAAATTATTCTGGTTTATATTAAGCACTTCACTCAATACCGTTTGTTCATTATTGATTTGTACCTCAAAAACTTCTTCATCCAGAATCCTGGTTCCAAAGACAGTGATGCCATTGGTGTCCACAACTGTTTTGTCACTTCTGTCAAGTGGTTTTGTAGTTTTTTTGTTACAGTCAACAATCATTGTAACACTTTTTTTCTCCACACTAATAGCTACTCGATGCCACCTATTAAAAAAACCCAACACAATTCTACTGTAATTTATGTTTTTAAAACTAGATCATTGTGTTCTTATCAAGTCAGTTTATAATAGATGGTGCACCAATTAATTCAGAGATAAAATTTTATATGTCTCCATTTACTTTCTTCATACATGTATAAATGTATGCAATGTTTTGACTATTTGTTATATACATATATATGCATTCTGTCCCTTAACAAAATGAACCTCTACCATAGTTCACTAGGAATATCCTATCTATGGTGAAGTTCAAGCAACAATAGCCCTGCCTACATAATATTCATCAAAAAGTGAATGAAGTGATTCAAAATACCGACAAGCGTCTGTGTTTTATTTCAGAGACATTTGAGAATAAAGTTTTATATGATTTTCCAAACTCTATTATTACATTCTTTAGGAGACTTCATTAATAATCATCACAGACCACTTTAATTTAGTGATCCTCTCTCAACTTAAATATCTAAGGACAAGAGCAGACCACTCCGCAATCTAGCATAAAGCAAAGGGTTAAAGAACATTTGACAGACCAGGGCAAAAAGCAACAAAGTATGTCATATTACTGACTGGTAGGAGGAAAGCTGGAATCAAATTATTTTAGTTGGCATTTGTGACATTAAGGTTGCCTAAATCAGAGAGACAGCTCAGATCGTTACAAAGAGCTTCTGTATATCAAAAGGAACACCTTGAAGCTAATGGAATCTGACTGCTAAACAGTATCGCTGAGCCAGAACTGTAATTCCATGTTTTCTCTGGAACGTTGTTAAACATTATCATTATAAAAGCAAACTGTCCGTGCATCCTCAGGCATATTACATTGTTAACACTTTTTAAATATATCTCATTTTGGGATGAAGATTGTTGTCCTAGACCCTTCATAAAATAGCTGAGTCAGAAGAAAATTGTCAGCCTAATTTTTGAAAGCACGTAGAAGCTGAAAGCATGAAATCATAGCTCACTGTGGACGGGATTGACTCCAGTTGATTTAGAAGGTGTATAATCTAACTGCAGGAATTTCTACCGAACCAAGCTCATTTTAATTTCTTCATTTTTGTCCATTTTTCAACATTTTGGGTGAAATCTTGAAATCTGTGCCAAAGCTTTGTTATTTAGCAAAAGTCAATTAAAAAAAAAAGTTTGCTGCTTTGTTTTAATACTCCTTCTGCTAGGGAAACGCATCAAGTTTAGGTTTCATGGCATAATTTCATTGTCTGGCAATACAAAGCCAAGAAAGTTTTTTTTCTTTTTTTAGTTCTTTCTTGCTTTATAAACATATTTCATTATAGTTCAGTTTTTGCCCTTCCTTACTGATTTGTTTACTTTTGCTTTAGCAAAATTTATTTCTGTCTACCCCTGAAGACCATGGCTGCTCTTTCAGGACCACAGCACAGTAAATAAAAAGCCTTTGAAAGAATGAATGTTGTTTTACAAACACTAGAACAACACTCCCAGAGAATGACTGCTTGCCTACAAAGCTACAATAGATTAACAACTGCAATAATAATGCAAGAGTTGTTTGAGATTAATTTCTTTACTGGAGGAGCAGTGTAACTCCTTGCCGCATTTCATATTAATTGTCCAGCTTATTCTTCCCTGATTTCCTTAAACAAAGATATCTGAACCATCTTATTTATCTGCTATTTTGCCTTGGGATAGGAGAAATTGTATGCTGTCTTGCCAACTTGTCTTCACTCTGTCTACCACCTTCAAACGGACCAGACAATTCCTTAAGATTTTCTGAAAACAAAGTTTCTTTCTACATTGCACAGGAAGAATCTTCATGAGTTTAATTCTATGACTATTTCATCACTCTTCATTTATTGAAATGGCAAATAAGAAAGGTATAGCTTCCTTTATTTGTAGCTGCATGCACCATTTGAACCTGAAACTGTATTCTGCTGCAAAGGTTCTCTGATTTTGTACGACAGCAGTCCAAATAGCTAGAAATTGTGTTACTGATTCATTTAAATATTTAAGAAAACTGTTTGTAAATACCATCAAATCTCCTATACAGTGGTCTGTGATACTGTTTCTCATTTTAAAATTTTACACTTACTTGCCATCAGCGATGTTAACTGTTCTGAAGAGAGGATAGTCTTCTGGGGCAGGTTTTCCATTTTGGTCTTCAAACAGGAAGACAGGGGATCTACCAACTTCAACACCTACTTGCTGAATTCCTTGCTCATTGTAGATAGACAGAAGGAAAGACTGGATACCCTTTTTAGGTTTTACTGTCATTAATATTGAAAAATCTTCTGGAAAATCCCCACCTGTAAACAAAGTGATATATACAGTCATAAACCCAGAAAAGATGAAACCATTCTTGAAGATTTTTTTCCACAAGCACAGATAATCTAGCATATAAAACAAGGACATAAAGGATCATACTAGTAAAATTTTTTGTCTCCTTTTTCTGGTCTCACTTTCATTCCTGAAAGACATACCCCAATGGTTCTTAATAACATAGCTTGTAAATGATACAATCATAGAGTGGTTTGGGTTGAAAGGGACCTTAAAACTTATCTAGTGCCAATCCCTGTCAAGGGCAGGTATGCCACATACCAGACCAGGTTGCTCAGGGCCCCATCCAACCTGCCTTCAACACTTTCAGAGTTGGGGCATCCATAACTTCTCTGGGCAACCTGTTGCAGCACCTCACCACACTCTGAGTAAGGAATTTCTTCCTAACATCTAACCCTACTCTCTCCTCTTTTACTTTAAAACCAATCCTCCTTGTCCTGTCACTACCTGTCCATGCAAACAATCCCCCTCCCTCTTTTTCATAAGCCCCCTTTAAGTTCTGGAAGGCTATAATGAGGTTTTCCTGGAGCCTTCTCTTCTCCAGGCTGAACAATCCCAGCTCTCTCTGCCGGTCTTCATAGGAGAAGTGCTCTAAATCTATTGTGAATTCACGTAAGAATATAATATATGAAAGAACCATGATAGTTTCACATTCATTATATTTTCTATTCATCTTCTGCTTAGCAATCTTCTAATTTAAAAGCATGCACTACAATTTCACTCAACATAATAACCACTGTGTTATAGCAAATAAACTGCCAGACACTTTAAAAGCCCTTGATAACCATTTATTTTACTTTCTCTCTCACAACATATATTTGAGTCTTTCTAGAATTATATTGTACATGACATTGAAAAAAAATTATAACTAGTTTTATTTAATGGGAGATTTAGGCAAAACCAAAGAACACTAATTTTCATTTATTCCCTGATGCTTTCTCTTTGAAATAGAGATGATAGATCAAATATGGTTTCCACCTTCACAGCTAAAAATAAACAAAATTAAAAGTCGATATAGCTTGTTTATAAAGGAAGTACTGAAGTACTGCTTCCATTGAATCTTGTGGTAAATCTGCATTTCACTTGATGTGAAACTCTAATAGGCTTAATAACAAACAAAGTGTAAGACAGATTCTAAAATTCAGAATATGCTCTGGACTCACGTGGCTTCAGATGCAATTTGACATACACGAAATAGATAAGAATCCAACAATAATATTGACAATGAATATAACTATTCGAAAAGCACTGAGCACTTGCCCTATCTGCATTGTTAATCTGAAAGACATGTCAAAAATGCTTAAGGCAGGTGATACTAATTCAGCTTGTCTGGGCATGTGCTCTTCAGATAAAACCCTACAGAAAGAAAACTGGGAGCTTTCTAAGAAAGGTGACTGAAAATGAGGCATGTGCCTCAGTTCAAGAGTTTCTCTCATCACTGCTATGACATAATATTCCCAAATGTTGAATCTACTTTGTGTATAAGCCAATTTCTTCCACAGTTTTGACTGAAAACATCAAAAGATAAATGACATTTGAGCATGTAAAACTGTATGTATTGCTATGTATATACAGTTCATGGACACATATCTGGGATAGTTATCAAAGTCTTCTCAAGTATTTTTAAATTTCTTGTTAATTAGGATGGTTCTATTTGAACAATAACCACAAATAACAACTGGATGGAAAATATCTAGAAAAATCTTTCTATATATCTGGGTTATCTTTTACAAAGGCATATAGAAATTACAACTAAGACCACGTAAATGAACAGCACAACTAAATTTAAGCAGTTATCATTACAATTATATGATGCCTTCCAGCCAGTGGAATCAGAGTCTTTTATATTTTGGGAAGCTGGTAAATATTATTAAATTATTTTTTTTAAAAGATGGATATATTTCTGGATATATTGTACTTCCTGATTAGCTACAGGAGCTAGATGAAAGCAAGGATGGGATGCATTACAATTTGTATTGTTTAGATAAAATGATATCTCACAACTCGATCCTATCTTGAGTATCTTCTATAGTCTTTCCTCTGCTACAGAGCACTAGGAAAAAGGGACATGTCTCAAATATCTTTAAGAATAATCTGAAAAAGGAGAATTTCTTGTGGTCAGGAGAGAGGATGCCTGTTTCACAAGATTCAAAAGGAAGTAATTACCACAATCACCTCCAAAAAGTAGTTTCAATGGTTTTTTACTAACATCAAGGATAGAAGGACATTTTCCTGTATTAAGCAAAGTTTTGTGGTGGCTTCTTTTTACACTGTGAGTGAGCAATGTTTTATATTTGTCTGATGAACACAGAAGCATTACAACAGATTGGTACAATTGAGAAAAATCATTCCAGTTGTAAAGCAGAAACTAAAAGCATTAATAAGAGTGCCTAAATTAAGGCAGTCAAAGGCTATAGAAATTTAGATGTCAGCCAACATGTTCTGGTATTCAAAAATCATAAGAGTTATTACTGTAGCAGCCAGATCTCTTCATGCTATAGTTTGATTCATGAATAAATGCAAACCAACCCAAACTCTCACACTTCCAGCTCTGACTCTCAGGCTTTGATTTAGCTGTTCTAAACTTTAAAAAGTTATCAGTGATTCCAAGTCAGTTTAATCTGTTCAGTCGCATTTGAATACTCATTTAAGGTTTTCTGTCATACCACTTGGTTTCAATGACACACATTATAAAATTCATACTATAGAGGTGCCAGCTTACTACATTGTACAACTTGTGCAGTTTTTGAATCACAGAACAGGTCAGGTTGGAAGGAACCACAGTGGGTCATCTGGTCCAACCTCCCTGCTCTGATAGGGTTATCCTAGAGCACATGGTGCAGGATTGCATGCAGGTGGTTCTGGAATATCTCCACTCAGGGAGACTCCCCAAGCTCTCTGGGTAATCGGCTCCAGTGCACGCTCACCAGCACAGTAAAGAAGTTCTTCCTCATATTCAGGTGGAACTTCCTGCACATCAGTTTCTGCCATTTGCCTTGTGTTCTAGTTGTGGGCACCATGGAGCAGAGCATGGCTCCATTCTCTTGACACCCCTGCTTTAGATATTTATACACATTAGTGAGGTCCCCTTGTAGTCGTCTCTTCTTAAGGCTGAACAGGTCCAACTCCCTCAGTCTTTCCACATATGAAAATACAGTGAATAATTTTTGCATTTTTTGAAGAAAGAGAAAGCCTTATTCTAGTCTTACTAAGGTGGAAAAGCATTTACTTATACACATAGACACATTAATATCAGCATGACACTACAGACGAAGATACCATTCAGTGCATGATTTTTCAGCTGGACAGCTTTGTCAACTACAAGCAACTTAGTTGAGAGGATACATTCAAACATGAAGTCTATAAAATAAATATAAATATTACATCAGCAGTGAATTTTGCTTTGATTTTCCATCAATAATAAAATGATGAGTTAAGGGAATATGTAAGTTATACTTCAACTGTGTAGAGCTGTTTCTCATGTTGCTCTGGGAACACATTATTACTATAAAAGAACGGTATGTGATACCTACTTTGAAAGACAAAAAAGAAAGTATTTTGGTTTGCCACATCTAATCTGTATGCTTATAGACAGACTTTTTCAAACTCCGCACAATGGGTCCAAACAGAAAGTTTATATATTCCATGATTTTGTTTCTTTAATATTCTTACTATCATTTCCCTCAGCAGTTTGAGTCAAGTGACAAGTGAGAGAAAAATAATGGAATAAATGATTCCATTATTTAACTATTCTCTGCAACAACCAAAGAATCATTCACAAAATTTCACTAGTTCATTTTAGAGCAATTTGAGAAAAGATGGAATCACATTACCACCTATCCACAACTGGCCTTGTTTAGTCCCCCAGATACCCAGATACTCAGAGGCAATTCTTAAGAGATGGTATTTCTGAGAATGATTTTGCAGTGGCCAACAACTCCTTCCTATCACTGCAGCAGTACTCCAGAAAGTACCACTGCTTTTTAAATGGACTACAGAAACAGAAGGAAACTTGCCAAAGCTGTCAGATGAGGTTTCCACCAGACAGCATCATGAAAAACCAGGTAATAAGACTTACAGGTCAGTTCTGGCAGTGACATAATTTGATGAAGAGCTTTATAACTGAACTTAATAAAAACTAAATTATTCAGTGGATAAAAAGCCTGTCCTATTATTCGTATGCAGGCCCAACTCTAGGAATAACACAAGTATTTTGTGGTACTGATGATGGTACATGCTGTGCTTTAGACACCATAGAACATAGGAAGAAAAGCAATAGCTTTCTGACAATCTTACCTGGGTACAGTTGCTTTGTTGGGGCACTCAGCTGTGCAGTTTTTGAAACTCTGTAAGCAACATCCGATCCTTTTGAATTCCTCCTGTTTGTGCAAAACCCTGCTGTTCTTGATACTCCTTCTGGTGAATTGTGAAATTCTAATGCTTTTAGCACATCAACGGGTTCAGCTGACAAAGGAAAAAAAAACAAAAAAAGAAAAGAATTACTCATCTTGCATCTCTACAGCATGCAGCCACCAAAAAGGATATGAATTTCATTGCAAAAGCGTATGTGTAATCAGAGCAGTAGCTGCACTCTATTTTGATTTACTGCATGTCACTCCTATACCATAAAAATATTTTAACAGGATTATTAATTTTTAAATATATAAGAGTTCACCCCATCCAATGTAATTTTCATTATCAGGTTTCCAAACTACTTGACTAATCACTGAAAATCACCATTTTGCAAACATTGAGAATCTTGGTGATGGAAACTTACAATACGTGCTTTTAGTGAGTGATTTTTAAGAAGTGGAACTGATTTTCAAAGTTTGCACAAAAGTTTCAGAAGTATTCAAGTGCCAATAATCTGCTACTAGAAAATTGCCTGTTGCTAACATTAAAATATATGCTGGTTACATATCACTTCTTCTCAAACACAAAGCGATAAGGAAGCAACTAAAGTAATTTCTCATTTTGAGAAAGAAAAATGTACCTGTTGCCTGCAAGGACTGAAGGGACTGAACCACAGCCTCATTATTTCCAAGTTAAAATGCAAACAGATGCAGTTTGTACCTTAGAGACCAAGTACAATAAGATTCCACTTGTGCTCAGCAATTTAAAGTTGAAATCCAGAGCACTGATACTGATGCAAAATAAAACAAGCAAACAAGAAAGCATATATATGTACATAAATATATAGAGAGAGCCAAGAACAAAGTCTTAATCTATAAAAGTTCTCCATGGCAAAAGGACAAGGTAGTGGGTGGACAAGAACTTCAACAGAGGCAATAAGAGAAAGTAGTTTGCTTACTACATATAAACATGCTGGGCAAACTTGACCTTCTCATCTTTTAACTGCATTTAACTATAGCTGATTTATTGACTGTTATCATTCATTTTACATGTCAACAAATATCAAGTTATGCCCAAAATTCACTGCCCATGAATATTCAACTATTTGCAAACACGTGAAAGAGTGTAAAAACACAGGGAAAGTGATATTTAAATCAGTCACTAAGGGAAATACCTGTACCTTCTATTCTCACTATTTGTACAGTTCTAGGCAGCGCTACTCTTTTTCTGTCACTGCAGAATCTTGGATCCCATTTTTGTATACTCATTATCAATAACAGATGTGAACAAAGTTAAGTTTAATTATCTCATTCTATTCATCTCCTGACACTGCCAAATACAAAGAACTCAACTTCATGGTTAAACTAATCTGATTCTCATTAAAAACAAAATCTGAGGTTTTCTCAATCACCCCAGAATGCACATAATTTCTTCTTAAAATATATTTACAAGAAAATTATTGAGAACTTCTTTAATTTTTTCCTATCTTGCAATTTCTCATTTCCTTTTCTCATCAGATCATCACTGTGTTATAAAATACTTATCAAATAGCCAATGTTTGTTGCAAGCTAATACACTGTGAATGAATGCTACAGCACACACCTAAATTTATTTACAATCTATATATCCTGCAGATTTAAGAAATTATGTTTAAACATTCTCAAAAGAAAAATTTCAATAGTGTGCATTCTGTAGTGTCAGTACTACCTCTCTGGTGAGTGCTGTCAAAATAATTTTAATGAATATAATGTATTTTCTATAGGTGTTCCACCCATGGTGTTACTACTACTGAAGAAACTGTTACACTTCTTTTCTGGTAACTCATGTTTATTTTTGCTGAAATTATAATAATTTGAACCAGTAAAGTAACATAGAAACAGTCACTAGAATTATTAGTAAAAATTCCATTTCTCTGTATAAGTCAACTGCTACTACATTCCCTTTTTTCCTTTGCTCTTTTCTATAATTTGCACCAGATTCTTCATTATTTTTTAGAATAATGGCCTTCCTTTGCCTGGCTGACTAGGAGACTATTCACCCATAAACAAGATTATTCATGACTCCCTGCTAGTTCTGCTGCTAAAAAACCTCCAGACAAGAAACAGAATAATAGGACAATCTTCAAACCACGAATTCCAAATAATAAGAACAAACATTCTGTTAACAGTCCACAGCTGATTATTTATTTATTTCTGCAAACTGTGATTCACAAAACACAAAATAGCAGAAGGACTAGTCAGTTTAAAAGAATTTTTAGAAACATAATTCATCATAGAAGTGACAAGGTAGATGAAAAAACAATTTATATAGAAATGACAAGCTACATGAACTAATTAATGCGAAAAAGATAATTCATCTATTTCCAAAGATAAGATTGCTGACCTATTAAATACGTATAGGTCACAAGTAACAGAAACTGCTTTCCTAATTTATATCAAAGATTTCAGATAGCCACTTCAACATTCTAACTTCAACAGTTAGAAAGTAAAAGCCTTTAGATATACCAGACAGGAATGTAAGAGATGCATGACTCCTCCTGTGTCATGCCTAGTGCCACCATATATTGAGGTTTCTGCAGAAAAAAATGCTTTTTTCCAGTAGAAATTTTGTCTCATGGAATTTCAGGATTTTTTTTATATATTCTGTAACTATGGCAACCTAGTTGGAAGAAGCATTTAGTAGGCTTGACCATGCTGCCATTACACTGGTCTTAAAATCCTTGATGTGCTCACTGGGCATACCCAGGTAACCTGCTCAGTGCTACTGCAGAAAGCAATAGATGGTGCTGCCACAGAGTGCACATACATAGAAATACCACTCAAGATAAACAGCTCTTGAAAAACTGAAGCTTTGGCCCTAACTGGTCAGAGGTGACCTATTCAAGTGTAAAAGACAATGAGAAGTCCTTGCACAGCCAACAGTGCCTGCATAGAAGCGCAGGGAGAGAGGTAGGAAGACAATTCACAGTCAGAGAATGGCATAGTCTGGAACTATCACCTGAAATTATGGCTTCTCTCTGCCTGTTTTGGTAGGTTCTGCAGTGCTCAGTGCTACTGTGTCCTGAGAGTTTCAATTTTTCCTGGAAATTGCCTCTTCTCTAGCATGCTGCCCCCTCCTGATTTCTGGGAATGGTAAGAAATAACCAGAAAGAGCACCAGTGCCAAGGGCATGCAGTTTGCCTGCTTGGGTGATCCACAAAGAAAGATTGCAGCTTGTAGTTATATGGGGCAACATTAATATTACCTATATATTGACAGATCAAGCATCTCTCATAAGATGTTCTTTACAGTGTATAAAACAGCTTTCTAAAATGATTTTACCTTCAGTCTAATTTCCTTGGATAGTTTTCTCAAAAGAAAAATGCAGATTAATGTTACATGATATCATGCTTTCATATCCTTCCAATTTGGTGCCAAGATTTCAGATGGCAAGGAAATAACAAGTAAGTATCATGCAAACAGCTCTGTTCCCCAATTCTTGGGATGCAGTTAATTCTCCTTATGAAACAGACTTCAGCCTTGAAAACTCAATTCTATTTGCCAGGGCAAATTTGGCAAAATACAAGATCCAGACCCAAAAAATAGGTCCCTTATGCAAACGTTTATGGCCATGCTGCACTGCTACTTGACAGCCACCTCCTGCAGGCAAGGCAGCCAAATTCCCAAGATGATCCTGTGCAAAGCAGCCTGTGTTCATCAGGGCAAGCCTGCAGTTTTCAGCCTAAGTTCTCCTGAGTTCCAGAGCTCAGTCAAAATGCAAGTTTCCGCTCTTTTACTTTTCCACTGATAAAGAACCAACTGCAGGGGATTATTCTTCTCACTAATGACTATAGTGCAAAGTTCAACAGCATATGTCCTTGATTCATATCAAAAGAGTTCAGATGTGCAACTTTCACTGCCACTAAAAGACTTCACAGTACTATTCAGGAGAAAAGCGTTTAAAAGTTCGGGGACTTCTGGTATGGCAAAGGTGAATTCTTCAGAAACCCCTTTTTGGAAAACAGAATTGCGTGAGATGGGAACCTGAGTGTTCCAGTATCTTTCAAGATATCAAACCATTAATCATTTAACTCCAGCATAAGTTCCTGGTTTTCAAATACAAAGCAGGTAAGGCACACAAACAAAAATGAGTGGTATAACATCCTAAGACCCAAAGTAACTTATAACTTGCAATATTTAAAATTGTAGAGCCAAATTCTGCTCTTCATTACTGTGTTATGTCTGAAGTACACCAATTCACTCAATGAGCTTTCCGTGTTTATAGTGGTATGGATGAGAACATTTGGTCCAGAGCATTTCATATTAAATGTAACTCCATATTTAATTTTCCTTTGCTTTCCCTTTAGCTTTCTCCTATTGTAACTACTTAGGAAACTTAGGGTGAATAAAAAGACACACTGACAGAAATATAAAATTTCCTAAACTACTTCAAATGCTACTAAAATATGTGTAAAAGCACATTAACTAAAAAGAAGAAAATAAACCCCCAAACTTTTGTCAGGATATATCCACTGGAAATAAAAAGGATTCAGTGAAGTAGTTGTATACTGGATGCTAGGTCACAATTTTACACTGCCATGTCAGGACAGAATATCAGGAGTCAATAACAAGTGGGAAACTTCATGTGTTTTCTGTTTATTTGGAGAGGAGGAAAGTAAGTAAAAATTGACTTCCAAGTTTGGTTAGCATTTTCAAGCCTAGACTTCTTCTATATACAATGATACATTAGTTTTAAAGACTATGACAATGCATTCTATTCAATGAATTAAACCTACATATTGTAAAAATATAATGCAATTAAAGATTGAAAAAGAACACTATTATCATATAGTTATAGTTAAAAAGATCACAGATTTCATTCCAGTCCACAATTTCTAAACTGAAATAAAATTTGTGATACATTCTTATTAATACTGATACTACACATATGGATCAAATTCTGATACCTTTATACTGCATTATACCTAACAACTACTGCTATTGCTTAATGTCGTATCTGCTGGAGTTAAATAGAATCTGGTGAAAACACCAGATTGATTTCTGATACACTATAATGTCACAAATATAAATGACACTCACTATTCAAGTTCAGAGTACTTGTTTCCTTCACTTAGACTTCCTGATATTTGAGCTGAAATCTATTACATAATATGGCTCTGCTTTTCTCTTAGTGGAAACTGTGCATGGAGGAGGTTCCCACGTACCATAATAATACAAGTTATCATACCAGAGAAAGGAGGGACTGAGAAACTGTACAACAGTGCAGAAACTGAAGTCCTTTGGACACAGTCCGTGCTCATGACTTATTCAATATGGGACATCAAACCTCCTTGTCCTAACGATGACCCCTGTTTTCAGTAAAAGTGCTTAGCAATTCCCCATCTCTCTAAGGGAATGCTTCTTGTAGATGATCATATAACCCTAGGTAAAAGAATATACATTACAAGACAGGGTCAAGTTGCAACATATGCAAGAAAATTGGCATTGAAATGGTGATGTCTGGTTCATTACATTTGTATTTATTTAAATGTAGATGGGTAATTAAATAAATAGTGTTTAATAATAGTTTATTAAATATGTATTATGTCTGTAACTGAGATCATAGTGAACTTAGTACCTAAGTAAAAGGCAGTAAAATTCCTTGTTTCTGCTTCAGTGGCTACCATTAAATTTCTGCATTGTGACAAAACCCATCTAACTCTGCACAGGTAAACTGTACAGAACCCAAAAAAGATGGGTCAACAGTGCATCTAATGGCAGTAATAACATCTTTGGAATTATACTAGCCACAATAGTTTTGGATAAAAGAGTAAAATCTATACATACTACTTTTCTAGCTACATTCACATTTTAAGTTTGATTATATTTATTTTAATGACTTTGCATTTATGAAAATGTTTTGATTTACAACATGCTGATTGACTCACAAACTTTTTCACAAAGTTTTACTCAAATCAATTTAGTGACTGATATTACTGTCAGTGTAAGATACGTAAATGTTAGGCCATTAACACACACAGAAAATAGAGCTGTTGTTTCATGTAAGTAGATTATTCTGTCCTGTATCACTCTAAGTAGCAAATGTGTATGTCAATAAACTGACACTTAAACATACGAAAAACTTGAATTCCTGATTCTTAACGTATATATCAGCTTCCAGTTATAATTTAAGTATACCGCAGTCACAAATACATTGACAAATTTTGTGTCATATTCATTTAATTCAAAGAAAGTTACCTGGACACTATTACTGGAATTCTTTTTGCAGAAGAAAAAAATGACTACATATTTGTGCTTCTTCAGAAATTCTTTTTGACCCATCTAGACTAGTTGGCTAGCAGACAGGTTTCTAACCTATGCAAAGCAGCATTAAGATGCAGTTTATGTGTCAATTCAATGAGTGGCTGCAATTCCACACTAGTGTGGATCTCACTCATTATCTCATGACTTACTCAGATCTGAAGAGGACAAACATTCAGAGTGATTCTACTCCAGATGTATGCACTAGTCCTCAGTAGATTGGAACATATGCAGATTGAAAATATATATATTATTCACCTAACAGAATTTTTTAGTGGATTATTGCTTAAAAGAGAACCATGGAAGTCAGAATGGACTTATCTAAAGGTCACACCTTGAGTTTCTTCTATTCAACATGGAATGTGCTGTAAGCCACCTAGACGCTGCAGTGGGGATAGAGCCCTGAACATTTCAGATGGGGTGTACCAAGCTTGGCATCTATTCTCTTGCTTTTGCATCTACAGCAAAGTATTTTTTAGTTACAGATAAAGGTGCTGGTACCTAAGGACCAAACAGTTCAAGACAGACTGTTATTGAAGATAGGGTATATCCAGGAAACTATCATCTATATTTTCAGAAGGAAGGACTTCATTGTCAGGCCTCAGAGTGGAACTCTACAAGACTGACAGAAAAGTGACTGTGGTGGCAACTTCTGGCTACAAAATTCATTCCCATAAGAAATTGTTCAGGGGATGACTCATTTAGACTAAAATATTTTTATTTCTGTTCAAATACCTAATAAGTGAAGAAGCTGAAATCCTATTATATTTAGATTTTGGTCTGGTAACTCCTTCGTCTATTAATTTTGTGAGAGAGCTCAGGCACAATGATCCTTCCCTATTTAAAGGCTGTATTCACCTACATAATTTACAATATGCTACCAGATTGCATCCTGCAGGACATATTTTAAATGCAAACAAAACCAAAACTCAAGAAAAAAAAAAGGAGCCAGTATTCTTTACTTTACAGATATACCTTAGCAAACAGAGGGTGCAACTCAGTGTTTGCTATACTGTTAATACCTTTAGTAAGTAACTTTGCTATTATTTTTTACAATAAACAGTATTCTGTGTTCTTCCAAAATAATAAAAAGGTAATTTCTTGAGTTATCATAATTCTATAGCAATGCCCTTTTTTCGGATTGATGTGAAAGTAAAAATTTATCAGTGATGACTCCATAAAGAGCCTTGAAGAGTTACAATCAATAACTCTTAATATAACTCTGAGATAAAACCCTGGAGTAGAAAAGAGCTTAATTTGCCCCACTATAAAGAATTATATGAGAAATTTAGGAAGACTGATGTTTCTAAATTATTATTATTTTACTTCATATTTTTCCATGGAAATAGTTTTCATTCTGCCAGTAATCTGTTCCAATGGACTACCACAAAAACTAAAACTTAAAGAGTGTTGAAACATTAATCTTCCATTCTAAATTGAGTGTTTTTTCAAAGTTTAGTTCAGTTTTATGTCACTGTAACAGATCATTTAAAATGTACAAGCTGTTTTAGCCTAGTAGGCTAAAAATGTGCATATTTGGTTAGTACTAATGAAGGGACTCCTTATATTTGTGGACAAGACTTTCAAAATAGGCTACCTATGGTTAGATTTCTAGGTATATATTTAGGGACTTAAATAGAAGGTACTGGCAGCTGCACAAGCTTTTGAAACCAGCTAACTATTAAAGGCATAATAGCCTACAGTTACTCAGTTTATTTATTTTTTTTTAAATTTTGAATCTTTATTCAATTTTGAATCTTTATAAGTGCCCATTCTAAGGACCTTCCATGTACTCTAAAAGTGGGTAAAGATAAACACTATTATGATGAAGGCTTCTGACACATTAAGTGGTCCAAGGCTTAATGAATATAAGAGGTGTTTACCAACAGTGTTAGAGTCTGGGTTTGTTAAACTGCTAGTTTGTTGACCTTTAGGATATAAGGCAAGACCCATCTATTACTAAAATTCTGTGCTAGTTCTAATGTGGTAAGAATATGTCTGTTGTTATTTTCACCCTTACACACTTTTACTTATTGTGGACAGTTATGATGGATATCTTTTAAAACCAGAAATACACAGACTTATTATCTATACTTAGTATTTTACTGTGTTCTTCATCTGTTAAGCATTAATACAGAAGTAAGCGTCCAAAAGAAGGAATTCAAAAGCACGTTATGCCCAAACGCTTTGCTGAGCTTCCTAGTTCTTAGAAAGGACTCTATTACCTTCCCACTGCAGACTCTAGTCTCTGTATCCCAAGCAACGATTCCCTGCAGTTCGGCCATAGGTGTCTAAGCACCAGAAAAGAATCAGACACTTCTGTCCTCAGCATTTCCTACTGCCTGGCTCTGGGCAGGGCTGCCCTTCCTCACATGCTTTTGGGGCTGGCAGCCTGAGAATTGCCTGCCTCCCAACTGTACTGAGAGCCCAGACATGTAACAGAAGACTGCTCTGGGAGCAACAATCAAAAGCAGTATCCTTTGTGAAGGTTCCAAAACTTGTCACAGGTGTTAACCAAAGGACTTTTCCAGAGCTGGATGAAGTGAACCCTAATTTATGGGCTACAGAAGTGAGTTACAGAGCATCTTCAAGGTAAAAAAAAGAAAGCAATTGAGTTGTCTTCTAAAGTAATTACATAAGGGTCCTGAAAATCAAGTGCCTTTTTTTTTTTTTAGGACCTTGAATATAAATTTATGAGAATAACTGAAGGTATGTTGCCCTTATATGTATTTCTAGAGACATACCTCAAGGTTGTTTTACCTGTTAAGAATTTTCCTAAACGTTAGCTTTTAGATGAATTATGTAATTGGGATCTTGACTGGTGACATTTTTAGAAGAAGGTGTTATTACAGTGCTTTCATATTTAATGATTACGAGAACTAGAGATTATCCAGATGCATACAGGAATGCTTTAAATGGCCTAGGATTGACTATTTCACCAAGAGTAAAACTTCTCAGAATCAGCTACTTCTGTTTCCACACCAGTTATTTGGAAATTTTTCAGTGACTTCTTATGCTGCCAAACCTACCGAATACATTATAGTATTTCAAAGCCCATGCAGACAGTCTAGGTGTATAGGGGGTGCAATTTTGATACTCACCAACTACTAACTGTATCTTCTTTTAACAATCTCTAACACTTACACAGTAAAAAATCCAAACCAAACAAAACACAACAAACAAACCAAAAACACACTTAAATCCCATACTGAAAACAGTGGAAAACTTGTCTATACTCAATACATACTCAGATCTTTAACAACTATAGCTTGCACATTGACTTATTTACTGGGAAAACTCAGCAAAAAATAATTATTTCTAGGTTTTGTTACACTGCATCATTCTGGAGTGTAACCTTGATTTTGAGACTTTTTATGATATTTGCTTTATGTGTTTTACCACAAAATGCGTCTTTTTATTACCCAAAACCTTCTTGGAGACTAGATAGGTTGTACTTTTCTCACTTGTTCAGCAACATTGACTGCAATCAAGCACTCAAGACCTGATGCTGATTCCTTAAAAGGTTTCACCTGTTACCCCCAGAAGACTGGATGAGTTCATCATCTGGGACCAACCTGTATTGATCTATTAGTATACAATACTTGTAACACCTGTCTCCATATTTCTGTGGAGTTATTCTTATTTAGCACCACAGCAAAATCTATCAGAACTGCAGTCCAACTACATTGAGGCCTTTGCTAAAGATTCAAAAAGTTCTTTTTGTACAGACAGCAGACACAGTACTTTTAACTGCAAATCAACAAAACAAGTACTACATTCTTGGAGTATCCTATTTCTGTTGCCATATCAAAAATAAAAATGTCTAAAAATGGTCCCTGCTACAGGAAGAGACAAGGTGTTCCCTCAGCAATTAAACATGAAAAAAATTGTGCCTACTTAAAAGTTTTGTTATCAAGATGTTTATTCAGAAATAACCAAAATAAGACCTAAAAATATCTTCTATTAAATGGGACTATTCAAATGTGGAATGTTTGTACATTTTTGAGCTTTAGGTATAGAATACAGCTAAGGACACAATTTAGAAATGGTGCCGTTTAAAGTAATCCTATATAATTTGAAAGAGAAAAACTCATACAACTAAAAACTTTCACTGTACTTTCACTGATGTCAAAGGTATTATCTCTGAGAGCAAGGCAAGGAAATGAGACTCAGTTCTGTATCCTACTGATTAGCAGGAATTCCTCCTAAGCAGACAGCAAGGTTCTAAAAGCCTGAACTTATCTTTTTTATAAACTATGAATGTTTCATAATCTATCAGATTACTATAATAATTTTAATAATGTAAGGTACACAGCTAAGGGACAGAGTAGGTAGCACTTAGTCTACAGCAGTACTTTAATAACATGACCATAATTTGACTCACAACTAAATTAATTTGTATTATAGACAAAGCTTAGCAGCCACCGACATTATTAATAGCAGGATCAGAATCTTTGTTTTTAAAATCATCTATTATAATACATCTTTCATTCCGGTTTGCAGCAAACACTTTGCTTCCATAATATGAGCTCTGCCAAATGCCTTCTATTTCACATACTGTGTGCATTAACACTTTGACACACAGTGAAGTCCCAGACCTGAAATTCACAAAGGTTTTACAACCCCTTATGTGTGCTAACGTGTTAGAAGGAATTTAAGTTCTGTCAGATTCTACTATTATAATAACCGGGTCAACAATTAATCCTTACATTTACAGTCTGTAAACTTGGTATTTAATACTGAGTAGAACAGTTATAAGCCCTTGCAACAGGCATGTGTGTTAACCTAATTCCTTTTAAGCCACTGCTCTCAATTGCGTCCATCCAGAGGGCAAATCTTTATCACTGCATGAGACTTCACATCCTTATAACCTTAGAGATTTCCCCCAAGCTCTGCTTAATTTATTCCCCCCTATCATCAACAAATACTCAGAACAATGATAAATTAACCAAGGCTAGGAGGAGTTCTTCTGAAAAGAAGCAGAGTGCTCTACAGAGAAAAGAAAAGCAACTTCTTAATCTTGCTAGCAGATGGAAACCCTACTGTTTGCCACTGTACAAAACTAATCCAAGAAAGACATAATTGCTCCAGTGTGTTTTAGGTATAACTTCACAAGTAATGTCATGGCCCTTTAGTGTGCTGCAACCGTGTTAGTACTAAGGGTTCTATTTGGAGGGCATCAAGTAACTTTGGGCATGACAATTGTAAAAATGAGTATGACAACTTCTTTCCTACATTTTACAACTGCTGCAGACACCAATTTTACAAACAACAGGAGGGTTGGGGGTGGGTTGTTTTTGGTTTTTTCTTTACTAATCAGAACAAAAGATAGCACCAGGAAATGTTTTATATTAAAGATTTTTTTTTCCTAGTGTCATTCTAATTATAGGTGCTAGGGACAGAGATCATTTCAAGTCAAAACCACTGAGTATTTGTGGGTATTCTATATACACTTATATACAGTCATTTTTTTTTTTAAGATACACACAAAACTGAAGCTGAGAAACTTCTTTTTCTGCAGAGCTAGTGAAAAGACATCATTTCCTGCAGCCTAAATAGTCCTTTCTTGGATTCTTGTGAAATCTCCTAAGTTAAATGCAGATACACACTCTAGAAAATTAGCAACACATGCCATTCATTTTTCTGTGTCTGCTGTGTCTGCTACTGCAGTTAAAATAATTATTTTACCTTAGAAGCAATGAAGAAACCTAAAGTGCACAGCAAAACAGATGTATACATGCAGGTCCCTCATGAACTATTCTGGGAAGATTGGACCATTTCACCTGCTGATCCTTGGGACTCAGAAAAACTTCAGCTGGAACCACTAGCTGCATCTAGAGAAATCACCCTTTGATTTATTCATTTCTGCTAACTTTATGAATATTAATCTGAGGAAACCCACATAAATTAACATAAAAGACAATTTCACCAAAAAATAAAGGAATAATTTAAATGTTTATGACCTTTTGCAACCTTAAAAGTGATCAGTTAAAATCAAAAGGGCTTTACACCACTAACAGTTCTGAGAAGAAATCTATACTTTTCTAGTTTAAAACTGCATTTTGTACAGGTTTAGACTAGCTAGATACATTCAAGAGCTTTCATTCACTGAAAAAATCCATACCTTCCTTACTAAGCAATTACAGTGTAACTTAGCAATTACAAAGAAGAAACAGTGTTAAGCATGCACCCACAAAGAAAACTCTCCTTTTGCCATCACTAACTGGCCCAGTTCAGCATTCCTTGTACACCTAGAACTCCCACTACTTTTCAAGCCTGGATGGGGGAAGCACAAGTAACCTTTGTATTTCCCACGATGACAGTAAGAAGTATCTATTCCATAATATAAACAAATCTGCTTGTCCCTTACACAAAAAGTACAAAGTGTGCTTTCTATATATACTTTCATAGCCTCAATTTCAGTAAGGCTTCTTAAATCTTTTTCTTTTACTTAGATTAAGAGTTGACTTTCCATTTGCTTGAAAAAGCTTATAAATAATAAAAGGACTGATTTTTCATTTCTTGCCCATGAAATTTAAATCAGCATCACAATAGTGCATTGATGTCAAACCCTCACATAAAATTTATAGTGTTGAAGCCATGCCATTTCAACTAAATGAGTTTATTCATTCCAAACACATTACCAACAGATTTAGTATTAAAGGTGAGGAAGGGGAAAGGAAATCAAAGGATGTCTTTTAGAAATACTGAATTTTGTTTACTTTAGCCAAGTCTTAAAGCAAAAATATATTCTAAAAAGAGCTGCTAAAGAGCTGGTGGGCACTTAGATGACCAAATATGAGTCACTGCTTTTCCCATTCAGTTGATCCTCACTCCTGTAACTTTCCCCGTCTAAAGAAGAAATAACTCAAAAGCCCAAACACATCTTCCCACACCATTTCTTACTGCTATGAAAGACACCTCATATTACCCTCCCCCCTCCTTTTATTGTGTTAAATAAAGAAACGTGAAAGAAGTCAAGAATTTTAGGAATCTGTTGAGGTTTGTCTACATGGAATGGCTTCTGTTGACTTAAAAAGAAGTCACTGCTATATAATTAACACTTTATATGAATACATCATGTAATTTTCTATTCATGGAGGTAGTTTATGAAAAGGAAATTGAAGAATCTAGGATTTAAAAGTTTATAAGGGCAATTCATATTTTGCCCAGCATTTTCATTTAGTCATATTGCTTACCTGCTATAGTATGCTATTTGATTTTATTCCTTTGTATTCTCCCTTTCCTGTTGTCAAATATGAATCATTATGTCCTATGTTATCTTTTAACTACTTTAAATAAGATTAGAATGCATAAAAGATGATTGAGAAATACCTCCCTTGTACTCTGTTAGAGAAATTAGGTCAAATTCTACTCCCTCTGTAGTCAATGGAAAAACTCTTACTGACTTCAATAACAGATCAAGCCCTAAACACACAGCTCCCTGTAGTTTCTAAGCAAATAGCATACTGTATTTCAGAAAAGTTCAAGAACTAAGTTCTTTCCAGAATGCTTCTACAAACACAAGAAGCCTGTAGTTTTATGTTTCTGAAATGTCCTTTATGCAGAAGACTAGAAGAAAAGATTTTCAAAACAGCCTTGTAATTTTTGATAAAGTCACCAAAACCAAGTTAATCTGCCTAATGTTGCTGAATATAGGTCAGTAAGTACCAGATAATTTCTGTTGTTTTTCCTGGGCTGTTTGGATTGAGATTTTAACTTGTCATTTGTATCCAACGCATTATGCAAACATAGTCTTCATAAATCCTACCTAATTTAGTCAGTTCTACTGTGAAAAGTGGCGTAAGAAATTGATCATGTCTCTGAGGACAGTATCACTTCTTTAAGAAATTTAGTTTCGACACAGTAATGAATAGTCGTATCCTTGAAGCTCTGCGAGATTAATTCACCCTTGGTGTAACTCCACCAAGTCCGTGGAATTGCAATAGGAACGAAATCTGACCCTTTCCAGTCCCTGTCAGAAGCGGGGCCAGCAGGGGGCAGGAGCCCTGATTGATCTGACACCGTCAGGGTTGAGCCCAGGTATAAAGGCTTGAATGGAAACTGATCACCTTTCTCTGCTCCCTTTAGGACGCCTGTTGATTCAAAACGTGGGAATTCATATGGAGAAGAACCTCGTTAAAATAATAAATGCATAAAAAATAAACCTTTCATTTCTGAGAGATAAACCTCTTCATAGATGTCAGACCCACAGTAAAATAAAAAACCTCAATCCCAGCCAGACTGGCCCCCAAATGCGCCTGTGGGCCCGGTGGGAGGGAGGGAGCGAGGGATGGAGAAAGGGAGGAAGAGGCAGCGTTTTCACCCTCAGCAGGAGGGGAAAGCTCTCCCGCCACCAGAGACTACACACTGCAGCCCTGCGACCGTGCGAGCAGAGCTCCGAGAGCAGAGCTCCCCGGGGCCGGGAGCGGTGCGGAGGGGAGAAGCGCGGGGGAGGGGGCGGCGATTCCTTTCTGCTGAGGCTGCTGCGCTGCTGCCTGGCTCATGTTCCCACTGCAAGTGCCCCGGCGGCCCGCACCCTGCCCACCAGGACCACGGACACCTAAGGGACCACTCGCTGTCCCGGGGAGGCTGCAAAGGGGGGAGGAGGCTGGGACGGCGCCCCGGCGCTGACACCGCCCTTGCGGAGCCCAGAGGCGGCCAGGCTGAGCCCCCCCGAGCCCGGCACCGCGCACACCACCTGCGGGGGGCTGCCCTCCGCCACGACCCCTGCAAAGGGATTCGCTCCTACCCTTGCGTCCTGGAAAACTTTCTGCCCACTGAAACCCGTTCCAAAAGGAAAAATAAAATAGCAGAGACAGGAGAAAACCAGAGAGCCTCCATCCCCCCAACTTTTTCTTTCCTCGCCCCTCCGAGGAGAAGTCAAATACCTGTCACATTTCAGTCACAACTTGGTGAACTTGTGCAGTTCAACAAAACTGAAAATCGTAGAGTCCACAAAACAGAGTCCAGTGCTGGAAGAGGATAAGTCACTCCGCTCAACAAGTATTCCTTTCATCCTCGCACCCCGCCAGTGTGCATCCCATTACCTCATTAAAACCCCATCCCCAGTTTAAGGCTGAGGCTGAACGGGAGCACCTGGGAGGGCCGCGCCCCCGCCGGCCCCGGCACCGCTCTGACAGCTCCGCGAACCCAGCCGTGCCCGCGGCCTCCCCCCGAGCAGGGGAGGCAGCCGACTGGACTCCCCGGCTCCCCGTTGATTTCTTACCTCCTCTGACCTCTGCAGTCCGGAGGAGGATGGCGAAGGTGACGAGCACGGTTACAGCCGAGTCCCAGGGCCACCTTCTCGTTTTCCACCTCGTGGACCATCTCTGCATCTCCATGCTGGGCACCCACAAGTGTGAATTAAACACGGGCGCCTTCAGTTTATACCAGCTCCGTCCTTTCCACTATATTCCCAGAGATGATTTCTCCTATAGAGCCATACGTGATAAACCGAGAGGGGATTTCTCTCTCTCTCGCCCCACTCCCGTTCTGCCCGGCCTCGCACAGGCCGCTCCGACCCGTCCTCCCCGGTGCCCTGCCTTCAGACTGAGGGGAGCTGAGGGGCTTTAATCAAAATGCAAAGAGCGCCGCATCCCCCTAAAGGCTTCATCCCGTCAGAGGGCTGGGCGAGCGGCTCCCGGGGCCACCCCTGGAGCCCGACTGACACGCCAGCCGCCGGGCGGAGGCCAATCGCGAGGCTGCGCGGCCGCCCACAGCACCGCCCTCCGCCTCGG
>JAWWMP010000005.1:19638980-19671495 GCA_035047865.1 Dendrocincla tyrannina
CGCCCCCGCCCCGCACGGCGCGGGCCCCCTCGCCCTGAGCATGCGCAGAGGCGGCGGCGGGCGGGGGGCACAGCGGGACAGGCGGGAAGCAGCGGAGGGGGCGCCGGCCGGGCAGGGAGCGGGGCACGGCGAGTGTGCGGGCAGGAGTGGGCGTGAGGGGACCCGGGGCGCTCAGGTGAAGCCTCTGCCGGGTGGCCCTTCGGGCTCCCCGAAACTCGCGGTGGTGCGGTGGCAGGTCCAGCCCCCGCTCCCCCTCACACCTCTGTGGGGCGCAGCCTGTGCTCACACACCCCTGGGGGCCCTCTGGGAGCTTCGTTCCAAGGCGGCTGTAAGAAAGGACGAGGCGAGATGGCGAAGGCAAACCCCGCAGCGGCGAGCCCCGGGCCCGGCAGCCCGCTCTGCCCGCCGGCCGCGGTCGGTGAGCGGGCCGGGGCTCGGCTCGGCTCGGCTCGGAGCCGGCACAGCCCGCGGCACCGCCGGGCGGGCGGACCGGACAGGAGAGACCCTCCGCCGGCAGCGCGTCCTGCCCCGGCTCCTCGGGAAAAGGGTCACGTTTTAGTACAAGTGTATACGAACCTTTTTTAAACTTGCCTTCACCGAGATCTTTAACGCCTTTCAGCAATTAATGAACATGGTTTCTCAAAACAATACAAGTTGCTTTTAGATATCAAATTACACCTCGGAAATTTATTATCCTTTGCTACAATAGTTTATGTTTTGCTACGTTCCATAATACACCTAGCTCTTTCTGTCCTTGATTTTCTGAAACGGTATAATTGTCATTATGTTTGCAAATGAGAATAATGAGGTGTGTCACAGCTACATCTGAGCTCCCTTAAGTGCTGTGCATTGGGTGCCATTCAGTGAAGAGATACACAAGGTGGTTCTGGCACTTCAGGTAGTTTCCCACAGGAGAGCTGTGGAGGACCAAAATGCCACATGCATCCCACTTTTTTGTATCAAAACTTACTCATAGAATCATTAAGGTTGGAAAAGACCTCCAAGATCATCAGTCATTTAACCCAACAGCACTCTGTTCACTGCTAAGCCATCTCCCCAGCGATTGCAAGACTACCCCTGGCTGCTTATAGATTATTTCATCTGGTCTTAAAATTGTCTATCTTACACTCTTAACTACATACAGGTCCCCAATACTGTTTCTGTGCCAGTCTGTGTTGTTCTTAGTCATTTACTAGATAAAACTGATCAAGTTAACTCAATGCTTCAACCTCCTTCATTACAATTGCAGTAGGTAATCCCAGTAGCAATTGTTTTTACTCAATACTTTGTCACTGGAAAATCTCATATGCTATAAAGTTTCAAGGTTCCTCTTTATGCTTGTAAATTACACATCTTTCCGTCACCCGCATTCTTGCTACTTCCAGTCTCGTATGACACATTGCATCTCTGATTTCCTTTTTGAGCTTTCCTATTAGCCTAAATGAGTACAGCTAAAATGTATCCTAGTAAAAAGGAAAAACTCTGTCCCTGCCCAAGAGCACAAATGGAGGTATTTCAGAGGGTAGCGAAAAAGAGCAAGTATTCTCACAGTGTAGAGAATAATAATTTTACACAGTGCCTTTACCATTATTTAAATTTTGGGAACTGTCGTTCATCTTCCAAAGTGTCAGTGGAATGATACCCACTGATTGCTGTTGTCCTAACTGAAGCAGAATAAACAGGAAAAAATGTGAAGTATTAATCCAGGTGAGGTAGCATGCTTATATTAATATACAACTCTGTATAATTCTATATTAATTCTAGTACCAGGACCACATTAACTTAGAGCTAGCTCAGTTATTTTTGCATGCTGGCATATCAAGCCACCCAGACATGTAATAAATTGCCATCATATTCAGCAGTTACCAAAGAAAAGTTACATGCCATTTAGGTGAAGATCCACATCTTGCAGCCTGCCACACTCATTATTTAAGGACTACTGATTTACATTTAATTGATTTACATGTAAATTTTTAGTTGTTGTTTGCAGTCTTCTTAATTGCGATGATGATGTTCTAGAGTGAAGTAATTGCAGCCTAGATGCCATGAAAATATGCCAAAGAATAGATAAGCTTTATGAGTGCTGTAAAATTATTCTTAAAAGATTTTTGTTAGAAATTTTCATCCCTAAGATGTAATTTCAGAAGTAATATGTTCTTTCTTGAATCTGAAAATTTTTGCAGAGGAAAAAAGAGAATGTTATTTTTTAAGTCAGCCGTGAGCCACAGTGGTTTGTTCTTTCTGTCGGCTTTTTTGTTCCTCATTACTCTTCAAGACAGTTTTAGTGAAAAGAAAGACTAAGCACTGTGACATTCATTATGTTCTGTCCCTGATACATCAACGTTGGCAGATTAGTCCATGTTTAAATATTAGGAATTGCTCCCTTGTATGTGCACAGATGGGTCATTGTTGTATTTTGGGGCAGAGAGGGGGAGGGGTTAGGAACTATGGAGAAAAGAATATGTTTCCTTGGACCACTGTAGGTTGCACGAAACAGCAGCAGTGTTCTCACACTCTTCAGACTATAGGCACTGTAATGAAATAGAACTGCAAATATGGTTTTCTTTGGCTCTCCTTCAATCACACTGTGTTTTTCCTAGCATAGTCCTTGACATCACTAAAAGCAAGAGACTTCTCTCTGCATATAAAAGGGCCATTTCTTTGGGTATAGCTAGTTTGCTTTAAGGAAGAGTATGCTTTTATTTTCGCTTTCCATGTATCTCAGGGATCTTGGCTTTTAGTTTCTAGCTTCACAGAGATGTTGATGCCCTTTCCAATTCTGTTCACAGCACATAGGTGAATATTGCAAAATAAATGCCTGCCTTAAAAGTCGTCACCCACTGCCCTCTCTATTATTTTAATTCTTTTGGTTTAGGTAGGTGACTGTTTCATCATTGTCCCATTTGTGGTGCAGATCTATGTTTTCTGAGAGTCTTCTGTTGTGTGATTAATATTAGGAAGATAAGGGAGTTATACTGCTTCAGAGAGGTGAGCCCTTGTAAAAAACACATCTTACCAATGGACTTAAGTGGAATGATCTCGGCTAGGTGAAATGCTAATCAGCTTGTTTTTGTAGTTTTAAAGGGAAAGAAATAATTGAACCTATGCATATATAAAAATAATGACAGTATTACTTTTCACAATTCTATCTTCAAGAAGCATAATATACCTTTTGCTACTACCAATCGTAGCTTACAGCTTCACTGAACTCCCTCAATTCCATTATCTAAGGTTTTGAAGGATGAAGCCAAAGCTTTCTCTGTCTCCCAGCAAAGTCTTGATTCAGCTAGGAAATGACCTAGTGATTCTAAGATTCCCAGGGATTAGGGAGGGAAGAAGATAGTAAAAGAAATTCAGTGCAAAACAGCATAGTTCAGTATGCCTTAACTGAGGTACGAAAAGACTACAGAAACAGTAGCATTACTATTTTATTTTTCTATGGATAATACATTGAGAATGACATAGGCAAAGCTGGAGTGGCAGCTGCATTGTGCAAGGCTGTGAGGTGGCTACAAATTGGATGCATATTTGTTGCTGTACTTATGCTGAAGGTTGAATTTCTACAGTTTCTGGTGGAAAAAAATCCTTATGTTTTTAAACTGAATGTGCACTAATAGGAATTGTTACCAGAAAAACCAATGTGAATGGTTAAAACTTCAAGGCCTCTGTAAGGAATATAGTGTTAGGGTTAGTGTTAGGGATTTAAAGGGTTAAATGACATGACTGCTGTTTGAAACAGTCTGCTGACTTGGGAAGAGGGTGTAGATAGTAGCTTATATATCCCTTGCTGCAGGGGTTTATACAGTTTTTTATTAATATGGTTAACGTTGAGAGTTAAAAATGTCAACCATCAAACTTGTTTCCTGTTCTTCAGCATCATGAAGATAAGAACAAATTTGAAGGATTTAATCTTCAGTGGTTTTTGAAGATAAGATCAAAGCAAGACAATAACCTGTGCTGCTTCTTACTTTAGGGATGATGCCTCATAAATAAATAAGTATAATCCTTCTTACAGAACTTGATTAACAGAAACAAGCGATATTGTTAAAAATAAGAAAGATTTGGCACATGGATAGTGCTGAGGATTTTGAAGTCTTAAGAAGCCAGACTGTTTCTGCTGACCCCTGGAAATAGTAATTCTTGTGCCTTACTGTGTTAGTCCTATAGGAACTAGTAGAATGTTTAGGAAGAGGAGATGACAGGTTTAGGCTGAAGGTTTTAACTAAGAGCCATTATACCATTTTCTGCAAGTTTCCCCAAGTTAAGTGTGTTGGCAGAAATCATTGAGTAATACTGTCTTTAACTATGGGTGTTACTTACTTATATGCAAATTAATTCAGGTTATAATTAGTGTTTGAGTAAGAGTGTCAGGGTTTGAGAACTGTAAGTGTCTTAAACCCTGAGTAATGCAACTATGCAAGACTGATAAAGATGAATAGAGAATCTGATTTACTTGTGATTTCTTGTAGAAATTGGTGCCCGTCCTAAAGAGAAAACTACTATTACAAATTACTTTAATGCTGATACTTGCATTCTAAATTGTCACTTTTTCCACTTGCATTTTGAACCCATGGGAAGCAAGGAGATAAGAAGGACATAGTCACTGATAGAAGCTAGTGCTTTACACCAACTGGCAGAAACCAATGCCTCAGTGTCCTATAGGCTAGGGAGAAATTAGGCAGAGAGTTTAAGACTCAGGAAAATAAAACATCAACAGTTGATTTAATTTCAAATAAATGCAAAAGTCTTGTCAGCATGCTTTGTGCTTATGCAGTTAGCAGCTAGAACCTTTAGTCATTTTCTTCCTCTAGAGAAACTAGTATTTTAAACCAGATGGAGAACCAAGCTAGGGATCTATATTTTGTTTTACAATTGGAATTAATTTGTTACACTTGATGTTAGGTTTTTTAATATAATGTGTCTGCATCCCTGAGTAATGTTCTATTGTACGAGGTTTCCTGCCGGTAAGCATAGAAACAGTACAAATGGAAAGCAGAGACTGATACTGTCTTACATTATAACAATAGTTTCCTATGCATAAATTACAAATTGGCATGGGACTCTGCAGATGTTACAGAGATGGGAACTGGGCAGATACTGCTTCAAGCCTTATATTGTCTTTTTACTCTGTCAATGTCTGTACTTGCTGTAGGAGAATGTTGTTACTATTTGAAACAGGTTAAGGGCAGGTTTTTCAAAATGGATGACTAAGTATAAAAACTATACCTTAGTAGCATCTACAATGTTCCCAGAAATAAGAACTCATAAGACTCATTTCATATGAAGAGAAGCCATTGGCTTTTCCTCTTTTCCAGTTATTAATAATGCAGGAATTAGAACTGAAATATTACAAATTTAGGATTAATGTTTGTGAATCCTTATATGGAATCTAGTAAATAAAATTGTCCAAACTATTCTACAAAACATTCATGGTTAAAATACAACAAAGTCAGTAAGACCAGGAAATATGGTGATTTCTGCTTTTCTTCAATGAACTTCATAGGCTGACAGTATTTTAACATTCTCTTTTAACTTGAAGCCAAACACATAGCACATTCCCAGAAAAGTTCCAGTCAGAATGTCTTCCATTCACAAATGTGTGGTCCTGCAGCTCCACAATCCACAGAGAAACTAGCATTCAAAAAAACCCAAACAAACCCAGTGATGCTAGAAACTGCCATTTGTTCTCTTTCAGTAATGATTTATTATCTTTCAGATAAAGATTAAGGAAGGGTCAAGACTCCAGTTTGCAATTGATTTTTACAGATCTGAAGCATTAGAAAGGTTGCTGTCAACAGAAGGAGAGGGTGAGGTAAGACTCAACAACATAACTCATAGACAATCCCAATTTATTGGATCCCAAGATACAAAGTGGTCTGGTATCATCAAGATCCCGTAGCTTACTTTCAGTTTACTATCTTTGTCATCTGCCAAATCTATATGCAGTTGTAATTAAAGTTAGACTGCAAAAGATGATTTCAGAAGACTGAGTTATTGCTGGGCAATACTAAGCAGTTTATTGCTATTAGTGGCCAATACCTTGTTTTCAGGAATAGGTGTAGTGAAGGTTAGAAATAAGATTTGCTTGAAGATTAGGGTAGAAAAATAATATTTTCAAGACTCACACTTAAAGCCAGATTCTGCAGAGCTTGCAGGAATGCAATGTTCCATGGAATCATCATGAGCCTATATTCTTTTTAATAAACATATGTATGCATATAAAATGAGGGGTTGAGGTAGGAGGTATCATTTGGGAAAAGAAAACTTGAACATACTGGATAATTGTTGGATTCTGCACAGCTCTCTGAACAGCTCTCATGTTTTCGTGACTATTCTCTTAGTTGAGGTATGGTGGAAGTGCTGTCAAACAGACTACACCTGAGGTTACAATTTACCACAGTTTGTACTGATCCCTGCCCTTGTGCAATGAAAATAATATTTAGATTGGAGTTATGTTCAGTGCTTAAGGCAATAAATATTCAAGAGTCTTGCCTTTCTCAGACGCTGCAGGGCTTACTACTGTTTTGAGAATGCATCATCTTTTGTTAGAAGTTCTGGTTACGAAGGTAGGTATTACAGTTGAGAAGAATTCACTTGGAGAGGCTCAATTGTCAATAGATTTTATGTGAGCCACAGATATAATAATGGGGGTCAGTCTCTTAGTTTCATGTTGGCTGTGGTTATTGGTCTGGTTATGGTTGTGATTTAGCAAAAGAAAGATGAAGAACCCTTCACATATGTATTCTCTGTGCATTGAAGGGAGAGGAAAGAAACTGGTCTTATTAGAAGATAATGCATTATTTTTGTGGGGGCTTTTTTTTGGGTTTGTTTACTTAGACATAATTGAGATCAGGATTGTTTGGAAAAAATTAGTATATTCCTTGGTTCTGACCTGGCTTTGTGGACAAGATGAGAACATGTGTTTTTACCTTGAGATCCCTACCCTCTTGCTACTTCGCTGCACCCCTCCATGTCACAGTTGCCTTCCTTAAGATGTTCTACTCCCCAACCCTCCTTTTTATCCGTGTGCTTCTGTATTGTTATATGAGAGGAAAAGTAACTACATTTACATAAAATCTTAACACAATTAAGAAGCACCATTTTTTCATTCACTTTGTCCTTTTCATTGATAGATGTAATCTGACAAATTTGTAATTCCCTATGAAATTCCTCCTTTCTTGCTTTATATAGCCTTACAATACACAAAAGTAAGCACTGTTCCATTGCTGATACAGGTGACCTCTTTGAGGAGCTACAGCATATGGTATGTCTGGAACGCTCATTTCTCTGTGGATTGTGGAGCTGTAGGACCACACATGGGTGAACGGAAGATGTTCTGACTGGAATTTTTCTGGGAATGTGCTATGTGTTTGGCCTCAGGTTAAGAGAATGTTAAAACACTGTCAGCTTACGAAGTTCATTGAAGAAAAGCAGCAATCATCATATTTTCTGGTCTTATTGACTTTGTTGGATCTTAATCATGACGGTTTTGTAGAATACTCTGGTCTTCCTGCACCTCCCTCAGAAGAGAGAAAAATATTGCTGAAATAGCATTTTGCGGCATATAAACAGCACAACATTTCCATCCTGTTCAGCAAGCAGCAGGAAGTATCAAGTATCTTGCCGCGCTGCCAGCTCAGCTTGGTCATTCAGCTCAAGTTTTAGGGGTGTGTTTCAGCCAAACTCACTGATCTTTCAAGGTTCACCTACTAATACTTTATAACACTTCATAGTGTAATTGATATAGCAACTCACCATTCTTTTAATTTGCATGAATTTCTTTTTGGAATCATAACCTGTGGTAATCATAACTTGTTGTAATTGTAGTTATACTTGAAGAGAGAAGAAAAAGAGCAATTAGTTTAATGTACAATACATCTCCTAAAATATGACGTATGAAGGATGCCAGAATTTTCCTCATTTAGGACAGCTGAAAGTGAAACATATATATTTGCAGTAGGGATTAGTTTCTCAGTTTCTGTGTCATTACACACCAGAATTGTCAAAAATCTGCCTTTTGATTGCCATTTCTGAATGTTTTCAATGACCAACTAAAACTTCAGTCTGTTGTGGTTTTGCAGCATAACACTCAAATATTTGCCTTCAATTGCTGGTGTCTGTTTGGTTCCTACTTTTTTTTTTTTTTTTTTTTTTTTACAATTTATCTGAAACTTCCTTTTGCTGGAGACCAATTGAAACCAGATATGTGGAGAACTAACAGGGGACAGTGTAGACAGGCTCAGTTACTCCTATTGGCAACTGTTTATCTTATTATCAGACAGTGTCCCTGATCATTTCTGCTTCAATCCATGCTGTTCGTGAACCAGTGGGCCAATATCTACATACCACAGTCCATTTTTAATAATGACTTTTGACAAATTAAGAACACAGATCTTAACAAGCCTTTTACAGTTTCTGTTCTGAATTGTTTTGTGTTGGGGGCATATGGGTGGCCTATCTAATACACAAGGAGGCAGTGCAGGCACAGACTAATGGCCTGCATGTGTCACACACTTGTAGCATGTTTATTAGTTTTTTGGCAACACTAATGCTACCATCCTCACAGTTCCTTTTAACTGGGGCAAATTAAGACAGGGAGAGGTCGAAGAAGGTGAATAGGTAGCAGCAAATGCCCAGTCCTGAGAGTCCTGTACTTCCTATTCCTATGCATAGACACCTTGCAACTGAATCACTTGTCAAAGTACTTTGAAGTAGAAGAAAAGTTTATCCTGTTGTAGAAGAAAGAGCACAGAGAAAACAAAGATGACATTTCAGGGAGACCTTGTGCATCAGGAGTCTCTGTCTCATACTTGCCCTCTTACTTGCCCAAGTTTGAGAAGATGAAGACCAAAACATAAAGCACATTTAAATAAGAGTAAAAGAAAAGAATACATGAATAGTTTATAATTTAATCAATATTTAAGTCTCATTAGATTTAACTCATATTCCTCCAAAATAACACATCCTGCCAAAGCAGTCACAGAGGCTGCCAAATGACAACTGCATTGGAATATGAGAGTGTTGGCGGACTTCAAATATTTCTCATTATCCACGCCAGTTCATAAAATAATGGCCATTTTAGTAGTCCTAGCTGATGAAAACTGAATCACATGCATTAGCATGTCATGTAATAATTCTTCCCTAGACTAAATTCTGTTTTTATCCCAGAAAAGAGAGAAACCCCTTTGAGCAAAGCGGTTGAGTTATGTGTAGTAACTTTAAATTTTAGGCATGGCAAAGCTTTTAATTTTATTTGGTGCCTTTTAATTTTTTAAGATTTGAAAACTCTGTGTAGGGCTGACCATACCCTTTTGAAATATGAGGCAGCCTTCAGTATACAGGCCCTAACAAAGTCTTGGGGACCAGTCCCAGGAGGCCCATGGGCTGGGTCTGTTAACAGCAGTTCCCAGAATACATTGAGTTTTTCGTGTGACAGGGGATAATGAAACAAGGATTGCACGAAAACTGCCAAATTGCCTTAAGCTTCCTGTCCATGGGCACAGATTTCTGCAGAGAACACAATTCCTTTCTCAAAGACAGCGTGTTTACATGTTTTTGAATTTGTATGGATGTTGAAAAGGCAAGTTAAGCAAATGTTATTTTAATCATTGTTTAATGTAAAAAAAAAGTGAATATTTGCATCTGATATTAGGACAGAAAGAGAAGAATATAGCAACACTGTGAGAATCACAAAAGAATCAGTAAATGCAGGATGAGCAGAACACCTTTGCATACACCTTTTCCTATCTGATGTTATCTTGAAATTGTGATACATCTTTTTTCTCTACAATGTGTGTTAGACTAAATGATCAATATGTTGATTTCTACTTAGTTCACTTTCCATGTTATTTATCTCCCCTTAAAACTTTCAAAGACATAATTAACAGGGGCTACAATGCTTCAGTATTTCTATAGCAGTCAGTAATAATCTCAGCTGCCCATATTTTGATCTTTTTCCAGGAAGTGATTATCTTCTAGTCAATACCATGAAAATTATTAACTTTATCAGAAAAATTTCAAGTTTTTCTTTCAACATGTATCTTCAAAGCAGCAGTGGGTGTCCAAGCCCTGCTGTCTGCCAGGCACATTGCCCAAACTATAAAATAATTAGATTCATTTGTAGCCAGCCTGGACTGAAGCAAAAAGTAATGAGGTCTACTAGTGTAGTGATAGTTGAAGAAGATGAAAAAGTACAAAATGTAAAACTCTGGATTAAAATCTATCTTAATGTATTTATATTCGATTAATTATATTCTGTAATATAGGTAATAAAAAGATAGGAATATGGAAGTTCACATTTGGATTGTTAGCTGATGAAATGCAAGTTTCACTACATTGCTTGTTCCACTATTCTATTATTTTACAAGGTGATCTGGACACTCAAGATTAAAGGCTAATGATTATTAAGCTATCATAGCAGTAAATAAATTGTGTACTAGATAACAATTTTCAGTACACAATAGTGAGTCCTGAATTAAAATATTGCAGTGTTAAATTTGTTCTGGTAATTTCTACATAAATTATGAGATTATTTCCTTATTTACACAATGGAAGTTCTAGAGGTATAATGAAAAATATTTCAGTGAATTTATGCATAATGCCTTGATATTAGATTGCTAAACCAAAACATTGATCAGAAAAAAATCTGAACATTCCAAAATGTAGTACTGTTGAATGACTATAAAATGAGTTGCAGATTGTCTGAAATACAGTGAGCAAAGTAACGAAGGTTGAAATATGCCTATTTGTCTGTTGTGCTGTCAGACATTGAAGCAACAGATCACCTTTCTGTGGCAGGTGCAGTATTGATGCAGTGTCTTAATGTTTGGAGAAAGCATCATTTGCATATGGTTATAGCATCTACAGTGTATATTTTCAGATTCAGTGTGAGAGGCAATGTTTATTTTATGCTAAGGATTAATTTATTGTATTCAGATGGAGTCCAAATTATGACTGCAGTAATTTTTCAAAATTTATTGTATGGTTTAGTCTTCTAATTCTCTACCAAATTATAATCAGATACTAGAGCGTGACTGAGAAATGTAGAGAAAAAAAATTACTCCAAATACTGATTCTAATGTATATTATACCTTGCTATCATCCCTAGATTGCTCAGAATCCTTTAGTCCTCCTAAAGATAGAATTTGAGCATCATCACATTTGCAGACTATAACCTTTTCAAAATGGGGCTTTAATATGCCAATAGGATTTTATACATCTGTTTTTATTTTTAGGTATGTAAAAGGCTCAAAATTCATTCCAGATGATGTATAGCAATCTCATCTTTTAGTTTCCCTTAGATAAAACATCCAGCCTATCTTTACAATAAATACTGTTGAGGGGTTTTTTTTGGCAAGCCAGCTATGATTATGATCCTTCTGGTATTCTGGCAGGTGCTTAGTTTTGAAGCATGTAAATACATTTCTGTACCCTATTGGGGTTTATCTTTATATGTATCTTCTTCTCCCCAGGACTAGTTCCACATACTACAAGGTAGCTAGTGATTTCTAAGGTCAGTGTAACTAGTGGGTTTATATGTGAAAGGTAGAATCAATATATATTTCCTGGGGATCTACATGATGGCTAAAACAAATATAAGATGGAATGATGTTACTATTATTTTGAGTTGAAGAAAAGTTGAAGTGAATGAAGGAAAATAAGAAGGATGATTAGTTCGCTGTATATACTTTTATGTTGGATGCAAAATGATGATGGTATTGAAAAGCATGGAAAGACCTATAGGAAAAATGGAATAAGAAAGGCTTATTTGCAGTGCCTTGCTTTTTGAAAAAGAAGGATGGCTAAATGAAAATGGACATTCAGTCTCCACCATTCAGTGATGCCTGTGCTGCTTATGCCCAGGGAAAAAGATTGATGAAATATTGATGCTAAAACTGAGTTAGAACAACTCCAGATAGTATCTAAGATGCAATCTTTCAGTTTTGTCTTTTGAAATAATCCCTTAAATTCATACAAACCCATGCTAAATTGCACCTAATTGACTAGGTCAGAATTTCACACATTTTGAGTTATTGAGGCAAATTTCTTCATGAATATATAAGTAACCATAGCTGTTGAGTGCAGTGGGCTCATGTCAGATTGCTAGAGCTCTGACTTTGGCCTGTTTGCCTTTGGAGCCTAAAGTGAATGTTTTGTGAATGACAGTGTTGCAAGAAAGATGCATTTTGACAGGAATGAGAATAATGAACAGGCAGGTGAAAATACCTGGGCATGTTATGCTTCGTGGCAAACTTCACAAGCAGTAGAGCTGCTGACTTCAGAGTTGCCTGTGGGTCTGTCACTTTGTCTCTGTCAGGGTTGATTTGTCAGAACTACTTTGTCTCCAAGGCGTCATATCCCTGATGGCTTACCATAGCCTGTAAGGAATTTACATGTTATCATCTGCTTTGAATATGTCTTAAATTCCCAAGAAAACTCTGGGAAAGAGATGGTAGCATTTCATCCTGTTATTTGTTTAGAAATATAACTTTTGATGATAGCATGTCTGTATATGTTTCTGAAACTCACTGGACTTACTGTTTTTGAGAAAAAAATAATTTAGCAGGTCCCATGAAATTATGCTACAAAATGAAGCTACTAATATATTTTATATTACTGACTCTTACACTGTTAGTCACACTGCGAAATTCAATCTCATACTGCATTGAGAAAGAGGAAAACAAACAGTGCTTTAAGAGCTGTGGTGGTGGAGAGTGGAGATCCACTGTCAGAGTGGATATCCATAAAATTTCAAACACCTACATCGATTAAACAATAAAAAAGTGGAATGAAAGAGTGCACAGTTTGATTTCAAACATGTCAAGATGGTACAATCTACTAACTTTGAAATTTGACCACACGTTTGCATTACCCACTTTTTCTGTTTAATTTCCAGCTGTGGGAGCCACAGGAATGGGCTGAAGGCATGGGAATGCTGCTGCTGTCCCTTCAACAGGGAGTTTCCCTGTTCCTGACTTCCCCTCCCCAAAGGCAAAATGGTCTGGCTTGTAAAACACTGCCTTCTTTCTATGCAGAAGGCAGCAGCAAGAAATGCAGGGATTATTTTTTTTTCTGAAAAATTCCCCTTAAAAATAGATGTTCAGTGCTTTGCTTCCTCTTTCACATCTTAGGCCTCTCACTTTAAAAAATATGCTCATCTTCATTTCTTAAAAACTTGGTGCTTTTATTTAATTAGATTAAAACTGTGTATTCTGAGGATCATGATTTGGCAGACAACTCAGATCCAAGATTTTTAATAATTTGTTTAAAGAAAAGTTGTTAAATGTAAAGAGTTAATAGAAATTAAAGCTCATGCCAGCCTTTCATAGGTCTGTGTCAAACCTATGTGTGGGGAATTTAAAAAAAGTCACAAAAAGAAAACAAAAAAGCATCTTAATACCTTTAAAGGCCATTTCATGGGAAAAGATGACTGGTTTCACAAAACAAACCCTGCCCTACTGTTCCCTCACCAGTAAAGCATCATTTCCTGCAACAGAAATATGCTCATATCCATCCAGCAAATATCTGAGCATGACATTTAAAGTCTCATTTTATGTGAAAAGAGAAAAGATCAGTAAGTTCTTCTTGGTCAAGCATATGTTAGAGAAAGGTTAAAGAATTCGTAAGGATTCTGCACCATTGTGGTACTGCCAGGAAACAGAACCAAGGAGGACTAAGTGGTACAGAACATCCTGCTGTACTGTGAAAGCAAGGAAGTTAAATTCAGCAGTAAGATATTTTTTAAATTAACAACTGAACATGGTATTCACAGAATTACAGAACATGCCGAGTTGGAATGGACCCACAAGTATCCTTGAGTCCAACTCCTGGCCCTGCACAGGACAGCCCCAAGAGTCACACCACGTGCCCGAGACGAGAGTATTGTCCAAACACTTATTGAACTCTGCCAGGCTTGGTGCTGTGACCACTGCCCTGGGGAGGCTGTTCCAGCACCCAACCACCCTCTGGGTGAAGAACCTTTTTCTAATATCCAACCTAAACCTCCCCTGACACACATTCCATCCATGGTGTGATGAAAGGTGTATTGTGTTACTTGTTTGATCACAGTTCATTGTGTGCTACGCTTTATGAAAAGATGAAAATAGGCCTGATGAGGGATTTATTCAGTTCAGGTGAACCTTTTCAAAGGAAAGGAGTGTTGGGACTTCTTTGGAAAAAAATTCTGAGTGTTACTGGCCATGCTCACCTGGCAAAGCTTCCACTGCTCAGAACAAGCAGCTGGGGAGTTTGAAAGTGTCTTTTTTAACAAATTTGCATTATGTCTATTTAAAAAGCTACCTTGTTCCTGTTTGGGTTCGAGTAAAACCTAGTTTAGTAATTGAAAACCTTTAACTACTTTTGAAGTGCTGGGCCCAAGGAAGGTGTAGACAGTTCTGCCTTATAGTCCTGGCCTGCTTCCTGCCCTGTCACACAGGATTATGAAAGGCATCTCCTCTAAAAGAGGTATGTTGATTCTTGTAAAGCTAAATTGGAAGTACCTCTTTGTCGTCGTTTTTCTCATATGGCTGTTGCTGTTCCTATGATGAGTTAAGGAGTTGTGATAAGCTTCATTTACCATCCATCTTTCACAATTTCACTTGCATTTGCTTCTTCAGCCAGCCTCTCACAGCATGCCTGTAACATTCCAAACCTTTGAGCTGTCTTGGACAGCTGACTTTTTCTTTCTTTAAATAAATTGCCACAAAAATGTACTTTTCTCATCTTCCCTGTGCCAGTTATGGAGTTTCATCTCACAGTTATTCTAACCTGAAGCCCAGAAGGGCAATATTCTATTTTTCACCCATGTTGAATTGCTTTGAGATAGTCTATTAGAGGAAGAAACAAGCAGTGAGAGCTAGGATTAAGAGAATGATATCATTGAAAAGGGGAAATTACACTGAGTTAATGAGTCCTGAGATGCCAGAATTTAATACCCAACATTCCTACATAAAACCAGATCTGGTTGATTTTAAAAGCAACCAGTAAATAGAATTTCTTGGTTATTTTTCTTCTCCTAAAGTTTGTAAAATGATACTCATCAGACTAAGGCAGTCTGTTTTGTAAACACAGGAATTTTAAACTATACCTCAAATTAAGTGTGTTAAATTTAGGAAAAGAGCTAAAAATATTTTATGTTTGCTCTAAAAGAATGTACAGCTTTATGGTTTACCATGAAGTTTTCATCACTCGTTATTGTGCCTTAACTTTTGTAATTTGGTGGTAAATCCTGCTGTGGTAAATCCCACAGACTTCCCTTCCACTCTGTATCTAGATATATAGTGTAGAATAACTATTCAGAAATTGGTAGCAAAGAAGATGGTTAATGACAAGCTTGAGTTCTCAAACACATGTATCTCTGGAAGAGAAGTTTAATTCAGACTATATGAAATATAATATCATCCTCATACGAGTTTTATTTATATGACTGATTAAATAGAATTAGTTCCATAAAAGTCATCAGTAAGTGATATTAGAAGCACATGATTTGGTCTTCATTAGCTAAGATTATGCTATTCATTTTCTCACTATAAATTAAGAAAATCAATGTATCAGAAGTATAGAGGAGATTTTTTTACTTATGACTTTTCTGAATTGGTTCCTATAAGCATATTATGAAATTTTCAATTCCTTGCCAATCAATATGTTACTAGGAGTCCTTTGCCTACTGTTTTTTGACAGGTGCAAAAATGGATCCTTGTTTCCTACCTCAGGATTGTATTATTCAACAGACAGTAATATACAACAGACTTAAGACGTAAGTGAATTCTGTGTGTTCTTGTGTTTTCTTAATATTTGCTGGGTTTTAATTCCCGTAGATATTTGACATTACTCAGGGTAGTGGCAAGAGTCAGACAAACTCTTCATAATTTTTAAGAATTTCAAATCTACTTTTTCACAAAGCAAAACCAAAACAAAAATATCAATGACATATAAAGGTTTCCACTGTTTTTCTCAAAACTATGAGCAAAGAGATTTGGTGTGGTAATGGAAGTTATTCCTAGAATCTGTAGTATTTTTGGTTGTGTTGTTTGTCCTGTTTCTGGCTTAAAAAATGGTTTATGATGGAGGAAGGCAAAAGCAAACAAATAAACAAAAAAATTAAACATAGCTACATAAGCAATATTTAAAGATGCTGCTTCTATTCCAAAAGTTTTTCAGTGCAGAATGCCATTTAGATTTATTAGTATCAGTTTCCCCTTTCTCTAGTGTTCCTCAGTTAGTTTTAATGAATTGCATGTTAAATGAACATTTTTTAATTTATCTGAAATATGACAGGAAAAATTACATCAGGTTTATTAAAGATAGAAATTAAAAAATAATTGTAAAACCTCACTCATAGAAAATGCTTTCATTGAGAATTAAAATGTATGCATAACTCTAATGTGTTTTTGAAGGAAAGTGATTTAAATTACACCTAATTTTGGAGGTAAATTCTGAATAAATCTGTCTACTCAGCCTTTTGATGTGATATTTGCAATGTGATTTTGAAATTTAATTTGGTTTGTTTTCCCAAGTGACCCTGCAAAGATTGACTTAGAAGTAGTCCTTAATCATTGGCTTATTCCTATAACTTGGGCAGAACAGAAGGTTTTCATTCTCTGTGAACTATCAGCAGTAGAATCTGTAATTTTTGACATTCTGGAAAAAGAAGTTCAATTTTATGTCTGAAAATAACTAAGATAGTGGTGTTAATAATCCTATACAAAGAAATTGTTAAATAATTTGAAACATTAGGAAAATAATTTCACAGTAACAATGGTACAACTCGATGGTATCTGCTGTAGTATGGGTTTGATGAACAAGCCACAAAGGAATGATTATCACGTTGTTTATCTCTGAAATGCTATAACTTAGAAGACAGGTAAGCACATGCATGTTGTAGCAGCAGTGCCCTGTTATAATTGTACAAGAGAATATACAAAACAACTAATCCAGAGGTGCTTTTCAAGCATTTTGAAATTTTAACTTTTTGCTCTCGTTTGTGGGGGGAAAAAAGGGTGTGGAAAGCTAAGAAGATATTTGAAATGTACAGATGAAGAAACAGTAGCAAACCATATAGCCATAGGCTGACGTTGTGAGTATTTGCTAAACTCAGATAGTAGTCTGCACGTATGAATTATTCCCTATAGGTGTTTCTAGTAATATGATAAAAATAGTAGATTCTTGTCTTGTTCAGTACTGGCAAGACTGGGTAGTGGAGTTGACCAGGTTTTCATACAAAGCAATAGTGAGGGTTCTAAGCTTGTATTGTAGTAAAATGCCAAATTAATTTGTAAATGGATAAAATCAAGATTGTGGATTGTTAGAAAACCTCCCTAACAAGCTAGACAAATTATGTACTCCCTTTTCTAAATCTGGATTTCCTTCTCAGTGCTGAAAAATATTTCAGCCACTCTGTTGTATGTAAATCCAGCCAGGATCTGCTGTCCTTTGACTTCTTGCCTGGTCTTTCTATTCTGTTTCTATTGTGGAACACACTGGCTGTAATTTGAATGTACAAAAGACTTTTTACAACATTTCCTCACACTGACTTGTGCTTCCATATTCAACTAGTTATATTTGTGCCTGGAGTGGGTGTATATTTAAGTTGGAAATTGCCTTAAAATAATAGTAATGATGTGAAATGGGAAGCATAGATTGTATAAAGTAGTTTAGTCCATGAAAGAAGATTAAAAGGGCAGCGGGAGTAGGAAAATTATGGTAACTGACAAATGGAATTAATAATAGGTCATAGAGACTATGACCCATTTACCGTCCAGAAAGATGGAAAACCCATGATGAATTGCTTTAGAATGGGGAGGACCGGGTAGTATGATAGTAGATTTGTCTTCTGGATTACTAGAAATGTATTTTTATGGCACAATTTTTTTAATATTTTAAAGGGAAGACTTTAGTTTATTTTTAGATTTTTAGTGTAGGATAGCACACACGCAGGCACACCATACTTTCTAAGGTATGAGGACAAAACAATACACACTTGGAAGTCTTAGTAAACACACTATCAAATGTACACATAGTTGATTCATTTAAGAGTTTGTTGCTGGGCTAAACACACGGTCTCCAACTTCTGAAACAAAAGCTCTGTTATGAAGCAAAAGAAACAGCTCCCTGAGCTCAAGCCAGCTGAGTTTGTTATATCCAGTCCAGACTGCTTTACAACCAATAATTCTTCTAGTTTATATACAGTACCCTGCTATTTCCAGAGGGATGGTTTTATTTGACTATCCATTCACTTAGGATACAAGTTTAATTTAAACTTGATGGTGCCAAATATGGCAAGTTGATCTTATACCTCTTTGATATCTCACTTTGCAAAGCCAAAGCAAGCATTACCAGGCTCTACAATTGTGGCTTACCAGACTTACCATTAAATGCAGCATTTTAAAACTTACTGTGGCATAGCAAAGGCATGTGATCATTGAGATGCACAAGACCAAAATTGCAGTGACAGAATCATATCATTATACACTGTTTCCTGCATTTCATGACACTGTCATGAAACATAAAATGGACACTGAAAAACATAGATTAACCAAGAAGAACATTAAAGCATCAGGAAAGCATTCCTAAACTCGAGAGGTTAAGAAATGTATAAAACAGCTAAAAAATTAAGTCTCTTGTGAACTTATCAAGCTTCATCACAAATGAGTTCAGTTGTTTCTGTAACATAAAGACTGTTTCAGAAGTCCATCTTTTGAGATATATATATATGTATATATTTAAAGTGTTCTGATGTGATAAATACATTTATTTATGGCAAATTTATCATACATTTGAGTCAAAAAATTCTCTTCTTGCCTCCAGACACTCATTCACCTGGTGTATTGCTGGAAAATTATCATATTCTCCCTTAGCATCAGGGTTGGTAGCCTGAGTCAGGGGATACTTATAGTCACTTCTTGTAAAAAAGAGGTCTCATTTTCTCTGCTATTTCTATTTTGAAGGTAACTTTTGGAACAAATGCTTAGGGTCTTTAGGTAAAAGCTTCTACAGGGAATACTTGTGCCTTATAGATAGCTTGATAATATATATTGTTTGTGGTTTTTCCCTATTTTTCATCTTGATGCAAATTTCCTAGTGCAGTGCAAGTCTTGGATACTTTTGCTGCCTTCAGCAGTTTTTTATGGGTGGACAAAGTTGATCAAATATGGCTTGGTCCATTTTATCCTTCTGGCCCTTTCAGGTGTGAAGGAAGCTGTGCAAAAAGTTCCCCAAATATATATTATTCTATATTTAATAAGATTTACTCTCAATTTGCACTTTACTTCACAAATACTTAGATGATAAAACTCTAATCCCACTGGGTTTATATACATCTTTATTAAACTGTAGAAATTAATTAAAATGTGAAGAAAAAAAATTGAACCAATCTTCCAAAGAGGACCCACACATCTTTGGACGTAACAATAAACTAGAGCTAAAGACCTTCCTTTAGGCTTAAATCTCATTAATTCCTGTCACTGGCAAGGATGTTTCAAAGAGTTTTAGGATTTTTAAAGAAAATTTTCTTATATAAGTATGCTTGTTTTGCTTGTTAAGAAAAAAATTATGCAGATCAATTCTACTTACAATGATTATTTACAGGTGCAGTTTGAAGACATTTAGTAGATATATATTAAGTCTGAAAATAAGAACACTAAATGGTTGATACTCTGGAGAAAGGAAACCCCTTCCATCCATGTGGTTCCCAAGCTACTCCAGCTGACAGTTTGATCAGCTGGCAGAAACCACATGCAGAGACAGGTGAAAAAATGGCAGATGGTAAAAATGTACTTAATTATTCTGTCAGTCCTGTTGTATGCTACAGGCTTCCTATTTTTTTTTATTCATGGGCTGACTGTGTCAGGCCAGGTTTGATAAATTTATTACTGAAGTGTTGTTTTCAACATCAAAGACTATTTTTAACTTTTAGCTTCTCCCAACCGATTCTTCAATACTTATTTTGCTAATATGAATAATAAGCCAGCATGAACTGCAGAGTGGATGTGGCACAGTGGTATTTGAAGATGAAATATTTTTGATTTATCACAAATTATGTATGTCTTAAGAATAGTATGTTATTTCCTCTTTTGCAATGTTGACTCATTCAAATATCACATGAATTTAAAATAAACTACCTTGGCACATGGATTTTAAGAATCTGTAAGAATAATTTCTATGAGAAGAGTTGATTTTTAAATATATATTGTGTATTGTATAAAGGAGAAGCAACCACTATAGAAAATTAGGGGAGGGAAAATTCACGCAAGTAAAACAAATTTCTAGAGACAGACCTATGGGAAAAAAAGGAAATATCTAGATGATAGATATAGAACAAGAAATGAGTCATTTTGGATGTTTTTTCCTTTACTTTTATTCCTTAGTGGGGTGAAAAAAAGACATTAAACCAAAGTGTAGTATGTGTAGCGTCACTACCGATGCAAGATAAATATCCTGTGAGTGAATGACATACTTGCTTTATGTAGCCAATCTTTCTCAATAGAAAAAAATCTATTTTGTCAATTGTATCTGAGCCAACTGCTGATTGCATAATAGTAATTTGACATAACTAATGCATCAATTGTATTTTACTTATACTTCATGATGTGTATATTTCAATTGCTTTTAATCTTAAATGTAGAGCATTTCTGTGAGGCTTTAAAAAGTGCAAATACTATTTTCTTCAATATTTCTTCAGGGCTTTTTGTGTGTGTGTGAATAGCTACAGCTTCTTTAGTGTTTGTGCCAGCTCCTCTTGAGTTACTGAACTTCCTTAGTATAAATCAAGGCTTTATCACCTCAACAGGGCAATTTTTCTTGGCCTAAAAAATCTGAAGAAACAGTAGAAGTGTAGGTTCTGCCCATACTAACCTGTTATGAATAACTTCCTTTGTCCTTGAACAACTGGAACAATGTACTATGGCTAGAACCACATGTGGATAGAACTGAGTAGACAAATGACAAGTAACTTCAAATACTCCCAATGTTAAAATAAATTTATTGCTTCTATTAATCTAATAATTTCATATAATTCTGTATTAAAAGGTGGCGGAATTATTTTAATCCACTGATTTACTGGCATGGATTTAGTCTCATCATCCAAAACTTTTTTTTTTTTTTCACATCAAATCACAGCATCAGTCGTGATTTTACTTAGAAAATAGAACATTTCTGCTAAAAAAACATTGTCAGCCATTTGTTTCTGTCTCTACATTAACATTAGATCCATTTCAAGTATTTTTTCTCATAGAAATGAGATTGATGCAGGCACTCATCTTGCCCTCTCAAGGAGTTACAGTGTAAAATGCAATATCTTCTAATTTTTTGCCTATATAGTGTTTTTTCTTCTGCTTTATTCTGGTAAGGGGTCATGTCTCTTGTGAGTCTAAATTACTTGCTTTTCAAGGTTTGCCCTCTTTAGCAGTTTATGTTGTACTGTCTCTTCTAGATGTACATTCAAAGGAAGAAAGCCCTTGCTTTAATAAAGCATGTCTTCAAAGAAGATATTCTGGGATTACCTGGTTCTCTTGCCTTCATACTTGGTAGAGCTTCAGTAAATGGGAAATGTAAAGCACTGCACTGCCTTTTTGTTCAGTTAATATATTGCTTTATTCATGAGTTTTTCTTGCTAAAACTGTGACTTTGGAAAGCATTTTGACTGATACCTGCCTTTCATACTTGGTTGCCTACGTATATTCTATACATCTGTGCTTTTTCTGTGGTTTCTGTTACTACTGTATTTGCGTCACCTAATTTAAAACAGACTTTCTGCTGTTTTCAACTATAATGGGTTTGTGGCTTAGTATGTGAAATAGAATTGACTGCAAAAAATGTGAAATTTTGATGCTAGACATTCCGGCTAGGTTTCTACAGACAGGAATGTACATTTGTCTGGGCAAGCACTATAGTCCTAGGGGTGCTTAGCTCTTTTAGTGACAGCCTGAATATGCTGAAGTCATTTGATTTTAAAAAAAAAAAAAAGGGGACAAGAAACAATGCAAAGGTGAGGCAAACACCACACCCCACACCCCTCCCCAGATAGAAGCATTCATTTTAAACAAAAGAAGAAAATGTCTTGACACAGCTCCAGCATTTTTGCAGTGTAAATCTCATACAACTGTGAAAAACTTTGTGAGAGAAACACTGAAAGAGGAATACAATATCTTAAGCATATAAAGTCCTGAATACTAAATAAGCTGTAAAAATCAAGGGAAATGTTTCCTAGAAGGGGTAAGTCCTACTAGAAGTATCAGATACATAGATGGCTCCTGGCTATTTATTTCTGATATTTAACTGCATCTCCAAAAGAATGCAAACGCACTAAGTCCACAAATCCTCTGAAATTTTTAAATTTTAAAACATGAGATGGCTTATACAATTTTCCTTTGTTTTTTGGAGAAAGCAGATACTTCATATTGCTCTGGTAGCAATGAGCACAAGTCCCTAGAACACAAGAGTTTCATAGTCAAAGAGAAAGCTGTTAAGCTGAAATTTTCCCTGCGGGGAAAGGATAATCTCTCCAGACAAGGTTAGGAGAGAATGAAGAATGAGAGAGGAGAAACTCCCACTCCTAGGATAGGAGGGAGAGAGAGAGAGTGTGAGAAAAGGAGGAGTTTGAACTCTCTAACAGAAGCTTCTGAGGGCGGAGTGATGGGAGTTTTGACTACTGAGAGTCCAAGTATGGTTTTTTTTTATTTCAGTTTCAGAATATCTTCCCTTCAGCCAGCTGCTGAGAACAACCTCCTTCCTCTCAGAATATCTTCCCTTCAGCCAGCTGCTGAGAACAACCTCCTTCCTCTGCCTGTAGTATTTTCAGTCTGTCCTGTTATGGCTTTGCCTTCTAGGGCTGCCTATAAATCCTTCAAGTCATTGTTCCCAGGAACAGGAACAATTGAATGAAAGCTATCTGATGGACACACAGATGTGTAGCATGACCATATATCAGTCCTTCCATAACAAATCAGCTGAAAAATACTGCATTCTTGATTCCTGGCCCAGGAAGTGACAGAGTTTGTGCGTTTTCAACTCTTCTGCTTTTCTCCAGCACCCTGGCTGTCTGAATTGGTAGGACTCCTCTTAGCAACACCCACATCCCAAATCACTAGCAGGGTTTTTCTGTAGGGGCTTAGAGGCTGCCTGCAGCTGTGCTGAGGGCCCCAGTTATCTCCTGGAGCAGTGGGTATGGCATGTGAGATGGGAGAGAACAGGCCTTACACTGAAACTGCAGTTTAGAAATAACTATTCTCTGACAGTTTCTGTAATGTTGGTTTTATATGTTGTACTCTAGTAGCATGAATGGCCCATCACTTGTTTTAACCCGTTCTTATAAATGATGTAATGGAATGAAAATAGAATACTACGTTTTGGATCCATTTTTATCACTGGCATAGAAGTCACTTCCAAAGTAGTGTGTTAACTTCATTTTAATTGGATTTTTTTTATGAGTAAGGAGACTGATTTTATTATGAATTGAAATGAAAATGCTAAGAGAAAACAGAGCTCATGTTTATATTGTATTATACAGTAAGGCACGAGGCTCCTGAAAGACAGGAAACTGATTGTTTGAATTGGTAATTCTCATTTTTTTCCATTCTGAAACACTATCTACTCTCAGGACCCTTCTTGTGTCTACTCAGGAACTAGAGAAGATTTCCTGTCTATTAGGAAGCATACAGTAGCCAGAGGCAGAAAGACTCAAGTTAAAGACTTACAGTTTAAATCGTGTATGATCATTGAAACAACTGTGTGCTTTGTAGCATTCATACGCAGTTATATAAAAAATAAGCATGGCTACAATGTGTCAGATCCACAATCCATCTAACCCACTGCTCTGTCCCAGAGAGTGATCAGGAGTGGAAGCCTACAGATGTGTAAGAACATCTCCCAGTGCCCTGTCCCAGCTTCTAGGGTTCTGCTACTGAAGATGCTTCCTCTTCAAAACATATTTATCATCACGTTTGAAAGCTACTGACAAACCTATTTTATGCCAATTTGCTTATTTGTTTTTTGAATCCATTTATATATTTGCATTCAAATATTGCAGTTATAAATGCTGCCATGTCAAAATTCAATATGTGGAAAAGCATTTCCTATTTTTAATTTTAAATTTACCAACTGATTCTTTCTTTGTGTGGCTTCCACTTTTTTGAATTATAAAAATCAGTGATAAATAATTTCTGACCATTTTATTATAATTTATAATTTTTACATCTAGTGCATCTAATATCACAGCTGAAGAATCTTCGTCTTTTAAGCTTATCCTTGTCCAGAAACTGTTCCACAGTTCTGCTTGAACTGGCTGCCTTGCATCTACTTAACGTGATACTGAAACATCCTTTTGTGAAAGGTGATCACTAGTAGCAATGTTCCAATGTGTGTGCTTGAGATCTAGTCAGTGTTTACTGATTTTTCTCATTTGTTATCTCTTTCCTTTTAATTTGTATGTGTCTTTCTGTCAGGTTCTGAGTGTTGAACTATAGTTTTCAGAAAATTATCCAGAGTAATTCTAAAATACCTTAAATTTTTGGTAATTTAGATGCAATATGTTTCATGCATATTTTAAAGTAATCTATTCAGTCTGAGAAACACAAGTCTCTTTACAAAGGCCCAAGTGTTCTGCCATCTTTACACAGTGAAATCACACTGTAGCTCTGTGTGTGTAGCAGGGGAGGGTTGGTATTTAACACAGAGTAGCTCTGACAGGTCACAGTTCTTGTGAGCACTCCAGAATTTGGATTGCAAATGGAAACTATGTTTTTCTAGATGAACAGTTTGAAACCCCTCATACTCACTGCAGTTTTACTGTGATGGTTTTCTAGTTTTGATTAGCCATGGAAAAGATGTATTGATTTAATATGCATTTAAGAAATTTAATACTCCTCCTAGGTTATCTAAAACATTTCAGTACATATAACAGAATTTTTGTATGCCTTTGTGTGAAAGCAAGCTGTTGAGAAATCTGTTTGGAAACTTTCTGTCAAAACATTTACAATTAACTGATACGTGCTTATAAAGCCTGGTTTCAAGAGCTTGCTACGTGTTGCTACCTTAAAATATGATATTACATCATTTTTTTTGCATATTTAGAAAAAATGAAGAAGTAGGTGAATACTCACGTCATGAACACGTGCATCAAAACTGCATCCAAGTCTAATTATTTTATGCATGCATACTGCAGGTAGTGTTACTGGTGTCAGTAACAAAGAAATATGTATTATTGTAATCTTTAATCCTTAGTGTTTACCAGCAGCCTACTTTATGATCTAACTTAATTCTGAAATTACAAGCTATACAATAATTGTCCTCTTATTCAAGCCAAAGTTACTATACTTAACTAGTAAGTTTCTAACCACATTTTCCACTGTGTTAGCTACATGAAAATAAGGCTTTTTTGTAAGGCTGCATATTTAGAGAAAATGCTACTAAATTGCCCCTGTATTAATAGAATCCAGAGCATTCCTTGGTGGTGGCTCAGCACATTACCATGTGAGTTGCTTGCCTTTGGAAAGGCATAATTTGATCTTAACAGTTTTCCTGAATTCTCTGGTAGTTACAGAGAACAAGTGACCACAGTTCAGCTCTTCAAGTTGAAAGCTGAGATTAGAACCACAGTGGTGCTGACTTATATGTTTCTGAATTTCAACAAAAGAAGGAAAATTCTTCCTTGCAACTGAGTCTTTGTGATTCTAGTGAAGAGTTGGAAAACTGAAAATAGCAAAGTGGTCCCAGATGGACTTTTTTTCTTTTTTTTTTTTTTATGAAAAGCTTCTTAAGTGGTAAAGCTGTCTGTCAGCTTTCATAGATATCTCTGTTTAAGGTAAAAGGCTGGATGGTGTTATGCTAGAGCCAAAAGAAACGTCTGGTGAACACTAGGAAAGGCAATATTAGTACTTTTGAGACTAAAAAAATTAAACATTTAAGAAAATACCACCAGTATTGTTCAGATTTGTTTCAGCACACTGTTTATTTCCCTTACTAGACTAAGTCTTTATTAGCAAAGAAAGGAGTAACAGTAATTTAAGTGATATCCAAGGAATACATTTGCCCTAAAGCCATAAGAGTTAATAGAAGGTTGGAAGGCTTAGAATAAAATAACTACATACTTCCTATCAGTTGCTTTCAAGTGAGAGAATGGAGTTCAAAGGCCACATGCTGATCTTGGCTACATCAGGGCAAATCCAGAGTGGCTGTCTGTGAAAACCATAGAATTGCTGAAGATTCACAATAGCATGAATAAAACTAAAATTTGGCCATTAGAAACTTCATTGTGAGAGAGTGTATACTTACCCTGCTAAGTTTGTTTTGTGTTTCTTATATCTGAGCATTGGAACATTGTATTTGTAGTTATTTCTGCAGGTTTTTTGTTTGGTTGGTATTTTTTTCTTGACTTGGCTTTGACTTATCCAGCATCATAAGGGTGGCACGCTATTTGGTTTTGATTGTGTTTTATTTAAGTAATGATGGCTTTTGGATTACTGACATGATGTGAAGTGGTATTATTAATGGACATTGACCAGTAACAAAACAGAGCTACATAGGCAGATCTCCAGTTGGCAGAGCGAGGCAAAAGTTGGAAGCCTGCCCAGAGCAGAGAAGGAGCGAGCCTCACCGGGGCACAGCACATGAGATGTCTCTGGCAAGCACATAAAAGTAGCAGCTGACAGGATTTGACAGACAAGCATAGATGGCAGATACCATATCTCCCACAAGGAAAAACAAACAGAATGCCAAACAGATAAACATAAACATATGCAGCTTTAAGTTGAAGAAGAGCAAATGCAGATCATTTCTACAGGGATGCCATACACATGTGCCTATTTTATTACTCTTTGCTATGAAGCTGACTCTTCAGTGAAGAGATATTACATAGAATTCAGAAGATTATAATGTAGTAACTTGTAAACAAAGAGCACAGGACAGAGATCTCAGTCCAATTTCTAGTGGAACTTGTTTTGCATTGAAATGTATAGCCTGTTTTGGAACCATACAGAAGGGGTGGTTATGTCTCCAGCAGAGGAGATGTATGGTGTACAGACTCAACTTCTTTAGACTCACTTTCTGCTCTATTAAGAATTAACATTGGATATAAACAGCTAATAATTTAATTCAAAATGGATCTATGTCACTACATACAATGTTTTCAATTTAACAGTTTCAGCAGGAATCATAGTGGGTTATCATTAAAAAATCATTATTGAGGAGTTTCTTAACATTCAATACACAGATCAAATCTTTGAACACCATACACGTTTCAAACAAAAAGAGAAACAAATGGCAGTTTCTCCCAACTGCTATCATAAAAATTAAACACATTATGTGTTTGTTTGTTTTAAGAACTTAACATTTTATACTGAGAAAATGTTTGCGTAATCCTTTTCTAGAAGTTTGATCTAGGTTCCTTTGTTTTTGTGTTTCTCTGCTGAATAGTCAGTTACCCCAAACTCAAACTTCGTGCTCCTGTGAGTGCACACACAGATGCACTCATACAGCAATATCTGCAGGGCAAGCTGTATCTGAAATGTCAGAATTGAACTTGCACTTTTATTTCTCCCAGGTTTCTCAAAATGCCACCATCCACAGAGGAGATGAGTAAGCATGGATGGTAGGTGGGAGAGAGGCTGAGGTTCAGGTTATAAGAGAAATGTGTGTAGGGGACAGGGCCTGATGTGCTGGAATTTTTTGTGCTGGAGGTTAGCATGGAGGGAGGTGGAAGCAGGGCTATAGGGCAGTCTGCCAAAGGCCAGTGCCTTAGTGAAGGGGCAGGTGGTTTCTCTGGTGTTGCCACCTTAGCACTTTCCAGGGATGCTGGCAATGACCCTCAGGTGATTTCTTCATAATATATTAGCAAAGTTACTGGTAAAAGCAGTGCCTGCAAAGAATCAATGTCTAACTTACCTGATGAGGGATCTTTCACCAGCTGCAGGGAAATGCCTACTTTGACAGCTGGAGCACCTCCTTCTCAGCTCCTTCTTGACCTTAGTGGTTGCTGGGCTGTTTGCCACACTTTTTTCCCTCACTATCTTTGCAGCATTTTGCCCTTTCTTAAATACACTTTCAGGGAGGCACCACCAGCTTACCCTGGGGGCTCAGCAGTGCCTGGCCTTGGGGCTGCTGTGGAACCAGCTGGAACCACCCCAGCCTCCCCTCACAGCGGCCACCCCACAGACATCTGGTACAACTGTGAGCTTGGAACATGTTTAATTCCTGCTAATAACATCCTCCTGAGAGCTAAATAGAACTTGCTGGTATCGACGGAGAAGGGAGTGGATGAGGCAGAGTGAAAATTGGTTTCTTTGTTGTACGATTTGGATGAACAGATTGAAGTCTGAGAGAATAACACCTGTGAGTAACCTTCAGCAAGACTCTCCCTGTGACCAAGTACAAACCAAAATCAGCAGCCTGTGATTTCTTCTGCCCCTTTACATGTTTAAGACTTGGTTTTAGTACTGAACTAGAGACCTGCCTCAAGCTGTCTGAGCAGACCAGGTGAGGGTGCTGGGGAGGACAAAGAGGCAGCATAGCTGGCTGACATGGCGGGCAGAGGGATCCACCTGAACAGGACTGCCCAAGCCCCTCAGGGACAGTGGGAGTAGCTGTGCCAGCTTTCCTCAGCTCTGTCGGGGGGGAGAGGGGCAGCAGTGGGCAGCCATGGCTCAATGTGGTTAGGACTGGGCTCTGCAACCTGGACTAGTGTCACCTGCCCTCCTCTATTTTAGAGTATTCTTAAGTAGAACTCATTTAACTGATTGAAGAATTAATGGTGAACATGTGGTGGTATGAATAGACTTCAGGTCTGTATGGTGTGCTATTTTGTTTTCTTTGTAATATACATCACAACAAAATAGATAAAACTTGAAAAAATAGCCCAAGTTGGTAAAGTCTCTCTTTCAGGGCCCACAGTAACTAGAAAAATTTGCATTAGATATGATAAATGCTGCTTATAAGCTTTTTCTTCTACTTCTTGTCACTGCTTGCACAAATTAATGCGACAGAAGGAAATGTGTCCATTAACAGGCTGCTTTGTCATCCATCCACTGGTTTTATTACTCGTTGCCTTTGGTTTAGTTTCTTTTTTCATTAGAGACAGAGGGCCATGAGGAGATGAGGATGTCTGTGCTGGTAAATAGACACAGACTTGTTATGGATTCTGGAATTTGTTTTTGGCATTTTGCTTGGTCAAGGATTCTCTTAGTCTGGCTTTAATTTTGCAAACATATACGTTGACATACAGAAGGCAAATAGTGGTCAATGCCAGATGCTTCAGAATTAACTGGGAAAAGCTACCTCGTGCTTCTAATTACATCCTAAATAAAGCAGATATGTTGGAAAAGGGACTTCTACCTAAGAACTGAACTGAACCATGGTGACAGGGGGAAGAAGATGGTATTGTTGATTTTAGTGTTGAAAAGACAAAAGGAGGACTAAGAGGCTTGGTCAGAGTTAGCTGAAAGGGAAAAAAACAAAAATGGGAAGATAAATCAGCAAATTAGATGTTTATATAGGTCTCGTCTCATTCTGAGTAACACAATTCATGAGTATTGTGAGGCCAAAATGAGAGCTTTGTAGATAAGTTATAGCATGTACAGGACTCAAAACGTGACCTGTGAGGTTGGAATAAAGGCACTAAGTAGAGGCTAACATGAAACCAGAGTTTGAGAGTACCCATAATAACTTGTTTCTGCATTTTGTAGAATTAATATTCTACTGGCAGTACCTTTGAGTGAACTTTCTTGCATAAACTCAGATCTTTTGAAAATGAGTACACACGATTTTCACATGAAATCACAAAGAGTTGAGATGTCTTCTGGACATTACAGAATATGAGGGAATTTTGCCACTCACCCAAAGCGTTTTTACTTGAAATATGAGATGTTAATACCAATATGAGGTACCTTAAATAGAGATGATAGAAAAAAATTTTCAAAAGTATCCAGCTAACCAACTAACTTGAGTCACATTTTCAAAGCTGATTAAAGCACCTACATTCCTTAGGCACTTTGAATGTTTTGCCTCTGGGGCATTTTTTGAAATATTTACTGGAGATTGTGATTAATTCACGAAGCAAAAAATGTTGATTCATAACCATAGAATACTTATTTGAGAATATGATTATGTACTTTATTTTATAGTATTATTCTATTTGTTACAGTCAGTTGAAGGATTTTTTTTTCTCTTACAGCCTCTGGCATACAGTAGATATTCAGCTAATTATTGGCATATGTTCTTGAAATAGTTGCCCAGAAGATGACCTGTAGACTAAACAAAATCTCTGGAATCTGTTGCACTACTTAAACAAACCAAACAACTGGTACTTAAAAAAGCAACAGGTAACACTATAGTAAGAAGCTATCTTAGCCTTATTTCTTACTTGGCTGAGAGGAAAAATTGTTGAATAAGTTGCGTATTGGTCACATAATTCTCGATCCCTGATCTTGAAGGTAATCCGAAAATCACTCTTTCATCTTCAAGTGATTAATTTTGGCAGCAAAATTCTTCATGACTGTAGTAGTCACAGTGCTGAAGATATTTTACCATTTGAATACAGTTGAAAATTTACATGAAACACGTTTAAGTTGCAGGTGTAATATAAAAATTTCTTGCAAAGGCCATCATTTAACATCTTGCCTAGTATTAGTGTTGACCTTTCAAGTAGATGGGATAAATGAGGAAAAGGATCAAGTAAAAAATATTCCAGAATTCAATGTTTTGTTTGGTAATTCTGGTAAATTTTTTTCTTTGTTTGAATATTACAACACTGCAGAGGTATAGAATTTTTAAACCAGTTCCTATTGTGGAGGTGATCTTATAAATATATAAGCTCTGTAATCTTGGAAGTGCCATCTGCTGCAATATTTACTCACTCACTTCCTTTGTGGGGCAAAGCACTCTACATAAGAAGGCTGGAAGTTTTCCATCAAATCTGTGTAATTCAAGTGAGAAGGTGCAGTTTAGGATACTGGGTAACAGAAGCAGAGGTGAACAGAGAATTTAGTGTGTTGAGCTGGGGTTTTTGTTTCTTCAGAAAACTTAGGCCATATCTAAAAGAAGCTCTACTTCTGTTTTAAAATCAGTCCTATCAAAATTGAATTACTCCTGGGATTCAAGAAAGGTCCTAGAACTTCCTCAGAAGGAGACTTTGTATGGTTTTGGGGCAAAAGTATGGAGTCATGTGTGATCGTCTTCAGTTACCTGTTCTTGAATGCCCAGTCTTATTATTTCTTAAATTATGAAATAAGGTGTTTTTATAATTTTTTCATCTTCTCCAATATATAGGATATTTTTTTTTCCTTTTCCACAGCTATCTGTTTTCCTTGTTCTCCCATTTATACTTATAGCTTGCTTGTGTGGGTCTCAAAAACTCTCAGGAGTTTTGATCCAAATTTGTGTTTTGCCCAGGAAATTCTTTAGCTGAAAATTTTTACCTTGAGATAATTTTGTCTGTGTCTTGAAAATATTCTGAAAGTACTATTCTTTTGCTCCTTTTGTTTTTTTGCCAGGTGGTTGGAGCCTATACTCACTGCTTACTCCCCTTGTAATGTCCAGCTAGTTTAAGTGCCAGAGATAACACAGAGGTGGGGACTAACTTCAGGTGAGGTCGAAGTAGATACCTAGCACCAGCAAAATCACCCATGTCTAGTCCCAATTCCTGCAAAGCCATGCTCATTGCTGCTGCAGGGAAAGGACATAAAGCTGTGTGATTCAGTAGCTGTTGCACTAAGTTTCTTCTTACAGCAACGGCTTACTCTGCCTCCTCCACTGGCAAGATCACCTCTGCCTCATTCACAAGGAGGTAAATTTTATTTTTACACTACATCTGTGAAATGCCTTGAATTACTTCAAACAAAGGAACATCATGCCAGCTGTAGATTGGAGGTCTACAGAGTGAACTCTAGGAGACAAGTAAATTAAAAAAGGCCTAGGAGGAAGTGGTGGCTCTTCTTCCTTCTGGGATGTTTGGAGATTTCACAAAATAAGATGCCACCTTCTCAGTTCAGTTTTTAAATTCATGACCACATATTAGGTATATACACTTTTATTATTCTGTGCGCTGTGCATGACACTCTTCCAGTGAAGTTTTATGGTGGAAGAAGAGCTAAAGATTGGGAACATGTATGGAAAATCTCTAGGGTCTTGGAGGTTTTCACTTTTAATACTGTTTTGAATGAAACATTTGGGTCCCATAAAGATGTTTAAAGTTCACTATTTTTCAGGGAACACCATGTGGATTTCTTGATAGCTTTCTCAGATGTGAGGAGGTATTGGAGTTGAAATAGGTTAAAAATAAAGTCTTTCCACTTGGTTCACACTTTTGAAGAAAGGAGATCCAGGATTCTGGTTGCTATAAAAAGAGAAGCTTTCCAAAACCATGAGACTACTGGTAGCTTTGTTAAGAGTAATTATTAGTGGAAATGAAGCTTTTCAAAATATCAGGCCTTAGTTTCATACATAAAGACCTCAAAGTAGTCTGTGTTTATGGAAAATCCTAAAGGATTGAAAAGTAAATTGTGTGTGTGTGGGTGTGTGTGTGTGTGGGTGT
>JAWWMP010000005.1:19671986-19687330 GCA_035047865.1 Dendrocincla tyrannina
GGATTGAAAAGTAAATTGTGTGTGTGTGGGTGTGTGTGTGTGTGGGTGTGTGTGTGTGTGTGTGAAAAATGATAGCTAGAAGAATGTCTTCCTTATTTATTTCAAAGCCACCATGTACATCCATCTTAATTAAATTGTAGGTGTCAGTATCAGACTGCAAGATAGGAATGATAGGGGCTGCCTGTGGTGATGATGGGACCTGAAGAGATAACTGAAAAGTGGATGAGAGTGAAAAGATTGAGAGAAGGAGTCTAGGAGGGACAAATTTTTTCCTCTGGCATTTGTTCAAAAGACTTGATTTTAGGGCCTCAAAAAAGCCCCCAGCTAACTAACAATCCTTACAAATTTTTAAAATCTCATCTTCAAAAAGATTCACTTTTAATGGAGAGTGAAAATTTCCAAGTCCTTTGTAGGTATTAACTGCAGTGTTGGAGCTGTGGCTCTGAGCACCAGCACAACCCTGGGCTGGCTCACCTGGGGCTGTGGCAGCAGCTGTGTGAGCAGAGCCCTGGGAGACAGGTGGGCTCTTCCTTGGCCCTCACCGTCCCCTGTAGCCTGGCCCTGTCTGGTGCTGGGGGAAATGCTGCCTATGGTGACAGTAACACTGAGATCTGGCTTAATACAAGTGAAGACAAAGTACTAAAGAACTGCATAATTTGTGTACAAGGTCACTTGAATAATATATTTTGCCAGTTTCATCCCTTTCATTTACTCCTTGCATTGCAATACTGGTATTTTTTCCCCAAAAAATTAAATGTAGCTTAAGAGTCCCTCTTAAAAATGAGATATATTTATTACATTAAATGTGTTGCTGTTGCATGTTATGCCTAGGATTTATATGGCATTTCAACTGGTGGCATTTTGACAACAGGGATGGAGTTTTTTTCTTTGCCAAATACAAGCAATAGGAGGCAGATTATTTGCGCTTTAAATGAGCCAAATAATACTGAAATAATTCAATCAAACAGATAGCAATTGATCCAGTCTCCATATACCAAATTTTATTAAATTAAATTCTACTGATTCTTTGTATATCACTTGTTTATAATTTTGAATTTCATATGGATCCAGTATTTATGTTTGAATGCTACACCACCTTTCCTAAGAATTGGTCATTCTTCCTTTCTCCACCGTCAAATATTAGATTGTTCTGGCTGCTAAACATGCTGCTTCTGCTATTTCTGATGTGTTTTTCAGAAATCACCTTTTAAACATCAAATTGTCCACTTAAGGAAAAAATATTTAAAAAAAATTTGTATATATATATATACACACTTCTGAGCCTGAATGTACTTGGTCATTATAAAGTCTCACTTTGTCCCAGCAAAAGAGGGATAGATTTGTGTGGAAAATAAAATGGAATTGTGCTATACAGTCTTCTCTAAATTTCTTTATGGGAACAAAAAATAAATGTAATCCAGAAAGTATTTCTGTCAAGAACCACTAGCATATAATTAGCAGCCAACGTGTAGAAGAGGCTTCCTCTGATATACATCTAGCTGTAAAGTACTGACTTCTGTCTGGAAATTCCATTTTATTATGTAATATATTTTGGAGCAAATCAGCAGCTATGGAGCCAAGACACAAGTGCTACAAGAAGTGGAATTTTCATTATGGCAAAACCACTGCTGTATCTTTCAACTGCTTTAAATAAATCATTGAAAGAAAAATGTATGAACAAAATCTGGTACTTAAAAAACAATTTCTGTGCTTTGCTGCATGGCTGTATCAAGTACTTCTAGGAGTGGAGTGTACTTTGTTGCAACAAAAACTAAGCTAGACATTTTAGAAAGACTAAGCAAATGACCTTAATTATTTTTAACTTTTCTCTTCAAATTGTGAAACATTATTTAGTTCCTTTGAATATTCCCCATGTTTCCCACCTGTGAGAACCCAGGAGAATCCCTACTTTCCCTTTTAGAATGGCTTTATAATGTGTTTGTTACAGAAACACACAGTTTGTGACAAAATCTTACCAGGGATTAACTCTGAGGCTTTAGAAAGATAAGAATTCAGAGACAAAGCAGAAAACATCTCTACAGTTAGGATATAGGTGGGCACAGGCAAGTGGTGGACACTGGTTATAGAATTTCCAGGCTGTGACTGTGCACAGGCAGCAGGTGTGAAATATGTTAGCCAGGCAAAGGAGTTGGGTATGTGTCTGGCTAACTCAGCCCTGCTAACTTCTGGTGATAGGCCACAGATGCACACACAGGAAACTCACTATAGTCATCTTCAATAATCAAGCAGAAGTTTCAGATGAAAGATTTGGAAATACAGCTGAATTTTGTTTCACAAATTCTCCGGTTGTGCAGTATAAAAGCTTGGATTTACAGTTCCTGGGCTTTACCAATTTCATGCCAGACTGACTGCAAGATCGATTGCATCTTTCATGTGGAGTTTAAGGCTTCCATAACCCAGTTTGGTGGTAATTGTATGATATAATAAACTCTACCCAAATAAACCAGACAAATAATGCAAAAAATAAATACATTTAATACGTGAGAGAATGCCTGTTTGCTTCTAGATCACTTCAGTAACAGTAACTAATAAAGGTATTAAAAGCAATTTTTTTTTTTGGAAAAATTAAACTTGCAAAATTCAGGAAAGCTTTACATGATTCTTACTACAGAACAAACTTGGTCTGCTTACCTAGAGAAACACCCATTTATGAACAGCATTTGTAGTTTTTATTGTAATAACTTGAGGATGGGCCTGATAGAACTACTCTATTAGCAGTGGTTTTGCACATCTCTTGATACAAGTGTTAATTCCCCTGAAGATAAGTTTAAGGGTATGTACATATTGTTTTGTAACCTCTCCCAAACTAAGAAAAGCAAATGAAAATCATGAAAAGTCCTTTAATAATTAAATACTGGAATAAGCTGTCCAGAGTGATGTTGGGATCTCTCTATTGGGATATAGTCAAGACCCAACTGTACAAGGCCTTGAGCCCTGATCTAATTAGTCCTCTTTTGAGCACAGGCTTTGACTAAATGGTCTCTGGAGGTCCTTTCCAAACTAAATTATGCTATTTTCCTAGACTTAGGGGAACACAGACTTAAAAGTGGAGTAATTAATTGTTCTTTCTGAGTAATATTTCAAGCAGGGGGTAAATTAGCAGTTACTGCAATAGTATTGTAGTGTGCTGAGGCACTGTGAGTTCATTTTATTCTGTCTTAAACTGATGAATGCCTATTCAGTTGTGGGTTGTGAGTTACATTTTCTGAGGAAGTAGCTATATACTAGCTTTGTGATTGTTGATTTCTATTCAGGAGAATACTTTCCATACCTTCATGTGTGTCTGTGTTTATGTTATCTAAGGCTCACACACCTTTGAGTCCAACCTCCTTTTGTTATGAGGTTTGTGACAAATAAGGCTTGAAGGACCTAGAACACTGATGTTTGTCCCAAGGAAGGAAAACTGCAAGTTCTGAACATACTGTGCAATCTTCCTTTTGTCAATGTCATTGGCTTTACAGTTAAAAAGTTCTCCTGCAGCAGATTAAAAATGAGCTATCTGATGTTTTTGTGTATAGGAAGAGCAACTTACTCCCTTGTTTGTTCAGCATGTTTTAGGCTGCTTCATTGTACCTTTCCTCAGTCTGCTCTTTAGGGGATAAATCCAGTTCTTTCAAAGTTTCTGCACACCTGAAAAGCTTGTACGTTTTCTCTGTTCCAGACTCTCTCCACGCATCTCAATGAAGTGGGATGCCCAGAGTGTGATAAAACCTTCTGGTGAAGCCTCTACCTGTGCTCAGTGGAATTGAAGGATTTAATTTTGTGTTATGTCAGGCATCCCTGTCTATATCCCAAATAGTTTTATTTGAAGGTGGCATCTTTTCTCAAACTGTTTGGTTTAGGTTAAATTTGTGATTTTTCATGTAATTGCTGTTCTGAAAGCCTCTCAGCTAAGTTCAAGCTGTTGCTTATCGTCGTGTCGCAGTTTACTCATTTAAATGTAAATGGAGTTTGAAGCTGTTTTATAAGATTACTCTCTAGTAATTTTTAAGGCATAGAAAACTGGCATTTTTAGCTGTGCAAGATAAAAATGTATTGTATTTGCTTTCAGAGCTGTAACAATAATGTCAGTTCTAATTCCCAAGGCAGGTCGGATATTAGAGCCTGTTTTGAATGCCACCAGTGAAGGACTTGCTCTCCTGGCAGCTGATTAAAATTTCAGTCAAATCAGAACGAATTATGTCTGCAACAGAGAATTGGCATAATGTAATAATGTGTGTTACCTTAAAATACCTCTTAGTGATGAAGGATCTCCCTACAAATAGAAGACCAATTGCAGTGAACTTGGCTTAAAAGTTGTGCTTTAGTTAAAAGAATGCAAATATGCATGAGTCAGCTGTAGTAGTTGTTTTTGACTGTTTTTACTGTGAGGTAATAGTATTCAACTTTTATCTGCTAGCTTGCACTCATTTAGAGATGCATTCAGGATATAATAAAATAATGAAGATTTGCCCCTTTGCTTTAGATGAGCTGAATGAAGTCATCACAGAGAAACACTTCTTTTGTTATTCTAGGTACTTTATCTGGTTTTGCACACTAAAAACCTGGTCTTGTGGAAAGTGTCCTGGCCCATGGCAGGGGAGTTGGAATGAGATGATCTTTGAGGTCTCTTCCAATCCAAACTGTTTTATGCTTCTATAAAATGACTAGAGAGGATTTTTAGCAGTAAAACTCCACTTAAAACATGAGACTTGCTTAGGCTCAAAGTAGCACAGGCATTCAAATAAAAGATTAAAAAACATACTGGAAGCCTTGCATATTTCTCTAAAGGTTATCAATCTGAAAGTTGTTCCTTCTGATTAGCTTTTGCAGAGGACACAAGGTTTGTTTCTTTTGATGATGGAATAGGCAAAACTAAAATAGCTATGCTTGCAAACAAAGACTTCACTTTGATGGAATGCCAAAAGCCATTGTAATTTATAGTTTGAATTTAAGATTACTGGTTTCCCAAAACAATGCACTGTGTTCCAGAAGGACATTATTATCAGGTCCTTGTTAGTAAAGGGCCTTACAGTATGTACGTTCTCTTTTTAGGAGTGTTTGGAAGTAGTCTTACTGTGCTGTGCAATAGCATTTCCTAACAACAATAAGACAAAATGGTAACTCATTATATGTTGTAGTAACTTCATGCTTTTAAAATACAACTGCTGAAAAACAGTGTATGTGGATCTATCAGAGAAATATTTTCCTTTCTGATAGTGACTAATGTCAATAGCTCTGTTTGTTGTCCTATTTATAGCAGCAAATTGAAAGGAAGTCTTTCAACCTACTGTGTAATTAGTACATATTTTCAAGTTTTTTTCCTTGACCTGCTATCCAGTTCTTAGAGGGAGAAAGAAAATGAGTGAAAGACCTAAGAGTACAAAGTTCCAAATCTGCAACAGGAAAGTAAAATAAATATGAAAAATTAATCCCTTTGGGCCCTGGAGTCCAATTTTCCAGACACAAGCTCCACTGGAATCCACTGTTACCACTGCCAATGAGTTAAGTTTCTTTGATATATTTTGTTTACTTATCCGACTCACTTTGACTTTTTGGTCTAGTGTGTTTGATTCCCACCTACTGAAAACATATCAGCCTATTTCTTTTCTAAAGGCAGGCCAAAATGAGCACCCTGGCTACATGGGCAGGAGACAATCAAAGCACTGGCCTCTGCTTCTCTTCTGTGCTTTTATTTTCAGCAACAGTGGTTCAGCAGGCAGGTAAAATGCTATGGTTCCTGGCTAATGTGTGACCTTAGTTATCACCAGTCTCTGTCTGGTTAGAAGTTCAGTGTTATGACAGACCTTCAGACCCTCTCAAACACTTACAGAACTTCTCTTGGGGCAGGGATGTGGTGGATATGAAATGATGTCTTCATAGATACCAAGAAAATGAGACAAATGCGGTTCCTAAGTATGTACAATTCCATGTGGTGATGCAACTGTTCTCTGACTTTCGGAAATATTGTTACCCATCCTCCACTCCCTCCCTGCCCCTGCAAAACCAAAACAACAAATAAGCCAATCAAACAAACAAACAAAAAAGAATGATTAAGAAGTATTTCTGAAAGAGCTGTACTTGACTCCACAGCTGTAAAGTGCTGGCTTCCTTCTTGGAGGGACAGAGATTCCCACTTTCAGGAGAACGCATGTTTTTTCAGCTTTTCCGTCTCAAGAAGGGGAAAAAATGTGGTGCAGAAATCAGGCATAAAGAGAGAAAGCTGTTCTCAAATTCTACCTGAGCACTGCCACACTGCATGTATTTGTAAGAGAAAGTTGAATAATGATGCTCACTTTCAGCAGCTATATTAGCTAAATTGATTTTTTTTCAATTGCTTGGAAAAGCAAATTCTGTGTATTTTCCTAGTGAGCTAGATAGTAAGACTGCTTGGAAAACAACTTTATGGTGTTCAAACACTAATTTTTGCCCTCAGGTAAAAAGAAAATATCAATTGTTAAAAGGAGACATGAAATGTATTTGGCCTCATTGTGGCTGTTCACTGGAAGGAGCAACATTTTGGTTTGAATAAATGAAAATCTGCCTCTGAGCTCACTGCAGCATTGCTGGTTTCAGTGGAAACAGTGACTGGTTTCTTCCCAGTGAACAGTCACTTTGAAAAATAATCCAGTACCCACCAGCAAGATGAAGCCTTTTCTCAGCATTTTATTCCTCTAATGCCCCAATTGTCTTGAAGGAAGTTTATCCATAGGTAGTGTAGCTTGAATGAATTTTATCTGGAATACATTGCCCAAATAATCAATACAGTAAAGGAAAATAAAGGTAGCTGTAAAACGGTAAGTGGTATATGAATGGTGGAAATAAACTCAGTGATGAAAATAGACAGTGGAAAGGCTTGGAGCACTGCTAAATGAGCAGTGTTGTGTTGTCTAGAGTTCATTTCTTTGTTGGGCTGGACTGACTGACATAAAACTGTTAGCAGCTGGAATTGGGCCATTCTCTTTACTGACATGGTTTCTTGTATAGTGATGAAATGTACTTTTCACAAGATGAAAGTTATGTATCTGGTATGTGATGTGAGGTCACGAGAGAATACCATGTATTATAACTGGCTGGTCATTTCTCTGTTTGGTCCAAAGGAATATTCTCCCACCAAACTAACAGTAGAATTTTTAGCTTAGTAGTTCACTGGAAGATGGAATCCAGCTGCTCAAAATTTGAATAGTCAAAAGCAATATTGCTTAAGCTACAGCTTGTAGAGTCTTTGTGGATCAGTGGGATAATTCCTGGGATCTGTGATACACTAAGTGATACTTATTCCTGGGAAGTCAGCAGTCCCCTCCTGTCAAGTACTGGCTGCAGGTCTGGCTTTATGGAGGCAGCAGCCTGGCCAGAAGGCAGTCATGGGGCTCTGGGGAATGACAGCTGTTGGCAACTGGCCATGTTTAATTGCCCTGGCTCTTGCAGCCCATTTCCAGCCTCTGTCATTGCTGGGCCAAAAAGTTTTGGGTGTGGGCTGAAAGCAGACCCTGGACAGATCTGTTGCATATTGACTCTACTACAGAGACAGATGAGCATGTGTCACACACACCAGCATCTTTCTAGGGTTACACTTCATACATTAATACTGTGGGTATGTCCTGCCTGCCCTACCAGAGAAACTACAAATTCTGTAGTTTTGATTTATTTACCTCTGTTGTGTTTTTTCCAGTTGGTCTATTTTTCTCCAAGAAAATACAGTAAGATAACACATTTGCTAATCTGTGATTCAATGGATGCTCATTGCTGTAAGACTGAATCAGAGACCATCTAATTAACTCTTTGAATATGTTGGAGTGTATTCATGCTTGGAAACTGGATTATGGGTGGAGTAATCAAAATTCCTGTTGCCCTCTTTTTTCTGGGGTGAAGAGCAGCTTGGATATTAAGTCACCACATCTTTGCCTTGCAGCCTTTTGTTCTTTATTAGCAGAGAATAATATTTTTATCCCAGAGTATAATTGTGTTTCCAAGGTTCAGGTCATTCAGATCAGTCCAAATAAAAGAAGAAAGCTCTCCAAGAGTACATCTGGAAACAATGTTAAAAGCAGACAATTTCTGTATGCTGAACTATTTGGAAGATTTGAAAGCTGAACAAAAAAAGCTCACACCTCTGATCTTCCAGTATAGTAGCAAAATGTTTGAATCATTCTTGTAATGATACCTACCTCTTGGACTGCTCTGAGCAAGTGATATTTATGTTGGTGGCTTTTTTTTGTTTGGTTGGGGTTTTTTTTAGTTATTACAGTTTTAGTCATACAGTTTTAACCCTTCTAATTAGAGTAATTGATCTCTTATATGTCTCTCTGATCCCACTCTGTTCATTTTGAGAGATGAATGCAGCATGCCAACATATGAAAATAATGTCCACTAAGAAAAAATGTTTTCTTGATATGCCTTTACAGCAGCCAATTGAACCAATTCCATCTTTAGCTTTAGTGTAACAAGAGGGTGTTTTTCTAGCCCACTACTAGGCTCAAAAATCTGAAGTGCTTTAGTTATATCCCAGCTTTCAAATTATATTTGGCTCTTTTTGTTGCCCTGTTTATCTTTTCCCCCGTTTTTCTAAAAGTTAATTCTCTGCAGCAAATGCTGGTTTTTTTTTCTCCTGGAATTCACAGCATGATGATCTAGGGTAGCTGAGCTGTCTAAAGCCCGACCATGGCCATTTTGTGATGTGTTTAGCAAGTGCCACTCTGGTACCTAAAACCTGACATTAGTTTCTGACTTTAGGTCATTACATTCATGAAATGAGGCAAGAGAATTTTGTAGTACCACATTTCCTTTATTTTGCAGTCTTGCTCATTCTCATATGCCATCCTCTTTGTTTATTCCTAAACTTTTTTGTGGTGTATTTCAATATATTGTAACAGCCGTCACTCTTAGGCAGAAGCACCTTTTTAATTCCTAGTTTCAGTAACTTCAGATTCTTCAATGCATTCTTCAGATGGATCAAATTTTTTTGTGTGTTCATCTAGAACCCAATTAAAATCTTAGGGCTGGGGAAAGGGTAATAAATGTAATAAAAATGGCTGAAATTTCTGTAGTTGACTGGAGAGTAATACTGTAGATCATACAGTATTTGGGATCTTAATTTCCTTCCTGCCTCCTTTGCTTTCAGTTCTGTATCAACGCTTAATTCAGTTCACTATTGTATTTCTAACAGGAAGAAAGGAAAAAATTCCACAGATTAAGTGATTCAAAGAAAAAATATTTCCATACCCCTTGTCTTGCTATGTTCAGAGATGTCATTGTAAACAGTTTTTCATTCTTTTAACTGTCTCATACAGGATCTACATTATTATTATAGGTGCTTGAAAAATTTTAGGTCATCAATTTTTTCAGGATCTAACAAATTCTTTTGCAGTTTTACAGAGCATATATTGATGTATTTTACTGTTTTGGGCTTTTTGTTTGGTTGGTTTTTGGTTTGTTTGGTTGGTTGGTTGTTGTTATTGTTGTTTTACTGCAATCATTAGAAGTTCCCTGTGGGATAGCCACAGCCCACATTCTCTTTTTCTTTTCCAGACAGCTTTGGTGTTTTTCAAATACACTGTTCAGTCCAGTGAGCAGGATTCACTAGCTTGACTTTACTGGAGCTTAAACTGAAATCAGATTTCAAAGCACTAATAAATGACTGGCCACTATCCTGACTATGGGCCTGGCCAGCCTCTTCTGCCATGACTGCTGCAGGTGCCTTTCCATCCTGAGTACTCCTTTTCTTGCAGCTGAACTGTTCTGCATCAGCCCTTCCTACTTTGCCTGTTTAAATCCTTAACCTACATTCCCTATTGGGCTGTAACACTTCATTATTTCTGCACACTTGGAAGCTATGCTTTGTCCAGTTCAGACTGCTGAGAAAAATGCAAAAGTACCAATTCAACAATCTATACTGAAAATTACACACTCAGTTACTTTCCTTATCACTGCTTATTTCCAGCTCTTCTGTTCTGACATAATGTTTCATAAAGGAAGTGATAGGAGAATTCTAAATTTTTCTGCCAGAGAGGTTATCTGTTTTCATCTAATGCCTGAGTCTGAGCTGGTCATATTTTTTCTCATGAAAACTTACTCCAGGGAGTCAGATTCTCTCTTGGCAGAAAACATCAAATGCTAGCTCCTGGTTTTCTCATTTAGAAAAATAATTAATCAACATGAAACATTTTATGGAAATTGTCACACATGTCAGGAATCACCACAACATTTGTTGGACTGCACTATGACAGAATGGTTGAAGGAGCTTTTACAACAGAGAGAAAAAAAAAAAAAGCCAAGTAAAAGTAGATAAGAAGAGGTGAATGGTGGGGTAAAAACTCTGGAGGGATCTTTCTGAGGACAAGTGAACTGCAAAAAAGATACTTTCCACACAATTATTTTCATGCATTGAATATTTGACTTTATAGTACTGACCTGTTTGGAAGTAAAAAGGACTAGTACTTGGAGGATCTGAGAGAGGTGGACTACGCTAGTGATCATGTCCAAAAACTTACTTCACTTATTACTTCTGTTCATCATAGTCTCTGGTCTTCCTCTCCTGTCCATCATGGTCATTCATGAGATTTTTTTTCCTGTTTAATCTAAATATTAACGTTGGTTGTGTTGTATTTTTTTCTCCTTGAAGGAGAGCGATCTGTCTGGTACAGGTGTGTTACAAGAGCCACTTGACAAGCGATAACAAGATGCTTGATTCCTTTTTAAGTTTTTCTTGTATTCTGAAATCCATCTCAGTTGAGATTTCCCCCTGAAAGTTTGTGGTGTCTTTTAAGTGCCTTTATTGGCTACCTTCTGAAGTTTGTTTTTGTTGTGGTTTTTTGTTGGTTTGTTGTTGAGTTTTTTTGTAGCAAACTCTCTGCTTGGATATCCTAACTTTTTCCATTCCAGTTACAGTGTAGACAAAACCCTAGGAAGCTGAGCCTGGCAGATGACAACTATGCATTGTAAAGTCAGGAGAGTGTACATCCAGAATCTGAACTAGTCACGCTGGAGACATCTTCCAGTCTATGAGAATAAAAGGATTGTAGAGAGTCCAAGAAACATTTTAGAACATAACTAACAGCACTGAACTTGGTTCCTTCTGTAACTAAGAAGGGTTCTAGCAGAAAGAATCATTAAATGCTTTTCAATGTTTGATGTCAGTCATTAAACAGTGAAATTTGTTGGATTTCAGTTTGAGAAATCTAAAAGGTAAATGAGTAGAACAAGTATAAATAGATAGTATTGGGTTTTTCCCTACTTAGGAAGGGGAAATCATGATAAATTATTATATGGTTCAGTTACTGAGTAGTTCAAATAGGAGTGTAAAAGCCCATGAAACCGAACAGTGCTGTATGAGAGAATTTTACTTTTTAACCATGCTACTTGAACTTCCTTCATGCTCAAAAATTCATTGTCATAATTAAATGTGCTTTTTTATGTGTCTGGTACAAAATGGTTTTCCTTGGGTAAGTGGCAAAATGCAGATGTTTAAATTTGTCTTTACTAATTAGACCCCCTGAGGTTTGGAAAGCCAAGGACTGTGACTGAACAGATCTCACTTTCTTTTTAAAAGGCATCAGCCAACAGGATACAAAATTAAAGGATCTCGATGAAGAAGTCCTTTTATTTACAGATTAAATCCTTCCTATTTAAGAAAACAGTGAAATTCCCCTTAACTCTCAGAGGGGTCAGGATTTAATCTTAAGTGAAAATAGGATGTGAAATTTGGATTTCTTGAGATTTTTTTTATAGGTGCAATACTTCAGATGCAACTGAAATAAGTCAGCAGTTTGGATAGTTAATGCACAGAGAGTCTCTCAGTCGTGAAACTCATGGCACTGTAGCAATATTTTGCCTTCACAGGCCTTATTATCTGGCATCACACATTGATTCCAGTGGGAAATAAAATAAACCTACATAGGTACATGGTGCACTGACAACAAATATTTCCAATCTGTAAAAATAATTTTTAATTTACCTGATTCAGGATGCTTCTAATATCCAAATGCAGTTTCAGGTGTTCAAGTGATTGCTTTAGCAGAAAATGTGAATCCATAGACTGACTACTGGGCATATCTGGGAATATTTTTTCAAGTCTCAAGAGTCATGAGAGAGACATAGACACTTTCATTTTGGGAGAAATAGCTTTCTAAAGCAAAGAAGAAAAAAAAATTGCTAGGCAGAGAAATATAGTCTTCTTTCTCACTACCTTTTTTTTTCTATTTATTTTAATGATAGTAGGAGACCTAAAGGACAAAAAATAATCCAATTTTGAGGACAAATACATGGTGGTGATGGATGTGCTGAGTCTACTGACTATTTGCTGGCTCTAGTATTTCATACATCTTTCAAGCTGAATTTACTTGTCACCTTAGACATTAAGGCAAATACATGTGAGCCAAAATCTGGAGATATTTACTACTGGCAACATCCAAAAAGATTATTCAGTCATTATTCACTTCTGTAGATGGAAACTGCTTGCTCCTTGGCCTTTAATATGATTCATTGTGGCAAGCTAGCTGAATCTAGCAGCGTATGAATGCAAACATATATCTGTATTTAATAAGAGGATTCCATCAGTATTCCCAGAACACCATCTCCAATTTCTTTTTCAGAAAGAATTTATTGCTATTAAAAATAATTTTGTCTTCTTGAACTGTGAAGTAGAGAATCAGCTGGTGCAATGGATAGCTCTCAATGAATTTCTAATAATTAAGACACCATTTTATGTATCCCAGAACCAGTTCAACAGCAGTATTTAGGTATTTAAATCTAAGGCTTTTTTGAAGGGCAAGAAAGAAAGACTGGAAATGGACTTACACAAGATATTGTGATGACCTGGCGCAGAACATCAGTTACAACTAGAGCATTTTTCTCTTTTTTCTCCCTCAAAGCTGCTTAATTTGAGTGTATTAAAAGAACAATTGAAAGACAAAGATTCTTCTGTCCTTCGAGTAAATATTGTATTTACATGTCTGAGAATCTTTTTATTATGTTGATAATGGCAAATGCCACGCTATTTTTTTTAAATCTTCAGTATGTGTGTGGTTTTGTGTACATATATGTATATATCTCTCATGATTAGTACATGATCTGAGTCCAATCCATTTCAAGAGTTATTTATTTCTTCTCTTATGGGAAAATGAGTAAATAAATGCAGACATGGGAAAAACTTGTGGTAATGCACTCCTTACGAATGCACACTGGCTTTCAAATAGTGAAATAAAGCTACCTAGACAAATAAGAAAAGTAGAAAAGAACATAATTTCTTGTTCTTGTGTTCCTATATAGACACAATCATCTGAGAAGCTGAGGCCTTACCAACTTTCTTGGCACTAGGAATCCAACAGCAGTAGCTGGAAGGTAGGAGTACTGCCCTCACCCTTTATTTTTAGCCCACTCAAATGAGTCCCTACAATTATTCAATTCATGACACTTTTTAACAGGAAGATATTGCTTTTGGAGAATAAATGTTTTGTTTCTGCAAATTTGGGGTGGATTGTTGTGCAAGTGATAGGGATGGCTGCTGTGTCCTTTCTATAGCCAGCCTTTGGTATGAGCAGGCATCAGAGTGACCTGCTTTAGCATAATTGAGCACCAGAGAAAGAGTCGTAAGGAGAGGGCAGAATGGCCTCTCTCTTGCTGCATATGGCTTGCATGCCATGGGAAAGCTACTGCTGCATTGCTGACTCAGAGCTAAGGAATGAGGCCAGTGTGTGGATTGCAGTGTGCCTATGGAGACAGTGACCAGAAATTTTTCTAGTCTACAGTCATGGCTAAACCAGAATTGGTCCCACGCTATCATTTCTTTTAGTTTTGCTTCCTTTACAATTTCATGTGTTTGATATGTATGCAGGTTTACTTACTTTGTGGCAGAAAATAAGGGCTGTAAACTCTGAGATAACAACTTTTTGTTCTGTGTACAGTGACAAACCCTGTGGAGTTCTTATTCATGACCTTCTGTAAAGTCTGATCCTGAAAAAAAAGAAAAGGATAAATGAAATGCTTCACTTTTTCTCATGCAAGTGACCTCTAACAGGCAGCCCAGTCCTATATTTGATAAGGAGGGTTCATGAGGTGGGTCTCTTGAAGGGAGCACTTTCACAGCATAAACTTCTGCAATTCGCTCAGACAACTGATGAATGAACAAAATTAACAATACATATCGTGTCTCCATGGTGTGCATACAATATGTATTCACCTGTTTGAAACAGGTCCAGTTTTGCCATCCTTACTCTATGTCAAATTATATTTCATGTCTGGAACACTTTCACTCATTTCAGAAGGACTTCCTTTCTAAAAGGAAGGAATTGACTCAGTGAAAAAGTGGGCAGGAAATGAGACATTGATGAGCTCTTTAATTATTATTTTATCACAAAGTAACCCTGGAATAACTAAACTTAATTTTTAAAAGCTGCCAATACTCATCCTCTGGAGACTTAGGCAGATATTTTTCTCCTGAAGCTGTCATGTAGCCCAGTGCTGCTAGATGAGTTGGAAATTGTTGTGATAACTATGGAATATAATAAGGGGAACTAAACCTACACTTTTATTGTGGTTTGGGTTTGTTTGGTTGGGTTTTTTTTTTGGTTTGGTTTTTATTCAGACTAATCTGGAATCTATCTCTATTCAGAATAGAGCTCAACAAATGCTGAAACATGGAAAAAAGTATAATTCCTACCAATAATTCAGAATTGAATACTCATCCCTTTCCCCCTGTTCCTCTAGACCGCTCATCAACTATGAGATTAAGAAATACTTTAATCACAACTGAGTAAACTTGTTAAACATTTGATTGTTTTAGCTGTCAATACTCTAGTGAGAGGTGTTGATTCAAAATCTTTAGCTATAGCACAATATATGTATTTTGAACTGTTCAGGAGCTTTGTAAAAAGATAGTTTTCATTATTTAAAAATATCTGTATCTTGAGATCATGTATCATGAAGATTTCATTAAAATATGACCTAATATCTCTTTCTAGGAAAAAAAAAATATTTTTTTTTCAGTTCAACTGAATGTCTTTTTTCAGTTTAGTCTATTTTTGGTGAACAGACCTTTTTCTGAATCAGAAATAAACCCAAAAACATACTCTTTGATCATAGAATGGTTTGAATTGAAAGGGACCTTAAAGATCATCTAGTTCCAAACTCCTGCCGTGATCCAGGATGCCACCCACTAGATCAGGTTGCTTGGGGTCCCATCCAACCTGGCCTTGAACACTTCCAAGGATGGGGCATCCATGGCTTCTCTGGGCAACCTGTTCCACTGTCTCACAGCTTCTGGGTAAAGAATTTTTTCCTAAAATCTCATCTCATCTCATCTCATCTCATCTCATCTCATAATCTCATCTCATCTCATCTCATCTCAT
>JAWWMP010000005.1:19687430-19724251 GCA_035047865.1 Dendrocincla tyrannina
CATCTCATCTCATCTCATCTCATCTCATCTCATCTCATCTCATCTCATCTCATCTCATCTCATCTCATCTCATCTCAATCTTCTCTTTTTCTCTAAAAGTTAGCCCTTTTCCTTTCTCTACCTGCCCATGTAAAAATCATTCTCCCTCTTTTTTATAAGGCCCCCTTATTACTGAAGGGCCACAATAAGGCTCTCCCTGGAGCCTTCTCTTCTCCAGGCTGAACAACTTCAGATCTCTCAGCCTGTTTCTATAGGAAAAGTTTTTCTTATTTGTTTATATGGAAGCCTCACTTAGCATTCGAGAGTCTGTTCTCACTATTTCTCGCTCTGCTTAAAAGTACAAATGTTTCTTCCCCAGGGAGTGTGATTTAGATATAGGTTCTGGACTATATATGACTATAATGACTCTAAATACTTGACTGGCAATTTTGAGTGGTAGCAGCATTTAGAAGAATTGCCCTACTGATTTCAGTGGTATTTTTTCACTGAATTTAGAATCATAAACTCAGATTTCTTTAATGTTTTCTATATCTTTCATGCTCAAGTACCTTTTTGTAAATGTGTATTATATGTCGATTTGGATGTTTAAAGCTTACTTTTTCTAACTGAAATCTGTGAATGTTTTGCCTGAATTAGCTCAGTGTGCAGCTCCTGGGAATGCTCACATGAACATGGAAGGCAGATATAAATCCTAATTCTTGCCTTGCAGAGAGTTTGCTTCACAATGCAGGGAGATGCCAGGGGCAATTTCAGCTTTTATAATCCAGAAACCTTTCAAATGTGGGCAATTTGCAGAGATCTCATGTCTAGTTCCTTTCTGCAGATGAGCCCACTGCTGGTGGTACTCACCTAGGGAGTACTTTTGCCTCGCTTTCCCTGAGTGCACTCACCTCCTCGCCTGCCGTACAAGGGATGTGCTGCCAATCCGTCTCCTGTTCTGTGCTCATGAAGTCCTTCCTGTGCTTTTTCTCTCTCCACATAGTTTATTCAGTTTTAGCCTATATCTGTTTAATGGGAATTGCACACCCACTCATGGCAGTGGACTCCAATATCCACATCTCTCACTTGACAATGTATATTTGAATTCTGTCAGGCTGAAGAGGAACTTAGTTGGAATTTCATAGGCAAATAACCAAATCTTTAGGTAATAAAAAGGAAGAAAAATTTTTCTTCCTTTTTTTGCTTTGCAGGTGACATTTAACAGGAATGTGAACTTCTACTGCAGCATGACAATTCTCAAAACTCTTGTAATGCAATGGTTGAAATAAGCTACAGGGCAGCTACCTGCATATCCTGAGCATTTAGGTCATTTTATAGCCCAAAGGCCTCAGGTTGAGAAGGCTGGGAACTGAGATCTATAGATAGGATAAGTGTTCCTGTGTCTGTTTTGATTTTGTTGTTTGGTTTTGTTTGCTTTGTTGTTTTTTTTTCTTCTTAGGCAGTACTTTACAGGAGTGCTGAGAGCTGTTGGCCTTCACTTCAAATAGGTGAACATCTGCTGTAACTCTCAAAATGGATGTATATATTTCTGTTATATATTTCTGAGGTTGGTTTTGTGCAGTAAATACATGATTATGTTGTACTTAATGTTGTAATCTTCTGTATCCCTCTCTACTTGCAAGAGAACGCCTTTCCCTCTTTCCTAACATTTGTTCTTTCATAAAACCACAAATGACAACCTAAAGAATAACTAAATATTCACTCTGCAAACACAGTGTTTTTTTCATGAGTGTCGTTCCTTTTGCATTAGAACATCACATGGAAAAATGGCTTTGTGCTGAGGGACTGATGCATGTCTAATTGGCAGAGGCAGGATTTTATACAATGTCTAAACTAGGAATGGTTGGAAATTTCATGTGACAATGTATTCTCCATAGGTAATGCAGTTTTAACAAACTAAACTTTTAAATGGATGTTAGGATTTTTTGGGGGAGTTGTTTGTTTTTTTGTTTTTGGGGGTTGTTTTGGTTGTTTGGGTTTGTTTTGGTTTGGTTTGGTTTGGTTTTTCTTTGTTGTTGTTGTTGTTTTCAGATTGGAAAATTCAAAATTAATTCAACTCTTCAAAATCTGCCTGACCCCCATCAGAATTTATTTTTTCTTATCTGAATTGAACTATTATTTTAACACATTATTATTACAATTGTAATGTGCAACATTGTATATGTATATATACATATATAAATTTAATATATTTTATATTATACATGTATCTTTATATAAAATATGAAACAACTGTGTTGCTCTCTCAGGACATTGCTTTGATTCTTTATAATCCTAAATAGGTTGCCCAAGTGGCCTGCAATTCCCATAACTTATATAAGATTTGCAAGATCTAGGAGCTGCAATACTCTGCAGATATAATGGTGCAGTATAAATTAATTAATGTAAAAAATATTTGAATAAAATCAAATTATTTCAGGTGGTTTTCACAAGCCAAAAAAAAAAAAGTCCTATTCAGTTCTAGAAATACCACAAAAATAACATAGAGTAATATTTTGAAGTTAACTTGTTCAGAATTGTTATTTTTAAACTATGTTCTTCTGCTATCTATATAAAAATGGATCAATTTAGGCATTTAGATGCTACAATTTCTCAGGTGATCAAGATTCTTTGTCTTCAGTTTTTGAACATTGTTGCTAGTATGTGAGATCTCAGCAACTCAGTTAAAAAGAAAATATAAATTTTATCAACCATTATGATGAAATCTGGTATATATTCATAAAATAATTGAACACAAATATGTTTATTAGACTAAAACAAATACGTAAGGAAATAGATTGGAGCACTCAACATAACAATTACTTAAGAAAATTCAGCTTATGATAAGTGATAGAAACATGCCCTACTAATCCTTTCATGAATGTGAACATTTGTGCATTCTGAAAAGAGAGCTTGCATTATTTTTTCTTCCAAGCTGTTATTTTTCTCTCTCTCTTTTTTTTTTTTTTTTAATTTACTAGGTAAATATTAATAGGTATGTCAGACTGAAGTATCCATCCATGCAGATTGACTGAGGGAGAAGAAAAATACATCAAGACTAAATAACCTAAGTATGGTGCATTTTGAGTGTAGGCCATCACTGGGCGTTTAATCAGTTTGACTGTCATGATTTTTATTTATTTTAAAAGAATTGTTTGACCTTGAGTTTTTGTGTCAATGTAATCAAATTCTTATGTAGAATTTTATGTAAAAGATCTGCAATATGTGCTGAAACATTTTACTTTGGGGTAAAAATATTTTTGTGATAAGGAAATATTCCTTACAGATCGTTCTCTCCGGTCTTCATACTATTGACTATGCAGTAGATACAAAGTAAGGTTTTAAGCAGGATGCAGCAGAAAACAAGCATACACCTACTTTTTAAAGGATGACAGGATATTTTGCTGCCTTTTATGCCATTAAGAACGCTTCCTCCGACTTACTCAAATAAGTGTTCAATACTCTCTCACAGAACTGGTTTCTGTGCTGCTCGCTCTTTTCTGAACTTTCCAAGCTAAGAAAGTAGCTGCTAACAGATGCCAGTGCTTGATCTAAATTTTACATGGTTTGACATGGTGAACCTGTTTGAATAGCTTTCCATAGGCTTTTAATGAGATCAAGAGGAACAGTTACAAACCTATCAAAATCCAAAATTTAAGATTTTTTTTTCCTAAAGACCTGTTCCAAATCAAACAAATTAATGAAAAGATTTCCTGTCTGCTGAAGTTTTTGACAGTAGGAACTCAAGTAGGAGCACATATGAATGCTTCTTTATTCCTCATTATACCACCGTGAACAATATTTTTAACAAGGAGAATTATTCTGAGGCAGATTAAGCCTCAAGAATGCTAATCTTGAGAGACATGCCTATACCTATGCCTCTTGAGAGACATACAAAGACATACCTATTCCTCTAGCTCCGCTGACTCTCCTGAAGATGGTATGTGGCAGATATGTTGCAGCAGATGGTGTGCAGTTCAAGTAATTGCAAGCTTCTATTTAATTTTCCAACAGCAGGAGACTAGAAAGCCAACTGTTTGTGGTTTAGTGGATTCAACTATGAATAAACATAGAACTACACCTTTCAAATGTACAATTTTCACTGACTAATCTTACCTAAATGTGAAGGGCCACTTCCTTTTTTAAGTTAAATATGTAGTAACCAACAATTTAATGCCTAAAATGCTTTATTAATAGAAATAATACTATGCTTGCATTTGGCAGGAATATAATCTTTAAGGAATCCAAGGTTCTTTGGGGCTCTCAAATGAACTTTTCAAATATCACCAAGTAGACCTGCAGATTTTTGGGGAAAAAAACCCAACACCACCGAATAGCAAAACCAAACAAAACCTCTAATTCTTCAAATGAACAAATAAAACCTCACTTATGAGAGAGGAATTTGTCATAGTTATCCCTAAAACTTTGTTGCAGTTGCCATTAAGACCAAGATGTAGGGACTTTATACAGGCCTGGAATTATAACTTTGTGTAGCTTTGCACATATTATGAAATTAAGCTAGCTGAAAATTTATCTCATAGCAGTTTTCTACTAAGTCATATCTTTTATTATAATTCTTTAGAAAATGAAAGATGAAGTGTTTGGAAATAACACAGTAATCAAAGTATTCTAAGTAGAAACCTGGCAAAGACTGAGAATAGACTGTTGCAATTTGTCTACCACTTGGGAAAGTCACTCATAACTATGATGTGAGAAAGCTACAGCATATCATCTAAAAATGGTCCACAGAATAAAGTATTAATTATGATGGTATAGAGTCAAACAAATATTTGAATGTGAAGAGTTAGGGAATGTGCTAAAAAAGCAATGAAATATTTATTTTATGAAATTTAATACTGACAATCATACTGAAATCCTTTCCTTTGAACTTGTCCTTCTGAAAGGGAATTCCAATTCCATTTGTGTTCTGTCATCATTACTGCAATACAGGAATGTGATTTTAAAGGGTATCTTAAAATAGTGTTTTGCAATTAAAGACTTAAAAGAACATCTATTTATGATATATGAACTGATCATAAAAAGTGATAAATTCCCAGCAAAGAATGGATTTGTTTGTAATAGAAACAACACATTAAAATGGTTGTGTGAAGCACAGCATGCATATGGCAAAGCAACAATCTATAAAAATGTGTTATAAGCATGATGAACTGTGAAATACAGAACTACATTGAAAAACATACTCAGCAGCACTAATCAGTTTTGCTGCTAATGAAATGACACAGTTCTTTGCTGCTTTCTACAAAATCAAATAATATTCAAATAAAGCAAGAATGAATGATAGAAAATCCTTGATGCAGTCAAAATGACTTGCAATCATGCTGTTTTAGAATTAAATAGCATGAAGAAATAGTAGACTTGAACAGGATAGGTTTATTTTGCCGAGCAGAAGGATGTACACAGGCTGCAGGGTAATAGATGGAAATGCGTGTGGTGATATAGGTATGTAAGTGTAGGTGTATAGAGCAGGTTGTCCAACACTGCTACTTCATAGAAATATTAGATGGGACAGGAAGGAGATGGTATGTCATACTGATGGAGATAGCAGTGCGTCAGTAATGTACATGCAACTTTTAGCAATGGTAAATTGCACTTGTCTGTGTACAAACCCCATAAATCAGACTTTCCATAGGAGAACATTAGAAGCTGCTGAGGAAAAACATTGCAGTTGGCACAGCTGAAAATGTAAATGAGTTTTGGCAAAGTCAAAATTATTAAAGAGATGGGGAAAAGGTCATCAAATGTTAGGTTACACTACCTTTTGAGGCTTTGCAATCCCTCACAATTGGAGATAAGGTCAGACAAAACCTCATTGTGAGTGTAGCTGGTGATGCCTCACTGTATGCACCAAGGGTGAGCTCTGCAAGGAAGATCTCCTGCAGTTGTATATTTCTGTGATATGAAAAGTGCTGATCAGAGCATGTCCTTAATACTGCAAACCTTCAACTGTTTTTGTGGTAGGTTTGTATTGCAGTGGTTTCTGTGCGGTATTACTTCAGCAGTTAAGGATGCTAGACCTAATATTTAAATGATCTCCAGCTTGCTTCTGAAATTATCAGCAATTAAAGAACATTCCAATATATGGCAGTGAAAATAACCCAAGGTACCCCATGGTTCACATTCTTGTACTGTGAGTGGTAGCTGAACAGTTTGCTTGTAAAATCAAGAGCAAACAAAAATATCCAATTCCATATAGATTTCAGGATATGTCAGCTTTCTTTTGGGTTTAGGATATAATTTTCTTACAGCGCTTTTACTATTCCTTGTTAGATTGTGGTAAAATACTGGTTTTGTATAAAACTGTTCAGCCAGATTCAAACAGGGTGAAAAGTTAATATACAAAGGAGTGTCCTGGAACATGGAGATCTTTCCAGCCTGTCAAGATTGCTAAACAAACTCATTCTCACTTTGTCTGAAATAAATTTCATTCAGTTTTTTCTTTGAACACGGTTCAGAGTGGCAGTGGGATGACTGATGAGGTCTCAGAGGGGCACACAGTGGTGAGTCTGGAGTACTGATCAGTGCAGAAACATCATCTGAGATGCAAACTTACACACATTTGAAACAAACATAAGAATTACATTCAAAGTGTGGAAGAAGTCGTGGAAGTATGATTGAAGCAGATGTCATATGAGAGAGAAAAGCCATACTTGTTTTGCCTGTGACTTTAAAATAATACTTTCAAAGAAAAGCTGTGGTGATAGTGTTGAATTCTGTGCCCTCCTTGTATTGAGGTTGATTTTTTTTTCCTAGCAGTTATATCACTGTGTCTCAAACCAGAGAACATCCTGAAGAAAGGGATGTGATAACATTTGCAGTTTAGATGGTATGAACCCATAGGACAATGCGAGTTGGGATTAGCTGAGCATGAGGGAAAGAGTAGAGTTCACTGAGGAAGAGGGCACAGGGAAAAGTAACTCAGGAAATGCTTGATTAATCTCTCAACCCACATGCTGCTCTCTCTTGGGTTATGTTTCTCTTTTTCCTTTGTGTCTTCTCTAAATGTAACTGATCTGCAGTCAGCTCCTCTGCTTAGACCATTTATCCTGGTCAGTGGCCAAAGGAGCTCTGAGCACCCGCTCACTAATATCCCAGCTAATGTTTTCACAGTTGGATAAACTGTGCCGCATGAAAACCTTCATCGTACCCTTCACAAACACTTGCTATTTTCTGTCTCAATCAGGTACTGCTTGTTCCTTCACTCTCTCCTGGATGCCTGTGGCTTATAAGTTATGCAGAATTTACCAGTCCATAGCAAAGAGGACTATTGATAAAATCTGTCTTGAAAAATGCGGGAAATGTAGGCCAAGTGTCAAAGGTTAGGAGGAATTTATCTAGAAGTTTCTATTCTGCCATTTATTTAGATTATTTTTTTAAAGGCACAAATATAAACCTCATTTTTTTCCATAAAGAGCTTGTTCTGCCTCCATAAAAGCTGACAGTTTTCAGGAGAAAACAGAAAATCCCTACTGTTCTAAGTCTTGAGTGACAAAATGAAATCCATATATCCTCATGACAGGGAAGACAGAACAGCTAGTACATGGAGAGCGTATATATTGACCACATTACCATCTGAAACAGTTCTTCCTGGTATTGCTTAGTGAGGAAGAGAGAACATTTCTTAAAAGATAAAATGCATTTGAGGATCTGACCTAATGAGTCTGTTGTGCTTTATGATACGGTGATCTCTCACCACTCTTGACTGACTGGCTGGCTCATGACTGTGCTGCACTACCACAGGACTACCATTCCATTCATATCATTGTCTTAAACATGGTGAAGACTGAGTACAAGACTGATGCCATCAAATCCTTTTCAAGGATTCTTGCTGGAAATCTGTTGCTGATAGAACAAGGCCCAGAAAAGTCCCAGCCAAAACCAACTGTGTCAGAACCACCAAAATTTCTGAACAACTGCCTCCTATTTGCATTTGAATTTATTATTTTCAGTTATTTATGTACAGACCTCTGTTGTTTATTTTCATCCCTAGAAAAGAGATTGCCCAGAACACATTCTGTGAGCTGAATGATTTTGCTGATAATCAGGAAGCCAGAGTTTCCAGTAGCCAGTCTTTAATGGAATGAGAATTGCAGGGGTAAGTAGAATCCTGTCTCTATCATCTTTTATACACCAAAGTACAACAAAGATTCTGATTTCATTTTGTCTGGAATCAACTTCAAACAGAAGGCAGTATGTTGAGAACATTTAAACAAAAAATTTATTCAACTTTACTAATGAAAGAATATACTGCTATTCTAGAATCTTGTCCATCATGTTGCTGCGTGCCCTTCATTTGTATATAGAATTTTATACCTCTTAAATCTAACATTGCGCTGAATTCATTCGCCATACTCAAGCAAAATTCAGGTCTGTTATTTGAAGAAGAGATTGATAAGAAAGCATTGCGGGATAATCTATCCTGAATAAATGCAATTACTTTATGGTCATGCAAGTTTAAAAATTATTAGGATGAAATGTCAACAGCTGCTTATAGTTACACTCTGAAAAAAGAATACAGGTTAACAAATTAACTGGTATTACTGTGCATGAAAAAGGATATTTATCCTAGTTTTGGTAATTGATATTCATGTTTATTCAAGCACTTGCCTGGGTAAGCAATAATAATACAAACAGCCTGGTCAAAGAAAAATGTGTGCATTTTTCCTCTGAAAAAGTCATTGTCAAGACCAAGAAAATGAAATCTTTCCCGCTTTTTTGCATTTCTCAAATGAAGTTTGTTTTTTTTTTTCTTACTGAGGTGAAATCTCTCTTTAAACAAGCCTGACATCACCAAGGCAATAAGTTCCTTCAGGGAAAAGTGGGGTGCATAGACACAATTTTCATAAGAAATAAAAGTCCATGCCATAAATATTAACAGAGATAATTTTTTCTGGAAGAGGTACTGGCTATTTTTGCTGTTGCTGTTACTCTCTGCTTTTGGTTCCATGTCACACTAACCTAGGGTTAGAATGATACTAATTTTATTTTCCATTCTGTTTCTACCTGGAATTTTCACCTGCGCCTGTGGGCAGGACATAAACAGCCAAAGCCTTGTCAGACCTTACTCAGATACTTGCATTAATTTAAGACTGTTGCCTAATAATACTTTCTTCAAAACAAAGCCAATTAGGTACTATCAAGGTTTTTTACATTACCTACTTTTTAATTCTCTCTGAAATACCAACATGTTTATTTGAAATAATAGAATTCATAGAAAGTGATCTTAAAATGTTTAATGATAACATAAGAATGTGTTTTGTCCAAAATAACTGTTTGGAGACTTTATACAGTTAAGATCACAGAAACAAACTGTAATTGCTGGGATCCACATGACAGTATAGGCATGTTTTTGTGGTTGGGGCATAACTGAAGATTTCAATTTGAAAAAGCTAAGCATGGTGTTTTGGGTTTTTAGAAATGACAAATTACAAAACTGCAGGTATTATATTTCCATCCAAATCTTTTTATATATTCGTAAGCTCTTTCATTCAGGATTGGCAATACCATAACAAAAAGGACAAAACACAACAGAAGTTGTAGATGCTGCACAAAAGAAGGGAACTGAGCCAATGCTTTTGGTTTGTTGTTTCTCTAAATCTATACATGACATTCAATGGCAATTTCTGATTACATTCTTCACAGGATGATGAAAGAGATGTGATTTTCTCCATGTTCTTGGAAGGAGAATTCTAGTCTTCACAAAGGGATTTAAGTTAAAGTTTTCTCATGGAATTTGTGTCACCTCTATATTATTTCTGTTCCATTCTCTGAGTATTTTAGTTATTTTTAATTGAGACCCAAGGGCTGGGGTATCCTTATAAATCTAATCCTGAACAGAGGTCCAAAATCAAGGGTGTTAATGCAGTTGGGCACTGGGGATATTGAGTGTAGTTGCTGTAACCACCAGGTCCCTTTCTGCTTCTCAGCTTCTGGAGAATCTATCGCAGCTGCAGATAAGGCAAAACACATGCTTCTGCAAACTGCCCTTCCTCCTAGCACACAGGACAGAAACACCAGGGCAAATGCTCTCACAGGAACCATTATATGATGAAAATTTTCTCAAGCTTGAAACACTTCATCATGAACAGGGAGCAGATGTTATTCAACTGACATAAGTAACAGCTTGATATATAAGGTCCAGTTAAAACAGTTAGCACTACTGAAAGAAATGGAAATTAGGTCATATTTGAAAGATAAATGCCAGTGTCTTGAGCTGTCTGTGCTGTCATGGCAGCACAGATACTACCTCAAGCTAACATCCTATTATCTGACTAGTTTTTTGTGTAGTTTCTTGAGTTTTGCTATGTCTGCATAGCCAGTAATGCCCACATCAGTGTGGCTATGCTTCTGCCTACTTTTCATCTTCTGTAACACAGTGTTTTTCAGATGACTTCCAGCAACAAAGAAATGGTAGCACAGATGTAAGTAGAAATGCACTGCACTGAAATATTATATTTTGTAATAAAAGCATTGGAGCCCTGTGCTCATTAAAGATGTCATTCTGACTCTGCTTCTGTGAGCAATAGCTGGAATAAAAGTACTTTTTGTACAGATAGAGAAACGTGATAGTGACACATGAAAATAATGCATTCTGAAGAAAAGTGTGAGATTTTGGAAATCTTCCTGTCCTTCCAAATGACCTGGACAAGGAAGAAAGGAAATGCCCTGCACTGGCAAACCAATAGACTTCCTGTGTCATTCCTTAGTTTCCTGGATGCTCCGGTTTGACAGGAGCTGATCCGGTTGCAGTGAGATGGGCCTGCAGGATAGACCTGCTTCAGCTCCTCTGCCATGTGAAAGGAAGCAAATGTGCTACAAAATTGAGTCTTCCTCAGACAATCAGCTTCCCCAAGCAAATCAATGCCTGCCTGTAGTTGAAATGCCTGGTTTGGTTTTATTAAAAGAACAGAAGTGAGAAGCTACAGTTGGCATTCTCTACAATCTTTCTCCCATTTGTCCACAAAACTGGGGCTATGTGTTTTGCTTCAGTTTCATAGCACAGTAGCATCTATTTCAGCTCCATTACATTTCCTAATCACAGTAGATACATAAACAGGGTTCTTTTTTAATAATGTATGATTAATGGCCAGCAATTTCTCAGCTTGAAGTACTTCTGTTGGTGGGAACATCTGTGCTGAGTACAACAGCTCTGACATGTACATTATCAGTATACAGTAGTACAGTACAGGCTCATGAAGAATTATTTGCAAAGCCTCTTCACCAAATATATCACCCTGAGTGAGGTCCTTTGTTGAAAAATGCTTCCAGATACTATAAGAGTATTCAAATAGCGTAAAATTCTTTTATGTGTCAGGGACAAATCTGGAACACATCCATGAATGGCTGGAAACAGTGAACAGTATATTACCAGTGTCAAATATCAGGGATCCAACTTAAAGGAGGGGGGGCTTTTTATGTACAGGAGAGTCCAAGTTTTATATTAAATATTTAAAAAGTTAATTCCAAGACCTTTATTGGGACGTTAAATATACTCGATAGCATCAGAAAAATTATATGCCACATACTGCAGAATAAAGAGAAGAATGAGCTAGTATTTTTCTGACTCAAAATACGAAACTTGATTCCAGGACAGATTATGACTTCTAAAAGGAGGTTCACTGTAAATGGAAGAAAAGGAGCCATGCCAGAGCAGGGTCCCAGGAGAACTACAGTTGACTCAAGTTTCTTTTTCTGGAGACTGTAGAGTTAAGAGGGTGAACAGAGGAGCAAAAGATCTGATCACTCCTCCACAATAAGACATTGCACTATGCACAAATTTTCCTTTGACTGGGTTTTTAGTTTGAGCTAATTACCCAAATTATTCTTCTCTGTACTTCACTTTAGTGCAGGACAGAAGGAATTTATAAATGCTAGATGTGATATTCATTGTCTTAATAAAAGTTTCAAGTAGAGATAAAAGTTCTGTTTGCTTTGGAAAGCAGCCACAAGCAAAGTTTATTTGCTACTTCAGTGCCAAGTTGAACTGCAAATACAGACAGCAATTCTCTTTGCACTGACCACAAAGCACATAAACCCTTGAGCCAGCTAAGGGAAGTCCCTATACATGAAAATCAATGTGAACATTTCAATTTAGGCAGTCCATACTCTTTCTTGTGTTTACCACAGAATTTTCCTCCAGGATTTTAGAAATATTTTAATATTGTGAAACTGCAACCCTGACTATAGATATGTAAAGGTCCAAAGGCTGGAATGTGGCTAACAGCTGGTGACAAAGGTGTCACTACTATCAGCAGCTTTGATATATGGTTCTTTATAGTCTGGAATATAACTGCCATTGTCAGCATTTCCATTCCCCTGCAGGCTGACTGGCATAGCACCACTGTGCTCCTGCACCCCAGGCAGCTCGTTTCTATGCATGATTTTAATATGCTGTGCAAAATAATTGGTGTGCTTTCTCTATTTAATTATTTTGATCCTGCAAATCTCTTAATTCCCTTGATGCATGCTTTTATGAATCTTTCTTCAGCTTACTTTTTCAAAAAAGATTCTTCCTCTCTGACGTGGACAGGTGCTTCCAGATTTGATAACAACATAGTCTGTGCAAATGTAGTAATACTCAACCTTTGGCTTTGTCAAAAGTACAAACCTATATACAAATACATCATTCACTGTATATAGTAGCAATGGTAAAGGTATAAAATGTTTAACACAAACACATAATATTCATCTTGTATAGTTTATCTGATTTTTTTTATTTCCTTCTTGATGCTTGTCACTTGAATGTCACTGCTAGAAACAGCAAGATCTTTCAGAATAGCTTTAGCTTTTGGGAAAAGTGACATATTTTATTTAGAAATAAATTCTGGTTTCACCTGCAAAACTTTAAGTTAGAGCATACGTAACCATAAGGAAAAAGTTTTGGCTACTGGTACACCTCTTGCTGGCATAACTTTTTATTTTCTATCATAGCTTTCCTTAAAGATTATGCAGAGACTGTAGTTATCTTTCAGGTTTCTAGCCAATTATTGGAAACAAGGTATTTTCTTGCCTAAGGGTGCCCAAAGCAATGTATAATGAAGGAAAACTGAAAGTGTAATTTCACAGGGCATTTTGCATAGGAAATGCCATAATAGCTGTGAAGTGTGAGTGGTCCTTTGACTTTTCATGAGCAACACTTCATTCTTCACTGTAGAGAGAGATGTTTCACAGCATGTTTCAGTGTTGTGATATATTCCTTTCCAAACCCCTTACTTCTGGATGCAGAGTGTGGCCACATACGTTGACACAATAACTGCCTCCAAAATCCTACAATATGGAAGTCAGTAATATATTAACCAAGAAGTATTTCAAATTAATGTTTGTCAAAATAATTATTATGCTGATATTAGAAACTGCATTTAGGGATGTTACGTGCTTGATAAGAAAAATGCATGTATCAATTTTCTTACACTAATTCACAAATTAGTAAGTATGTAATCTAGAATTTTACCACCTAAAATCTTCCTGAAATGTGTTTTGCTCTGTAGTGTCTGCTCTGTGGCTAGAATTTTTTGCCTTATTTTGAGTCCCAACCCTTCTTACACTGAGTTCAGTAGTATAGACCATATTTCAATGTAAGCAGTCAGTTACTGATTATGAAGCAGTTTATCTGGGATATTTCTCCAGATTTTTGAGGTTTCCTTTCCTAAACATTAAGACAAGCTTTAACGTTAGAAAAGGTCAATAAACCAGCAGACTGAAAGAGTTTACAGATGAATAACTGACTTCTCAATTTTTACTATTTCAGCTTGGGTTTTCCTTTGTCATTCTCTCCCCTTCCCCTGCAATAATGACTCAGTTTGTCAAGAGAAATGTTTGAAAAGGCGCATGTAATTATTTTTTCAATAACACTGGATTCTTTAACAAAATTAAAAGACACAGAAACATGCCTGTTCTTATGAGCACTTTCAGTTTCCACAAACTGGTGTTTTCCAATAAAAAAATTGGCTTTTGCAAAAGGTTTTTGCATGCTCTCCGGGTGTGAGGTGCAACATCTCCATTGGTCCTTACCACTTGTTAGCAAAGTCAACTGCAGGCATAATAAAGACTGTGTTAAAGACAAAAGTTGAAATTACTTGCACTTTATATTGCATTTTATGATTCACATTTTTATTCCTTATCAGCTGTTATATTTTCTGGAGTATGCCAGCACACAGACTTTTATTTAATGTTTCCAAAAAATGGTATGGGCTTCTGCTTCCCAAGATTGAATGGGAAATATTTAGATAGTCCTTCCTGTCTTGCCGAGTGTGAGGTTGTGCAGCTGTAAGAAAAGTCAGAAAATGTTTAATTCATAACATTTGTGCATTTTTTTCATAGAATTTTGCAGATGTTCCTTTCCGGTGTGGCTTTTTTATTTGGCTTTGCCTCTGCTTTGTTCTCATATTTCAGATTTCACTATGAAGTAATAAATGACTGTGGTACACAGAGAATTTACAGATGGATCATGATTTCCATACTGTTTTGGAAAAGTCATAATGCATTTAGCTTCTGACAAATTCTTGAAAAATACAAAGATTATTAAGACTTTATTGGTGCACATTCCACAAAAGCTGAAGTCTAAAATAATAATCACTGAAACCAAGAAAAATTAGTGTTATTTTCAGAGTTGAGAGCACTGAAAATGGCTAGTGAGTTACAAAAGTAAAAACCGTGATGAGGAGATTGCCTTAGAGGGAAATACTACATCAAACCATTGAGTGACACTGTGCTTCCCTTTGTCTCTGTTCAAAGTACTTCGCAGGTTTTCCAAAACGAGGCATTCAGTGGGATTAGGTAGTCAGAGACTGCCAAATTCTCTGGCCCCCTCTGCAGGCATGCAGAGCCCAAGGAACAATGCAGATGTCACGCTGAGCCTGCACTGGGACAGACTGGGGGTAAAAGAGCCTCGATGCGGCCGTACTGACCCACCCACGGCTGCGTGTCACGGCACCGCCAAGCCTATTGACTCTGCGGAGCCGTGGGAGGAGGGAATGCGGCCGCTCCCCTCCACACAGCAAGCCCTCTCAGGCAAGGGGCAGCGGCGGCGACAAACTGGAGTCCCCACGCATGCTCCAGCATCCCTCACGGTCAGAACGGGGTGCCCGGGGGCTGTACCGCTTAACCTAGGAAGGGATCTCACCTGCGTGCTTTCCAGGGGTTAATCAAGACCAAATGATTGACGTGGTGAGAGTATGGGCTTTCTTTGTGCGGGTGGCAAAATACTAAATAAGATAGGTTACCATCCACTCCTGCTTTTATGTCCAACCTACAGACACCTACAGATGTAAGGTGACTTCAATATTTTTTAAATAAATTTGACTTCCTCTCAAAGCCGCACAAAATGTTTCTCTCTTGTTTTCTCTCTTCCTCACACACACAAATACACTGCTTCTTGTTTCCTTCTCTTCCAGGTAAGAATTTAAAGCTATTTCTAGGTTTTGGGATAAACAGGACTCACAGAGATAGTGAGATAATACTAGCATGATGTAAGGTTTTGTACTTCTAAAAAGAATAATTTTTATATTAAAGAAGACAAAAATATGATGAAGAGTTAAAAGCACTACATGATAGTGTCAGTTACTGAGTTTCCTGCGGAAAGTCAATCCCATCGGAATGTGTCATACAATTACAAAGATGTACAGAGCAGGTAGTGTTTTTTAAAATTCTAGTTGGCTTCTTTTTTCTCTTGGAGAAATTTTGCCTTGCCACAGGTTCTTACCAAGATCGCCTCTCTTTTTCCAGAAAGCAAGCTGTGTTGACTAGTACTAACAAGCCCCCCTTTATACCTTTCCTTCAGAGAGCACAAGGATTCCTTTGAGCTCTGTAAGGAAGGTTTCTTCTTCCTGAAATTTGCACATTGGGCAAAGCTCTGCCCTGGCTTGCAGCACTGCATCCCCATTGAGCAAGTTCAGTGGGGTTATGTGGGGATAACTGAAGCTGACCTCCTGACTGCCATTATAATAAGCAAATAAGAATTTTCTTACTTCCTTTATAAAGGCCCATTTTTATGGAGTTTTTCGAAAGCTACATCTTGGGAACTTAATTCTTATTCAGGTAGAGAATCTTAAAAGCAATTTGTTGATATAAAGCAATGATTTATCAGATATTTTAGAGTGCTCCAGGAACAAATCACTTTTCCCTCAGTAATGTGGAAATAGGATTGCAACAAAGTCCAGAAAAGCCCATAGCACTCACACAACTTCATGTGTACCCTGTGAGCTGGCTCTGGGCTCTGACTAGGAACTATAGATATTTCCTGTTTTGTGAAATGTTCTTGAGCCAGCAAGAGAGTGAGGAAATTTGAAAGTAAGAACTTCAGGCAAAATGCATCCCTAAAAGGAAAAAGGTTTTTTTCATATGTATAAAAAGACAGTTCAGACTGATATTTTACCGTACATTTCCTGCAAATACCTTTACCTTTTCCAATACATACAGCTGTGTATGAAAGTATATATACACATCTATTAATTGGGAGATATGTCAGGTAAAAGATGACCTGCTCACCTGTGGCAAGGGCAGATATCTTGTCATTAGCTTTGTGGTCCAGCACAATTTTTGAAACAATTGTTGCCTTTCTAATTTTTCACAATAGGAGGTGTTATATTTCAAAATGCTTTTATTAACACAAATCATACTCTGTCATATTTGCTTCTCGTTCTCTTCCCCTCCTCCTTCAACCTCATGCTACTGAATAGTTGCAGCTTTCACTGGTTCCAGTTTATGATTTATTAAAGTTAGTGCTATTTCTTGAATATCTCTAGATTCCTTTCAGAGGAAAAATTCTGTCAAGTCCTTCCAAAGACAGCTGGAAGCTACTTAAACCTGCTCCATTAAAATCCAGCTGCAAATAAAATGCAGGATTTCTCACTGCAAACAGGTACCTTTCTGTACAGGAAAGAGATGATCACATATAGAACCCAGGTAATCAAGGCCTAGGAAGAAAACAATTTTTTTTTTTAATTTCTAATATGTCCATGCAGAAATGAGTTGTGTGCACTGTGGGCCTGAAATGCCCATGGGAGGGCAATCAGGGGAATTATTCCTATGCAAAGGAATAGCTCAAGAGCTGTAATAATTCCAAAATGTGCTCTTAATACTTTTCTCTGATAAGGTCAGCAATGTATTAGGAACTACGCAGGCAGAATGGAAACTTTGGGTAGCAGAAAGCAAAAAAGCTAATTTGACATGTAAATTGAAGGATTAAGCAGGTATTGACCTTGCTATAATTTGTTACAAACTTCTTTTTTTTTTTTTCAATTTAAAAAATATGTCTTGGTTGTCTCTCTAATTCTTCACTATTTATCAGCTTTGCTGAAGGGTATGTCATGGAGGAACTATCTCCAGACAACTCCTGGGAACTAGGAGCCTCATAGAAAAGAAAAACAAAGCCCCCTGGCCAGCCTGTGTTCAAGTGGAAAACATTGTGTAGAAGCTGCCAAAAGAGATGGGACCAGAAAGGGACAAAGTGAATAGAGACAATGATGAATAGATGAGAGGAAATTTTTCATGGCTCTGAAAGAGTGATGGAATCTCAACTACATGGAAGGCAGGCAGAGCTTGTGAAGAGGAAGCCATTTTGAGAATACAGGTGTCCTCATGTATTCTCATGCCTGTTCCATGGCATGAGTTAGTCGTGTTAGTCCTTGGCATATCTTTTCATAAAATTTCATAAAATCCTGCTTATAACTGATACTGAGGCTGTGGAAATAAAGTGCAGAAAGTGGCAAAAGAGTTAGATCTTTCAATATAAGTGTGCTTCCAGGAGTGCATAAGCACCTAGTGTTCTTTGGTATATTGTTTTAGCGAAGACCATATTGATTGAATTTTTAATGATGAACTATTCGCTTCCTTTCTTGACATCAACACTTATAAGTTCCATGCCTTTTTTCTGTCTCTGTCAATACTGCTGTATATTGGCCAAGGCAAAGGAAGGTCAATTCTTTGATTTTTTTTGCTCATAATTTGCAAGTACCCAATTATTTGATATGTCCAAACATTTAGTTTGTTTTAGTCTTGGTAGTGGTTGATCTCTACTGAGCCACTTTATTTTGCACTGAAGCCATCCAGATTAGTATTACAGACTGTCTAACATTTGGGATTCTACAAACATTTGCTACCTGGAGCAGCACAAGTTCCTCAGACAGCTTTCCAGACCCGCACAGACAAAAGTTCCATTGAAATGAATAGCTCTATTCATTTGCGAAAAGGAGGGAAAAGACTGGGCAAAATTTTAAAGGGCTCTCAGTGCATTTATGTAGCTCCTACAGAAGTCACCAGCTTTAGTCACAGAACAAGTCTTGCTATCCTAATTGTTACAGTGCTTCAGCCATTTCTTAATTGCGCCCTTTGGACTTCTTTACACTCCTGTCTGGGATCTTATTAAAGTGTCTCCCATACTAAAACACTGCCAGCACATGGCAGAAACAGTGAAGAACAGGTCCAGGTTTCTAAACTCCTACATATATGAGGAATTTTAGTAACAGAAATAATTCCAGAGAAGTAAATGGGATTCACTGTGCAAGTAAAATTACCTACATGCGTGTTTGTAGGATTGGACCCAAGACATGCATTATAAGCTGTAAGGTTTTACAGTTTTTGCTTCTTGCAGGCTTTGAATTTTTAGCCCAAAGGGCTGATTTGGCACCTCTGGAACCACAGCGGCTAAAATAAGGGAAGAAACAAGGACAACAGCAACAGTTGTTCTAACCTACTAATTTTGGTGTAGTGGTGAAAAAATGTAACATTGTTGCTATTATTCCTCAATTTCAACCAAGTGAAACCTCACCATCCTTTTTGCAAACTGATATTTTGTTGTAAATATGGTGGCATTTCATACCTTTGAACAAATAGGAAACCTGTATACATAATACTGTAGGTTTATCCACTGACCCAAAAAGTATATGCTTTTCCAGTTCCTTGTTTCCATTTTCATAAAGTGTTGAGGGACAACCAGACAGGTCTTTTTTTATTTTTCTTTTATAAAAGCATAAATCTGGGTAATACTAAAGAGTGATGTCTTTTGCCCTGACATAGATCCACATTAGTCACAGAAGCCACAAGATACATCTCAGTAAAGTAGATTCAAATCTGGCCAGCATGAAGGGTTTCTGGAGACTTAGTCTTATTACTCTCTTTAGTTTTCCTGTGCTGTTGCTTCATCCTCATCATCTCCTTGACAACTCTTGCCTTCCTCTGGCTAGGTTCTTTCCTTTTCCAGTCTAAGGGTTGCTGCCAAAATCGTCATCATCATCTTCTATTCTAAATACTTTTCCTTCAGCATCTTGAAACCATTTATTTTCTCACCTACTGACTGCATCATTCTCCTTGTTTTTACCTTCAAGATGCTGCACCAAATAGCAATTGCTTTGGCCTACACCCTCTTTTTCTGCCACTTCCTTTTCTATTCCTTAATATAGCTCATTACTGCTCCTATTGCATATCCCTACCTATCTTAGCTTTGTTCTTTACCACCCCTATCTCTTGAAAATACAATTAAATACAGAGGGGAAAAATACATAATTTCTTTGCTAGCATACATTTGTCTCTTTTATTTTTAGATTAAATTCCTTTTTTACATCTTAAGGAAAGCTAATGTTGTCACTCTTCACCTTCTAGTATAGAACTTCCCATGTTTTGTCTGATGAGCGTGAGGTCACGTGTAGGATATCTGGCATCTTTGCTGTAATGTTCTGAATAGCTCCATGTGTATTTATGGTACCACAGAGATACAACAGATGCACAGGCAGTGAATTGTGAAATGACAGATTAAAGAGAAACAGCAGTGTTAAAATGTAGCAGGTGATCATTTTGATCTCATTTCCCAAGTCAAGTAACCATGAACCTGGCCTGCCTTCCTCACAAACCAACATATATCAAACAGATTTCCAATAAGATGGCTGAAGAGATTCTGGGGATGCTGGTTAGGGGACAGGCAGTCTGTGGTTGGCCCCCCTGTTCCAAGCACAAGTGACCTTGTAGGAGAACTTTCACCCTGGCACTGCTCATTCCCCTCTGTGACCAGTGTCCACCATTCCCCACTCCCAGCTCGTGGACAATTTTGTGTTTAACTGGTTGGGTTTGTGCTCAGGGCAAAATTCCTTTCATGGATTTCTGTGTCAGTAGAACTGGATGTGACCCCATCTTTGATACAGTACCTTGGAGATCTGTCGCTTTGATCAGTATTTGACTGTTTAATCTTATATTTGAAGGAGATAGGTTCATTTTTTCTGTACAGTAATTACAACAAACCAGTTTCAGTTAGCTTGTTGAGCCAGCTTGACAAGCTAGAAAATACATACAGCAAATTTTCACCTCTCTCTATTTTTCCCTGTCAGAACAACTTCAAGTTCCTTTATTTCTAAAGTAAATAGTAACAAGCAGCAGGGCCATAACTTGTACTGAGACAGAAATTCCAGGTATAAAAAGACCAGTTCTATGAAATTTAGACCTTGGGTAACACTGTCCTGGTGGCTATAATCCTCTAGCAAAGGAAGAAAAGGTTATCAGGGACTGACCACCGAATATTGCTCCCTTCAGCCAAAAGAGCTGTCTATAGAATGCCCTACAGGTACCTTACTTAGGCAGCTCCTCCTTTGGAATGTTTCTTGTAAGCGTAGTGCAGCCACGGGACTGTTCAGCAGAGCACAAATATCTTTAAACAATTCAAATAAATATTTGCTGATTGGTTTAAATAAGGCAGCAAATTACTTCCCTTTTTACAAGCATGTACACTTGTGTGTGAAACCATATAAAGAACCTTAATTTTGTCAAGATGGCAATATTTGGCAAACTTTATTGTATTATCAGTTATCAATATTTTCAATTATTGGTGTTATCAATATGGCTAAATGACAAATGACTAAACATTATAATGTCATGTACAGGCTATCGTTCTTTTATTGATGAAGACTTAAATGTTCACAGGCTACATTTATGAAGGGATGTAAGGATTTTTGCTAATTTCTTCAGAACATGCAGAATTAAATCCATTATTAATAGACACAATGTCTTCAGTGAGGCCAAGACTTTACCCATAGTAGGCAATGAAATTGAAGTCACTGGCAGATTAACTATGATTTCTTTTTCACAAGCTTTCTTTCATTTATAGAATGTATCTTTTCATTGCAGTTTAACTATTACCATTTCAGAGCAAGGGTGCTAAGACAGATGTTAGGTATTTTGGAGAAGAATCATACTTTAAAATATTTTTGTTAATGGATTATTGATTTATGTCTCAGCATGTGTGCAACATACTCTTCAATGTTAAAAAAGCAATTTTTATGCAATTTGTTGATCGTATATTTTTATATGTATTAATATGCTTTCTCCAACTAAGAGAAAAAAAAAATCAACTCATGCATACTAACAATGAATTGTTTGATTTTGTGGTTCCTCTCTTGAAAATGGTTCTTTTCTAGTCTACATTCCAGTCCTCCATGAGGAGACTTTCCCTTTTTAAAAGTCTTTTTCCTTTTTTTCCAAAAGTATCTTAAAAGCACAGCTACTAAATATGGCCACATTTGTAGAATATATTTTATATTTGAGCAGATCATCTTAGCAGCAGAGAATGGGAGACTGCTTTGCAAAGTCTGTTTCCACTCAATGATTCCAGCTTCTAGTTCTGCAAAGCCTTCTGGGAATACATTTTCCCGGTCTGCATTCCAGTAGCTTTTTATTTCCTGTAGCTGTGTCAAAAGCAGTAATAGTAAGTCTAAAGAATGGAACAGGTTACTTTATAATATATGTACCATATGGCTTTGCAGCCTTCTTTCTTCATTTGTTTGGAAGTGATTGCAGAGGATAATAGTGACTCTGTTCACTAATTGCTGTCCCATGTGTCATATTCATATATTTTAACAGGGCTGTCAATGAAAAATTTATGTTTTATTTTTAAATTTTCTCTTAGATCATTATATGATCAGAAGAAGTTAATTACAATCTTTTAGAAAAATAGCAATGCTTTTGGATCATCATAAACTCCATACAATATATATTTGCTTTATTTATTGCTTTATATTCAAGTCTGCTTTTCTATGGAAAGAAATGTCACTTTTTGCACTCACCTATTTCTCAGCATCATGTGGAGCCCATGTATGATGTATTTCAAACCACAATCCTTATGGGCTCAGATTTCATTTGTTAAAAGATCCTCAATATTAATCAATATTGTATTTCTCCAGAGCGTTGTCATTAATAATAAACAAATAATGTTTAATGACAAAGTAACTTATAAATTTCAAATTTACACAGTGTCCTACAATGTGATAGGTTTTATGCTACATATGTCATAAAAGTTCAGTATTCTCTCTACATTCCATGATTTTTATTTCTTGTTCCTTTTTCCTATCATTACGTGCTGCAAATTGCACTGGGGGATTAGTGCTAGCAGAAAGTCGTGTGCATTTCGGAGCTTTTGGCTTTTCCCAAGTAATTCATCTGCAACACAGCTGGGACTCGGGGGAAATCATGAGGGAAAAAGGGCTTTAACATCTGCCATTTTTGAATGGCAAGACAGTAGAAGGGATGTCCACTCACAACTGACAAACTCACAACGGACAACACTCAGAAGGGATCTTTTCCAAGGGAGTATAAAACTGACTGATTAACTAGGTGAAAGGGAGACAGTGAAATAAAAGACACTGAACAACTGAAGGAGTTGTTTGGACCAATCTTGTACTTACTGATATACTTAGTTTACAGATCAGTGCTGAAAGAAGAAATCAGGGATGTTGACTAAGACGGGCAGAAAGTGCAAAGGAATCCTGACCAAATAAGCTTGTCTTTTAACTTCTGTTTACATCTTGAATAATAGAGCACCAGGATGGACTCCTGAAACAAAAAGAAAAGGGGCATTATAACTCGCCTTTAATTCCAACACTTTTGAAAGAAACTTACAGCCACTGAAGTGTGACAACTATGGAGAAGAACAAGGCTGCCTTGTCCGACCGGCAGACTCAGTCAGCCAGGGTGGGAAACTGTAGGTGGCAGGGAACTGGTGGATAAGGTGCAGTGATTCCTTGGCTGCACACACTCCATGTCAGTGTCTAACATGCAGCCTGGCAGAGATTTCCTATGTGTAACTACAAAATAGTAAAGCAAACTTTCTACTTAAGCTCTCCCCAAACCTTAATGTAATCCAAAGAAAAACCTTCTGATCCCATCATGGGCCAGCCATGAGGCTGTGAGTCAGAGAGCTGCTGCTCTATCAGGGAGAAGTCAAGGATGTCTTACACTGTAACAGCAATAATTCTGTTTAAGGCTATAGGGTTCCTAAAATGTGTCAGGTATAAAACAAACATCCTGAAGTACTTAAATTTGGATGGAATAGAAGGAAAGCTGTTTAATTTTACAGTGGGATTTTTCACACTATCCAATTACTCATTGTTTTAAAAGAAGGGATTCTGATTGAAGTACTTTTGGAAACTTTTAGATGGTCTCCCTCATAATTCTCACTTCTCTGAAATTCTCTAGGACTGAAAAATACTGAACTGTCTAAGGCAATCTATCCTTAATTGAGGAAAAATCTCCAACTCTACTTAGAGAAACACCTGTTTCCGGACTCTCCTGCTTACCTCATTAAAAGCTTTGTTTTATCTCTGTCTTGAAGAGGAATGGAATCCAAAGGCTATGTCTATTTCCTGCACCTTTGCTGTGTCCAGAAGAGGAGGCCTGTGTAGAGCTTATATTTCTTTAAAACTTTATTTTTCTTTTTATTGTTACAAGGAGAAAACTGTGCTTGTCCTGCCTTCATTTAGCAACTCCTTTTTTCTGATCTGTCCAAAGGAAAGAGAGAAGGAGTTGTCATTATCTAGATAAGAGAATTTGAATAAATCCAGCTGTTGGTATAACTTGAAGGCTTAAGTAAGACTGGAGCATCACAATACAAAGTAGAGGACAGTTTATCCTTCTGCAGTTTAATTGAGTGAGAAAAAGGTCTAGGCTAGGATGGTAATTTCCCACAAGTCTTCTAAAATCTCTGTTAAAAATACTGGGAAGGTAAGAGCTACTGTTTAGACTCATCAATATATAACATTATATCATTTTACAATATTTGCACAAAAACATAATCCTGTCTCTTGATACCTGATGTGAGTAAACAGATCCAGCATCTACCATACTGTCTCGACAAGTGTAAGACAATGATTGTACTAAAACAAGTCCCTTGGCTCAAGGTAGAACCCTTTTCATTAATATTCATCCTAACTTATTCCTAATACAGAAATTGAGGATTCCCTAGGGTAAACTGTAGACAGCATGAAGTTAGTTTATAACAGCTATTATTCTCATTGCTTACCCTACCCACTGCAAAAGACATTTGGGAACTTAGACTGAAGGGGAAGAGGAGATTTGGACCAGAACATATATCACATTACTGAAAGAGTTCAAGTTGATCCAGGGTACAGCGGCCCTGAACCACTGCTGTCTGTGGTCCCACTTAGCTGAGCTGAATAAGAACTTGGCAGAGCTGAGCTTGAAGCCCAGGTTCTGGACAGCGAGTATAATTGTCTCAGTTTAAAAAGTCTTTGCAAAAGGGAAGACCAGTGCTCAGTAAGGATCTAGTCTGACAGTTACTTAGATATTTGACATATGGCATTTCTATTTCCAGCTGCCAAGGTATTTCTGAAATGTATTTTCTATGTCCTTTTGTGGTGGGAAGGAGAGCATACTCATAGCCCAAGTAACCACGCATTCTTATCCACTCACATACAAAACCTCTGACCAAGATTTCATGTGTAAATTTCCAATTTTAATCAGGTCATTTCAGTTGAAGAACTTACATGCACTCGTGCATAACTGTGCTAGACATATTTCAGCAGACTATTCCTTAAGCATCTCTAGTATGGCAGTTGAGTAGATGGATCTTAAAATACTAATTCAACTTTTTTTAAATGCAGAATTTCACAGGTTTTTATTTTCGTATATTTCTCTTCCACTTTCTTCCACTTGTCTCCTGATCTCTCTCTCTTTTTTTTTGTTTGTTTGTTTTGTTTGTTTGCTTGTTTGTTTGTTTGTTTGTGGGGTTTCATCGCAGGGAGGTTTTTTTGTTTCTAGGAAGGGATTGTTTGGGTTTTTTGTTTTGGTTGGGGTTTTTTTTGTGGGGTTTTGTTTTGTTTTATTTTGGTCTTTTGGTGTTGTTGACACAGTATTCTGTCCTAAGGTTCAAGATAAAATGGAGACAATGTCTGTGATTTGATAGGGTAGCTCATTGGAATTAACGTGGTAGAACACAGTGGTTCTGTTCACAGCAAAAATGGTAAAGAACTACTTTGAAAAAAAAAAAAAGTTTGAACTTTTTTTAAAACTGTTTCTCCAGAAAGGCAGATTGGAACTTGGCATGTGTATCTCAACTTTAACATCGTTTGGAGTGGTGGAGAGAGAGGTTATGCAGGTCCCATATCCCCGTGTTGATGATTAGCCCAGTATTGGGATACTCCTTCATAGATGTCAGTGTGTGCCTCCCCCTACCAGCCCTGCCATCAATAGGCATTGCAGCCATATCACAGCGGAGAGTAAAGTGGAGGTATCAGGCTGTTTCATAGCTACCCTCATGGACAGACTGTCTTTTGGGAACTCTTGCCAGCTGGCACAGGCTAGAGAACTGCACAGGTTGCACTAGCATGTCGAAAACTGGGAAGAACAGAGAAGCAGGGAGCACAGCCAGCTCCCTGATGGTCTCGTCTTTCTGCTTCACTGAAGCAGATAATGTAACACTCGGAGCTTGTGTCAGACATAGTCTGAAAGGATGGCACTGGTGCTGCTGCTGTTTCATTCTTGTCCCTCTCAATAATAACACATTGAGACCGGGATCTCGAGAGAGGCAGAGTGCCATGAAGTGCTGTGGAGGACCTGCTAAGCACCACTAAGTTTTCACATGAAGTTAAGAGGTAGCTGTTGGCTTCACAGGAAATAAAGTGCTGTTACTACATCACCACCACCAAAAGGTAATGTGCTGAAAACCTGTCAGATGCATCAGTCAGACTACAACTGCCAGGGGTCTTGTTTAAAACAGGAGTTCTTAAATGAATTCAAGGGGATTCTAACTGCTCTTCAAACAAAATTTAATAACTAATGCCAGACAGATAGCACATCATATTTCCTTATGGTTCAGAAGCAAAGGGAGTTCAGCCTAAAATTCATTTGCAGACATCTGTAAAACACATTGCTGTGGAATGACAATAGAGGCGATCCATAACGTGAAGTAGGCACTTGTTCTTTATTATGAGATACAGATACACGGAGACAAAGCATTGCTTTTCAAGTAACTATGCTCAGTACAGTACACACACAATATAACTTGAAGCCAGACATTGATTTTCTGTTGCCAGCAAACATCTGTTTGATATACACAGACATCTTGTGATTAGGTTGTGCTCAGTAGCTAGACCAGCAAATGACAGGGGTGGAGTCGGGGAGGATGAACAGGCTTTTTTTCTGCAAGCAATAAACAAACCATAAATGTGTTTATTTCTATCAAGAGTGGAAGTAAAGATTCAAAGTTCAAAAGGTATTAACTTTCAGCACATTTTTTCACTGGATCTGGCTTTACTTTTTATTGACAGTCATCTACAATCAAGTGTATTTTCTGGCAGAAAGAAATGCTTGTCTGCTGAAATTGAAGACAATGAATAAGGAAACAACATGTACATTAATTTTATATGCATGAATGACAAACAAAATGACTTATTAAATTAATTATCCAAAGCAGTACAGAATAAAAATGTTGTAATCTATTGTTCTTAAGAAATGTTACATCTCACCAGGGTTTAAAATCCTCTAATTCCTGTGGGTTATAATTTCCAGTTTCAGAAATATCTCCGTCAGCTCTGTACGTCATTGCAATAAAATCCAGTTGGGGCTAGATCTTACCATGATCCCAGTTTCTGTTCCTGAGTGACAAGTACCAGTGCTGCTAAACCAACTGGACACGATCTCCATTTAGCGGGTGCAAAACAATCTATTTCAGTATCTATAATAACCAAATGAAGTATCTACTGTGATCTGATATAATTTATAAGTCTTATACTTGCAAAAATATATTAACCAACTTATTTTCTCTTTGAATTCATTTACTATGTGTTTCGGAAAGAGGAAACAAAATCTCCAGTTAAGCCACTGGTTAGAAAAGTAGGGACTGGGGGTTCAGTTCAGAGATCTGCCAAAGATTCCTAAGCACAGTTTATAGTTCATCACCTTTCTCAGTAGAATAACTTTTGCTAACCTCATTTCTGCCTGGGGCTTTTTTGCCACTTCAGAGAATGTTACATTCTGTAAAGCAACGGGGGAGTCTTTCCTTTATGTATTCTGCCTTGCCAGATAAAAAAGGCCACAAAGATCCCTGAATTAATTCCTGTAAGAAAAAAAATTATTTTTAAAAGTTATGTAAGCACCTACATGATGGAGAAGAAGTAGGGAAGATCATCCTGTGCTAATGACTGGCCTTTTTGTGATTCTCAATATTTGCTGTCCCTCTACTCTCAAAGTGAAAGTTTACCATATGGCTGGAAGAATCCAAAAGAGATTGAATATATGTTTATTTCTCTACTGAAGAATGCCTATCTAACTGATTCCTTATGGTGGAAATATTTCTCCAAGTTCTTATGATTTGAATGCTTTTTCCCAATATCTTATCAAAATATTCCTGTCTGCACATTGAAACCCATTGGTTGTTATCTATCTATTGGCCATTTCTGGTAAAAGTGTTTAACAAACATCAGGAATTGATATCTTAACAAATAACATTATCTAATTTAGTAAGAACCTTTTGTCTTCCTATGTAGGTAAATTCTATTGAATATTTTTGCATTTCTGCTAGATAGACATACGTCTTTCAGAAGAGGTATTAAATGTTACAGATCCAGTGTCATCTCTTGCATGCACATTCAGGCAAATGAAAATGGCCTTGAAGATTATTTCTAAAAGATTTCATACTTAGCCAAACATCACTATATAGACTTACAGGGCATTTCTTTTTGTTTTTAAAGGCCTAATCCAAAATCTGCTTGAAGTTGTTGAGAATGTTTTTATGGAATTCCATGTGCTCATAACTGTGTTGTAAATGCAAAAGAATTCCTTTCAACTAGAAAGAGAATTTTTAAATGCACATATATATTAACTTACATCTAGAAATATATATCAGGATTTTTTTTGTAAGAAACTCAGATATTTTTAGTAGACTATTTCACAGTAGCATTCTAACCAATTTCTCCTCACTAATTTCTTAATACTTCAATAATGAAACAGGTTTTTTTCCTTGAAAGAGCATAGTATAATGGGTACTGAAATTAGATTAATTGTCAGTTTGCTTATAAGGAATACAATCAGTAGTATCAATATGTTGTCCTTGAAAAAATCCTGTCACTACTGCAGTGGTAATTGAATATGGATTATGAGTATGAATATGTGTGTCTGTATCTTTAGGAAAAACATTCACACTGCCTTTGAGATATCTATTCAGTTATTTTGAATACCCTTGTGATGAGTCTCATTCCTTCCACTGACAGAGGAAGTGAATACAACACTAAACTTGATAGTTGTGTTCAATTCATGCATTGCAAAATAGGGGAAAACAAAGCAAAACACACTCCTTTGTGTGGATATTTAAAAATATCCAGTAATTAAGAGTCATAGGAGTTATGGCAAGACACAAAATATAAGACTGACCTATGAATTTATCAGCATGAAGTTTTACCTGGTCCTGTTAACCTATTTGTACAATTTTTATTGCAGCTATTTTTTGCATGATGCAATTTAACATAAAAATGACAACCCACCAAATGACAAGGCTAGCACCAAATTTTAGACTAATTCAGGACAATTAACTATCTGTGATTGATTAGATTAATAAACTGTGCATCTGAACATCATAGTGTTTCATGGCCTAGAAGTGGTTCAGATATCACAAAATTGGTGGTATCCAGGTGTTATTCCACCTGGAATTCCTGTTTACAATCCCTGTAAAGAGTGTTGGTCATTGTATGAATATTTGGATTACAAATGCTTGCAGACATATGTGTTTTTAACCTGATTTTAAATTACATCAGATTCCATTTAGAACAAAGATTTACTTCACTGTATCCAGAAAATTGTCTGTTCTTAAGGGTGAAAATGATTGAGTGCTACTATACACCACTACACCCTTCTTCAAACTGTGCTGAAATCAACGGAATAACATATTATTGGAAAGCAACAGATGGCAGCATTTGAAAATGCCAGTGTGTAGAAGTGTGCTATTCCTGCCTTACATATTGAAATGAGGAATCATGTAGCCTATATGGGACTTTCAGTACACATGCTGACTCTCAAAGTCCCCATAAGTTAGGAAATGTATCCTGTGTCATTCTCAGATGGCTAAGGTATACTCTGCATTTCTAGATGCCGTACTGCTAAGCAAATATCAAGAAAGTATTATTTCAGGAGGTTTCAGCAACAAAACAAAACAAAACAAAAAAAAAGCAGGACCAAGACTGAACTTTTATAAACTTGAATGAAATATTTATATAACAAAATGTCATCACCCTTGTCTCACTGAATTCACAGAGTATTCAGCAACTGGAGCACAGGTAGACAAAAGGAATTAGAAGTTTGTGGCTTGTACTGATGTAGCCAAGTTGCTTAGTGGACTGTGAGTAGTGGTGCTGAGGTTGGCTGTCTGCAGTCAGAGGGAAGGACCCTTTGCTGTTGCAAATAGTTTTTGCATTCTTAGTGCCAGCTCAAAGAAATAGATGTGGCAGTAGCTAATGGCAGGTAGATTGCTCTCTGCTAGGGGACAGGCAAAAAAATGTTAGTGCTTACTGTCCATTTTCATCCAAATATGTTGAAGGCCTTACCCTTGGCTAAGTGGTGAGGATAGTAATCTGGTTTTGCACTTGAACTAGGAAACAGTTCCCTATAAAGGCTGTCAACAAAAAGGAAATAGTGACTATATGAGAACTGAGGGTCGTGCCACTTTGTTACAAGAAGAAGATTGCTTGTTTCTTTGAACTAGTGTTCAGATATGCATTTAGCATCTTGATAAAATCCAATCACACAAAAAGATGTATGTATAGCCTTTTTCTGCTCAAATTTAACTTTGCAGTTTTACAGGTTGTTTCCTTGCAGTGTGACTAGAAAGCACTTTGGACAATACAGAGACCTACAATTAAATTCACCCAGTGATTTCCATTATAATTCCCTGCTACCATTACAGATTTTAGCTTTATTATGTATCTGTGAACTGTATAGAGATTCTTTATGCAGAGTATCAACAAAGCTATAAATGGTATTGTTTCTTGGAATTAGATATTTAAGTGATGCTATTGGTGATTAAAGTTTATCCCTTTTCTTAGTTCAGTTTCTTATTTGGTATCTTTTGGATACATCAAGGTAATAAGAATTTAACAAAAGTGCAATAAGTACTTATATATATAAGTCCACTGGCAGGAACTGTGAGGTGCCTCATGGAAAAAATGAACTCAGCAACAGTGGAAACTAAAGCTTCTATATTTTTTGCTGATGGCTGCAAGACTGAATCAACTAATTGACTCCATCTATATTTTCACAGTTGGCTTCCAACATGTTCTGAGGTTGGTTTTTACACTGCCTTTTTGAATTTATGTTTTATGCTTCAAGAATGCACTGCCTTTGAAAATGGTCTGATCATCATCATGCTACAAGTAATAATCAATTTATGGTAGGATAGAAACACAGTCTAAATACACTCTGCAGAAATGCAGGAGTTCTTTAAACTGGACAATTTCTCCACTTGAAACTGAGAAATAACAGTTTCTCAGTTGAATCTGAGAAAAGAATCTGCAAACAGACGGTATTTGGCATGCCTTTAAATATAAAGATGAAATAAGCAGAAATTATTCATATATAAAACCAGTGTGAAACTGGGAGGTTTAACATTTACAAAGTACTATCTTTGAAATCAGGGTGGGTTTTTAAATTCTTTCATTTTAAGTATTTTTGGTTCAAAACAACAGAAAACAAATTTAATGGCATGCCAGATTTTAATTTTTTTCAGAGCATTAAAATGACTCCTCAGAGATTCCAGGAAATTATTTATTCACAATAAATTAGAGCTGCTGAAACTGCCAGCCAGACTGTCTGCAGCAAAACGTACAAATGTTTTATTGTCTAGCATCATTGAAGTCTGCCAATAAAATTGGGCTTCATTCTACAGTCAGTGAAATATTGTACTCCCTCTCTATAGGGCTGTTTATTTAGTATCCACTCGTGCCCTGTGTGTTTATGCTTGTGTGTGCATGTGCACTGACAAATGTGTGTTACAAAGAGGGAAATCAAAACAGACATAGCTGAAGACAGAGTACAAGGACCTTATATTAACCTATTTTCATTCTGAATCTTGTTCAGAGACACAGTAATATATATTCTCTTCCAGCATTTACGATTTACAAACATTTACAGCTTTTACAGAGGTGTAGTGGGCTAGTAAGCAGTATAAATGAACTTCTGTTGAAGACTTCTAGTGTCATTGTATTTTTGCCTCTACATTCAAATAATTTAAAATTTATTTAGAAAAATAACTTGGAGATGTCACAGATCAAGTATGCCCGCAAATATACCTTCAACAGAAGGGCAGGCCTCATCTATATGGTATTGGTTTCAGTATATATCTGGAAATATTACTTAAAAACTGAGATAAAGAGTTTCTTTCTGTCTTCAAATTAAAAAAAAAGATTGAAAAGGCATAGAAATTATAATAGAAGTAACTTAACAGGCACGCAGATACAGATCTATGGGATGTCCCTGTCATTCACATAGGAAGCACACTAAAACCAACTCACCAGACATTAGAGACTTTTAACAGTTCCGACGCTTCTTCAAAAATGCCTCTTGAAATGAACAGGAATCTTTCAAGTGGCCACATCAGAGTAGGCTTTGGATCAGACATCCACACCATTCCCATTATGGGCCCATATAGAACCAGACCACCGCGGGAACAGGTCCACGCAGTGTCTTCTACTGCAGAACTACTTTTGATGAATAGCTTTGCTTTTAGACATTTCTTTTAACCATAAGATTCTCTGAACTCTTGGTAGCTTTTCATCTTGAATGTGTAGTTGGAATGTTTCGTAGTGTACCAATTTCAGCTTTTAATCCTAGCAGTAAAAACAGGTGTATCTACAAGGCTGAGTTACAGATTTACGATCTCTGTTCGTGAAGTTGCATTTCCATCTCCCCAGTTTGTGCAGAGACAAGTAGATCATCAGCAACGCATTCACAGCATGTAAAGAATAAAAGTAAGGCTTTCAACTAGACCATATATTACAACACATAGCAAAATCTGGTATGGGGATGGTGGTGTTATTTTAATTTAGGTCTATGACTTTCATAACTGAATTAAGTAGGGGAGGAAATAAAGGTGGAACAGAGCCTATGGCATTTTAAAATGTATTTTAAGGGAGTGTTCTGATTCTGTCTATGTCAATCAACACTCCTGTCTCCCAGGTACCAAAATTTGATGTAGCTTTGCTGCAGTGTTATCACAGAATCCTATAAAAGACCAGCTGTGAACTTGATAAGGGAAAAGGAGTCTAAATTCTTCTACAACTCACACTGCCCACAGAGTTCTCCCTGAAGGGAATTCCATAATGAACGGAATATATCATAATGTAATACTTCCTAGGCCATTTGCTTTGTTTTCCCATACAAACTTGGAGGAGATTGAACCTAAAGAAGCTTATTTGATTTCCCATTTCAGTGGACCTTTGAGAAAGGTTTCTGAAGGGACTTTGTGAAACCTGAGTAGGCTGGGGGAGTCAATTTTAGAAAAGTAGGTTTTAGCTTCCCCACATGGGATGGGATGCTGCTATACACCTATGAAGAAGAGGAGAGGAAGGAAATAACAGGCTGCCCAAGTTCCTGTAGTCCTCACTCAGTTAAAACCTACTGCCTGGCATTTGTTGTTTAATTTCATAATCAAAGGATTTGAGTGAACAATTCCATTTCTTTCAGAGGTCAAACAGACTTGCAGTTGCTTCCATTTGCGCACTCTTCTTTTTCTTTTTTCCTTTTTTTTTTTAAGTTGGACATTTTTGCCTTTCTTACAGTGAATGAGATAAAGCTTTTAGGCATATGTTCTACAGTTTTCAATGGCTCTAAAGGCAATGCCGAAACATAATTGAAAAGTCTTACTACTTTAAGATTGAAATACCATGTTTTCTGAGGTAAAAAAGTGAAATGGATGCTTAAATACTTCTTCCATAGAATAACATTGGATAGTTAGAGTAATAACACAGAAAAATAGCAATGAAGGGGCATTACTCCTGTTTTCAGTTTAGTTCCACAGGAGCTGTTTTGTTCCAATTCTACTGACAGGAAGTAGAGTAACTGCAGTTCTTTTACCAGTGACAGTGGACATAAATAAACTTCAGGTTTTCCTTGCTATGCATAGGATGTTCACTTCTTCACCATTCTCACAGTTGGAATCATCTGGTAGTGCATGTAATCCATCCTGTATAAAGTTCTTGGCTTGAGTCCAAAGAAGGGCCCCAATGAAATAGCAAATTTTGGATTAGGACATTTCTAACAGCTTGCTTTCTACATTCATCATTGGAAAACAGTTACCATACTTCATTAATATAGATGATGCACATAGAGAGATAATGTAATCAAAATGAGTCTGATGTGAGTTATAAGACACTCCAAGCCTTGTTTTGCGTTCCTGGTCTGTAGAATGCCAAGATATATTCCAGAATCCCACTACATGTGCACCCCTCAACAAAGTTTCCTTTAAAAGGTGTCATTCATGACTAGATAAATACAGCAACCTTCCAATATAGTATTAACATAATGATGAGTTAGGAGCAGTGTTAATTGTAAATTCACAGCTGATGTCCTAAATTTCACAACCTGTGTCATATAAAACATAGCTGAAATTCCATGAAAATAACGAATTATAGAAAATTCAGGGAACAAATACACTATATAGAAAAATCACTATCTGAACGTTTTGATTATATTTTGCTTTGTTTTCGGAAAATTCAAAAGTATTGCCACCCCCATTATCTTACTAATGCATCATGAAATCCTATTGCAGTACAGAGTAATTACTTATCCATAAATTTAAATGAGAAAATTTGATTAAAACTTTGTTTTGTGCATATTTGTTGCTCACTCCAAAATTATTAATCTGGGATGCTATCTAACCCAGATTTATTTAAAGAAACAGATTATAAAATCTGTAACATAAGACTTTGAGTAGTTTTGAATTAGGTATAACTTCTAACTTCTGTGGAATTACTTCTGTGTTACAAAGCATAAATGAAGGAGACACCTTCTATAGCAATTAAAGTACGACTATTTTTCTTAATTCTTTACTCTTCAGCTTCAAAATACTTTAGCTTTAAGAAAGAAATACTTGGTGTTTTATTCAGCAGACAAAATGATGGATGTTAGGATTGTATTTGACTAATAGTATGATGGAAATTACAGATCTTCATAATTCTGTGCTGGACTTCTCATAATGGGAGATCCCATTGGTACTGTACAATAATGTACCTTTGTCATTCTTTCAAAAAGATACTACTTGTTCTGAAGTAGCAAGAAATGTAGAATTTGATTGTCATTTGCTAAGCCGTTACCAGTATGTTCCTACTAAAAACATGATTAATGGTATAAAAAGAATTCTAAATTGTTATTTTCTTGGACAGTAAAGTAGTTTTCCTTGTAGTTTCATTATAATTAAATTTGATACTGGCTATTTTGAAAAGAGAGAGTCTCCAGGACTTAACTAACCACAAGGCAGTTTCTGCTGTTGACAAAGAATGTTCAGTCAAGATGTCCTGGGCTTTTCTAATAAAGGGAGACTGTTTTACATCTTAAATTGATTGAGAGTTAGCTTATGTGTTTCATTCCTGCAGAGGAATAAAAGGATTTTAGTCTGATATTGTTTGCTTGGAACTGATGAAAATTGCTCTGTGGATCAGCTGCACCCTGCTAGTTCTTTCTAGGCCTAAAGTCTGTGTCAGGGTATGATTCCAATGTACATCCTCTAACAGGTTTCTATGGGTTATCAGCAGTTCAGACTTGATAAATGCTTTTTCTTCCCTTTTTTTTCTATATTTTCTTTTTAATGTTTTCTGAGGGATTTATTTTTGCAAAGCTTTCTATCTGACCCTGACCTATGAGATAGGAATCCTCCTGTTAGGTACCAGTGCAAATCTGAATAGGAATTATGAAAAACAGCAAAAATACTCCTGATGAAGTAGTCATTAAAAGCAAACCCATATGTGCTGGATAACATCTACTCTGGCTCTATGCTGAGGGTGTGACAAGAAGGTTCCCTTCTTCTCCCTTCATGCTGATGAACACTTCACTTGATTTCTTTAGCTCTCCCTCAAGGAGACACCATCCATTTTCTACCTCTCCAACCTGTTACCATGTGGGTTACAGCTATAGAATGCGCTGAGGAGGGTGCTAATATACTTGCCCCAAGTAATATTTTCTGAATCAGAGCAGTTATTCTTGGGAACGAGTCTGAAAGAAAACCTCCAATACTGTGTTTTCAGTTACAGATCATCTAGAGTCTAGTTCTGTAAGAGCTGAAAATATCCAGCAAAATTGGGAAAAGTTAATAGAATCATAATTATTGTGCTCCCTGCCTTATCATCCGCATTGATTTCTTGCATGGCTTTCAGTGAGGAAAGAAAGGAAAGAATGGGGAGAGGAGAAGTAAGGGAAAAACAGAAAAATATTTTAAGCTTTAAAGCACCTAAGTAGTAAGAGCACAGGTCTTGTGAGCAGAACCCTTTTCTGTTTGCTTATGGCCAAATGTTATACCAGCCCAAACAAACCCACATGTGAGTTGAATAACAGCCTTTGGATGATAATAATCTGAGATTAGAAACTTCTGCAGGACATAAATTTTTTAATGCCAATCACATTAAACCTAGCTCTGCCTATATACACATCTAGGCAGACACTGCCCAATGATCCAAAGAGCCTTTAGAGTAACGTGTTAAATAATACACAAAGGAAAAGGGAGAGGGGCACTTAAAGTGCAGTGTACTGATGAAATACGTAGTGCTATGTTTGAAAACTGCCTATGTATGCCTAAGCTCTAAAACATCATTGGAGAAATCTAATGGCAGCTAGATCCAGTAGGAGGTTTACCACTGAATTTAAACCTCATAGAAGGATAAAAAGTAATATACAGTAAAACGGATGCCAGTTTGCACATGTAGGGTGTAGCTTTTTCATCATTAGTATCGTGGTCAGCACTGTAGGAGGTATCTTTACATAGTGGGAGTTTTTTATAACTTTCAGAATTCTTTCTCTGTCTGTATATGAATAGCCCTATTTACTTCTCCAAGAGTGGGGAGAGCTGGGGCGTGAGGTGGGGAAGAGAGGGCACATTTCAGGTCTGAGCAGCAAACACTCAGCCCCAGCATTTTGAGGTTCTCTGTGGGTCAGGTTTCATGTGGCTATTTTGGTATGCTTTACAGGTAATGGGTACTACAAATTTAGCCCATCTCCAGTGGCTGGCAATCAAAAGTGAGAATAGCTGCTTTTGGGTATCCCAGTGAAGGAAAATATCCATTTTTGTGCTAACAGACAGGCATTGTGTGTCTCACCAAGAACACTAACAGACAGCACATTCTGCCAAAGTTAGTCCTGATAGCATTGATTATATTTTTCCTGTTCTTCCTAGCTGAAATTTCTACAAAACTTTGAACACAGCCTGTTTAAAACTGATCTTCCTTTCTTTAAGAATAAAACAAAGAAACAAAGAGAACACCTACTCTCTTCCACTACTTTATAGAAAGGAAAAGGAAAAGGAAAAGGAAAAGGAAAAGGAAAAGGAAAAGGAAAAGGAAAAGGAAAAGGAAAAGGAAAAG
>JAWWMP010000005.1:19724351-19737751 GCA_035047865.1 Dendrocincla tyrannina
GAAAAGGAAAAGGAAAAGGAAAAGGAAAAGGAAAAGGAAAAGGAAAAGGAAAAGGAAAAGGAAAAGGAAAAGGGAAACCTGCTTGCAATAATTCTGGGGATTTCATTCTCTAATTGATAAGGTTTACATAAAGCATTGTAGGAAGATACATAATAAATTCCACGTATCTGAAGTAGTTTAAACTTGTGAAAATTATAGAGATATAAATAGGTTCCTTTAGGCAAAGATCAGCATAATCTTTCTGGTTAGTCTTACCTCCAAGAAGGAGCCATTTAGATTTTAGCTACTAATCAGGAAAGTATATCATGGAATTTTATTTTTTTTTAAAGCACACTATGATGTTTATTTTCCCTGAAAAGAGTAGACTACAGTGAACCTTCTATTTCTGTTTCATCAGTTTCTGGACCTACGTTTGTTCTAATAAAAAGCATAACGCTGCCAACTCAAACAGCAGTGTGGTGAAACAGAGTTCCAGCAAACAAGAAAAAACAACTTCCACACGTACAAATAAAGGAACTGAATGGAACTAATGATAACCCAAATACCAAGGTGGTACTCCTGCTTTCTTCAGAGTTGCAAGCCATCAACAGTTCAAACTCAATACTAAAAGGGAGACTTGCAAAAAAGACTGACAGAGAACTTCAAGGTGTGACAATTATGGAAAGATCTTGATTTCTTGTGGTAAAACAAGGCCAAGGTTACCAAAAGAGTTATTCAGGTCATTCTAAAGCCCTTTGTTTTATCCAATACTCTAGCTGTTAAATTCAATTCTAAAGAAAAATAAAATTAAAAAAAATTAAAAAGTATTATTCTAACATCATTCTTTGCCTCACATACCTCTTCAAGTGCTTCTAGCCTTTTCAGTCGGACTTGCCCCAAGGAGAGCTGCCCACCAACTCATCCTTCCTTGTGCCAATAAGCCCTGTTTCTCTGCCAGTATCGGTGGAGCGCCTCTGTAAAACAATCTTCTCTCTGCGGGAAACTGTACCAGTCTTTGTGATGATGGCATGGCTGACCCACTTTCTTTGGAAAGCACCTCAGCACAAGTCCTGTGAGCACATTCCAGAGCTCCCTTGTTTTCTGCTCACCCAAGAAGCAGTTCCTTGGCAGCCTCCCCCGCAGTGCTTCACCCTGCCTGCACTGACTGTGTCCCTCAGGACCTCCTCTAAGCCTGCTGCTGCTGAACCTTATGATGTGGAGACAGCTGCCAGTAATGGGGAAAGAAATCTGAAGTGTGATTTTTCAGCTTTTTCATGTCCAAAAAATTAGGCAGAAAGTTAGATTTTTTTTTTTTTTCAGTAATTCTAAAGTATGCCAGGAAGAGCTTGAGAAAAATAAGACCAAATATAACAGTTGTAAAGGTATTCAGCAATGGCAGCATAAGCACCACTGATGGTGTTGCTGGTATCCTCACAACAGCAAAACTGACTGCTGAGGATTTGCAGTGTAGGCCCAGCAACATTCTAACCTGTGTTGTCAGGCCTGAGGTAGGGCAACGTGCCCATCCATGTTTGCTGAAAAGTATATTCTTTACATAGCAATGAGCACCAAGGAACATCTCTGACCCAGCTGATGCTGTCTAAAAGAATTTAAAAGGGCTGTACGCATGTATGCATATATGAGGAAGTGGAAATGAAGGATGAAAATAGGAAAGAGTAAGTTATGGAAGTTTTACTTTCCTTCAGAAATTATTCTCAATGGTTACAGTCTATCTTGGCTTCAGCATTTCAGTGAAATGTCTATAAACAGTTATGTTGTAAAACCAAGATGGACTTAAAATGAAAAAGTGTTCTCCATAGGTGAAGTATGAAACTACAAGTTCCTATTGGTTACACAAGGTAAAGGCTTGTCATCTTAGTCACATGAACCATCTCACATTTTCTCTGTAAATATTTCTTGATTGACTTACATATGAACTGGAATTTTTCATGAGGAGAAAAGGGAATTATTCTGTTAATGACATTGACTGGAAAACTGGAAAGGTAGACCTTCATTTGCCCAAGAGCAGAATTTAGATTCAAAGTGGAAATGAAGGTTGGCCATAGTGTTAAATTGCTTTTTAGTTAAGCTAATTGGTTTTCACTTTTCTTTACACTTGGATTTCTTTATTGATTCTCACAAAATGTTAAACAAGAATCTGCTCACTTGCAGTAGGTTGGAGTTTTTTTATTGGAGAAAAGCAAGAAAACACTACTATTCATTATGGTACAAAGACAGAAAGTGAAGGAAGCACTGAAGCAAGTTTCCCCTTGTAATACTGGGAAATAGCTGCTTCAAAATAAACAGCTTGAATAAAATCAAGGAACTTTCCCCTGCCTGGATGAGTTAGGTCAGAGGCATATATGAAATGCTGGTCTCTTACTATCCCCCTTGCTGGTACTTCTGTGTATCAAATGACCTGGTTAATTCACCAACTTGCACTCAGAAAGTAGTTCATATTTGAACTCGTTAATGAGTTTCAGTATTCAAGTATCCTCCAAGTTCTCCTGAAAAAAAGATCAATATGCATAATATTCCCTATAACATGCTTGAGGCAGAGAGTGCACAATTTCTCAGAATTTTAGAGGCAAAATTCTTCTGTATATGAAAATTACCATATGAAAGTGAGTTGGGATTTTTTGTTGTTATTTTTTTTTTAACTATGGGAAGAAAATAATCCCCTATAACATGGACTGGTGACACATTCTAGCTTAAGATCTGCTAGTTCTGAATATTTCCCAAATCATCTGGGAGGCTTCTGTCACTCTGTAGTTGTCTTCACAGAACTGACAGTCCTTGTGTGTCTCCTGAATATCGCATTTGGATATTTGGAGTAAGGGGGGATCTGCAAATCCAACCTTTTTATGTTCTGAGTGCATTTAGTTATCAATGCACAGACAGCACTCATAGCATCCTGTTCTGAATGTTTTCTAATGAATTTAACCATGTTGTTATAAAAAATTAACTGGAGTTACTGTGATAAGCTTTCTGAAATAAGGATACTAAAGAATGTTTCAAAAACCTTAATTCATCTGTTACTTACAAATGTTCTCCATATGCAATACTATATTCCCACAATAGCTTCCTTTAATTTGTTCCTTCTCAAAGTGAAGTTGTGGCTAAAGGAAGCATGAAAACCAGCGTTCCAAAGCACGTGGCATGGCTTAGAGACCTGTCTCTTGAGCTCTGTGGGCTGTGTAGCCCATGCTTGAAAGGATTTGAGAGAGAAGTTGTATCATGAGGTAAAAGACAAACTGATTTATGCTTCACAGGGGTCTCCTGAGCTGCAGGTCTAGGTTGCCTTTTTCTGCCACTAACCAGTTTTGCCAGTGCTTCCATGATAGACCCTGTCTTCACTTTTTAAAATGCTAACAGGCTCCTTGTGGAGGGGATCAAATGACTGCCCTGTTCCCTTCACCTGTGAAATTTCAGAGATGACTTGAAAAGGGCCATTGTTTGCCAGGAATGCCAGGCCTAGTCCAGGAAAGAAAGTCTTCATTTCAGCAGGAATTTGGAGTCTGCTTGAGAAGGCCTTGTAGTTAGTAGGTGAAAGCTATGGCACATTCATTAAACATCGGAACATTTATAGTTGCTGGGCCTCACCCTTTCTGGGTTCTTTTGCTTACCCTTGCTGAGTGGGTGGGAAGGAGAAGGAAGGCTTCACCACTGGAACTGTTGAGTTTGAACTATGATCAGCCTCCACACACAGCTTTCTCTGTTCTTGGCTCTATCCTAAGCATTTATAGCGCTTGTGTGCTTTCATGTGAATAAGCCTGTATGTTTAGTGAGCACTTTGAAAAATATTTCCAATAGATTACACTTGTATTTGAATACAACAAATAAACAGTGAATGTGTTCAAGTTCAGAGAGGTGATGCCTCCTTCAATAAATTAAGTCACTTCTAGGGTGAAAACTGGGAATAGAAGCTGTGAGAATACTCCGGTGTTTTTGAAAAGCATTTGAAACACAAGCATGTAGGCAAAAAATATACTGGGACCGGCCAACAGTTTTACTACCTATGAGTCCTACTTGTTAAATTTCTGGGACATTTTATGCAGAATGAGTTGAGATTGTTGCCAGGATGGACTGACGATGCTAATAAGGTGTCTAAATTTTCATAATCCTTAATAGGAATATTTGATTTACTGTCATGAACTCTTTAATTCATTGCACAGTAGATGCAGAACATGCAAATGTGAAACACAAAGTGATGATGAATAATATTATTAAATTTGTAACCAGATGGGTAAGGGGAAGATGGAAGAAGTCTTCAAAGGGTTTTTCAACCTATTTTTCAAAGGAGCAAGGAATCTGACCTGAATATGAACTGATGATAATAAGTACTGTGCTTAGTGAGCTGAAGCACTGGAAATTTTATTTTTTGTACAAATACCTTTTTTCTCTGTTTTGGTTTCAGACCTCATTTAATCTCCAAACGGTAACACTCTATTGACATTAAATACTCAGATTATAATAAATTGACTCTGTGACTGTTTTCTGAAAGTATGGTCCAGCATGTAATAATAAAGCTAATAAATAATGCATTCCAGAAAACTCAGGAATATAATTTATGACATCTTGGATTTTATTTCTTTTTCTTTTCAAGACATTTCCTGTGATCTAACTTAAAAAAAAAAAAAAAAAAAAAAAAGTTGTAGCACTATGTGTCCTTAGACCCTGGTATAGATGGCACACAAAAGGAAGCTTGTCCTTTTGGGACCTGGCTCTGAATCAATTGCAGACGACAGAGAAATACTCTTTTGTGGCTGCTAAAGTTCAGGAATGAAATCTGGCAGGCTTAGCCAATTCCCTAATGCAGCAGCCACGTTACCAGCATCAAATTGGCAGCTTTTGCCTGTCCCAGTGGGGACAGGGTAATGAATAGATTTAGTTAAGGTGTCCTGACTCATCTACAAAGTGCCTGGTATATGCACCAAGGCTCTCCTGTATAACTTCCAAAAAACTGTCATTTAAAGAAAAATTAAGTTAAGAAAGTTTGCTGGCTGGCACTGGAATAGCACACGACTGGGTTTCAGCATGCCCCCAGTGCCCTAGAAAAAGCTACTGTTCATTTTCCTTTTAACTGGTAGATGCGTAGGCACTGTAAGAGAACTTCATTTCTCATAATCTATGATTTTTCACTGCATTTTCAAGGAAGATAATTTCTTCATGATCTTCACACTTTCCCTTTTTTTTTTTTTACCATCACTTCAAAAATAATTTGCACCAGGTCAAGAGACTGCTTGACATAATGGTAATTCTAAGTGACTTTCCTTGGAATAAGGCACCTTCATTCTTGTGTCCTCAGGCAGTGTGTTTATGAATTTTCAGAGAGTGATACAAACATGCTTCTCCCATGAGGCTCTTCCCCCTACCAGACTATGCAAAGAAGATTGACAGTGGATCCAAAAGTAACTACATCAGACAGCCCATTGCAATCCAGATTCTACAGGTGTGATTCTTTCCACAAGTATCTCTAAATACCTACTTTTTGTTTTGTTTTTAATAGGGACTGATCTTAAAAATTAATTACATTTATTTCTAATGCAAACACACAGAAATGGAAAAATTTTTAACTCTATTTGTATTTAATTTTTTCTGTTCTTACTCATGTCCCTAAAATACCTGGCAATGTTTAGGGAGAAAAAAAAAAAAAACAACCAATAAAACAAGGGTAAGAATTTGGTCTCTTTATACACACACTTCTGCATAAATTTCCCTTTTCCTTCAATCAGGAAAATGAAAGAGAATAAAATAACCAAGGTTATGTTCAAGTTTCCTTGTTTATTTTGTTTGCTTCAGTGAAGATTGGTAACATTCACAGACTCAGAAGGCACAAGTGATCAAATGCAGTAGAAAGATAATATAAAAACAAACTCATTTGAGTCATTCCAATGATCTTTTTGACTGTTTCTTTCATTATGAAATTGACCTCTGAGTTTTTTAAGGATTTATGTCAGACAGTAATTCTCATCTTCACATTACTGTAAATCAGGTTCCATTTCACTGCACCAAACAGCACTGGACTGTGTCCAATATGTTAGAAATTGAGCTCACGTGCACAATTAAGTATGTATATTTACATGTAATTATATATTCCCATATATATACCCATGCATGTAATATGGATGTATAGTCTCTAGGATTTGTTTGTTCTTTCAATACTTTCAAATTAGTAATTGATTTGCTGTCATGCATAAGTCCCCCAAGGAATTACATTACAGACTCATTTTAAATATTTGCAGAACCTCCCAAGCAGAACATTTTATATGTTAAATGCAGAGAGAGATATCATCCATTTTTCACCCTGACTGTGATAAGCAATATGGGGGCGGAGGGGGGCGGGGGGGGGGGTGTGCAGAAAGACAGAGAAAAAAGTCTCAATAACAAAATCCACATTGAAAAGTTAGGCACTTTGAACTTTCCCATCACCTTACCAGTGTTTCCCCACAGGCTGTCTAAAAGACAACTCAGCAATGTCTGAATGGGGCTGCACACAATGGCTCCTTCACAAGTAGGTCTTTAATTGATTACGGCTGTGTTTATAGAAGCAGAAGAGAATTTACTCAAAATGACAGATTGCCTTTAGTGTTAAAATAGTTTAGTAATGTTAATGGTAAAGGAGGTCCTCGCTACCTCCTCTTCAGCTGCAAGAAGCCCTAGAGATGAGCTCTTTGTTACTGCAGCCGTCAATCGCCTTTTGCTTTCCCTCCTCCCTCCCCGCTCCTTTCGTCCGCCCAAAGCGCGATGTTCCCGGCTCCACGGGCCGCATGAGCTGGGCAGATTCACACAGCGAGCAGCAACTCGCTGACTCTTGCGGAGGTAAGATCCTCCAAAATCGTAGATTCCACTAGGAATATGATAAAATAGAAGAATACGCAACCCAAACCTACGGGAACTAATCCGGGCTGGATCCAGCCTGTGTCCCTGTGCTCGGACACCCGCAGGGGCAGCGCTTGTGAGTGCAGCCGCGGGGCCAGCCCCAGTGCGGTGGAGGGAGCGAGTCTCCTTTCCCTGTTCCCACAGGGAGTTGGCAGCGGGTCCCGCAGCGCGGGGGGGACGAGGCCGGCGCCTCCCCGCCCCCCGCGGGCCGATTGCCCGGCCCGCACTGCCCCCCGGCGGGGAAGAGCCGCACCAGCACCGGCACCGGCACCGCACCGGCACCAGCACCGGCACCAGAACCAGCACCGGCACCAGCACCGGCACCAGCATCGGCACCAGCATCGGCACCAGCATCGGCACCGCACCGGCACCAGCACCGGCACCAGCATCGGCACCGCACCGGCACCAGCACCGGCACCAGCATCGGCACCGCACCAGCACCGGCACCAGCATCGGCACCGCACCGGCACCGGCACCGCACCGGCCCCGCACCGGCACCAGCATCAGCACCGCACCGGCACCAGCATCAGCACCGCACCGGCACCGCACCAGCACCGCACCCGCACCTGCACCGCACCCGCACCAGCACCGCAGCAGCGCCGCACCAGCACCGCAGCAGCACAGCACCAGCACCAGCAGCACCCGCACCAACAGCACCCGCACCGCCGGGAGCACGGGGGAGCGTCCGCCGCCTGTCCCCGGGAATACAGACTGCTTGTGTCCCCCAGGAATGCAGACTGCCTGTCGCCCGGGAATGCAGACTGCGTGTGTCCCCCGGGAACACGGACCGGGCCGAGGTGACGCGGGGCTCGGTGTCACGGCACGGATCGGGTCTCAGAACTACAAACGCCTTCGCAGCCTTAACGCAACTGCCCAGCCTGGAGACGAATGTCATCTTTGCTTTTCTAATATTTTTTTTTTAATTCTAATTTTTCTCCCCCTGATATTTTTAAATTCCTTTTAACTAGGATTTCCTAACTCCCGGCATCTCAGAGTAGTTTGATTGACAATGACGAGCCATGAAATTCGAGTGACTGATTTGTTCCTCCTCCATAAAGGGGAGATAAAGATTTAGAACAGTTTTCCTTTGTTTCTGATGCAGCTGAATTAGTTGGTGTTAGAAGTAAGCACAGACAAAAACCCAGCATGAGAGATGATGCTGTCTTTATTTGGAAGGCACTGCTAATGCTGTGTCATCAGACACTGTATTTGATTTAAAAGCAGACACTTGAAATGGATTCCTTCTTTCACCTGTATGGTTTGTAGCATGAGGAGAGAGCTGTCATAGGTAAATGATGGCATTCCACAAACACAGACACTAATAAATCAGGTGAATATGATCATTATTAAAATACGCTGAAGAAGACTCAGGGTATGAATATCCCTGCCAAATATCTTCTAGGCTATGATTGTGTTTTATGCCTTTTGATTGGAGAACACATTGTTGTGGTGCTTTTTAGTGAGATTAGTATTGTCCAGATTCTGAGGCTTGACTTGCCACTGGATGACTCATCATGCTGCCTGCTTATATTACATCATGCCAAAATATGGTACTAGAACAATTTAACAATCTTTTGCAGACTAGTAAGAATATAAATCCATTTTAAAAATATAAAGAAAGAACCCATTGCCATGGGTAGAGTTTGGGCAGGTGTTAACAATGACTTGCCAGGACAACCTGCCCAGATGAGATCAACCCTTCCATGAACGGTCCATCTGGGTGCATGAGGAAGCAATTTGGAACCACGAAGTAGATGTTGTTAGTGACATAATAAATTACTTATAAACAATATCCTTAGTTTTGGTATTCTGGACTACTTAAGCTCCTTTCACATCCAGAGAAGAATGTCATCCGGAGTGGTCAAATGAGCAAGTGTTGCTTAGTAAGCTTTATAGTAAGGCTGTAAAACTGACCCATGAGTATAGGCTTCAATTCACTTCTCAGCTACATTGTTGTTACACTACAAGGGCAACATGTGCCTATAATGCCTTCCTACCTCTTTCACTGCAATGTCAAGAAAGCAAACGAGAATAGTCCCCTCTACAACCCTGAATTCATGTGACTTCCAAGTCTGCTCAAGAATGGAGCCTTGTTTTTGTCTTTCATCCTCCAATGTTTCAGCTGATTCTTTTGCAAGGAAATAATGCTTCCTTACTTCTGAGACTGTGTTTGCATATCTTTTGTGAAGACTTGAGAAAGAATAGAACTACTTATATGAAACTGGAATAATGAAAATATGTCCTTAAAAAAAAAAAAAAAAAGGAAAAATAGAAGAAACAAACAAAACCCCAAATATTTCTTATTTCCACTTTTGGAAAATACATATCACCTGATGTTGGGAAAAACATGAAGATACTCAATAGATGTAGAAAGGCAAAGGCAAGCATTAAGAATCAGGCAATAGTCTTACTGCAGTCTCATACAGAGTACATATTTATGCAAGAAACTTGTGACAGAAACAATACATCTCATGTGAACTCACACAGCTATAAATACATGCTCCCTCTTTAAGCCACAGGAAATGTCAAAGATGTCACTTCCCAGTGCAAAGACATTGAGAAATTCAAAAATAACTGTATGCAGTTGTACAGCCCTTTCAGGAGTCAACTCAAGAAAGGTGGAGTCAACCCTCCAGTCATCAGTACAATACATCTTGGTAGATGAGAAAAAGCATGAAATGAAGTCTATATGTGAGTTTATGAGCTTGATCCTGAGCACACAAGTTAGTGTGGCTGTAGTAACATCAGTTTGGCTAATGATGAATTATTTCTGCTCTTTCTATCTCTGAACAAATAAAGTTGCCTTTGCTGTACAGTTGTTTGCGATCAGTGTAGTTAACATCCTAGAAGGGAATCTGGCCTTTGATTTTTAAATATTGAAAGGGCTAATAAATCCTTGTGCCCAACATATAATTAGCCTAAGAAATTGCCTGGCAAAGACTACTGTTCTGACAGATGCAAAAGTAAATTAAAAATCACGCTCAACAGTGATAACACTTGCAGTAGCAGTAGCTAGGATAAAACTTATTATAAGACCTGTCAATCAGGAGGCTTTGAGAAATATATTTCTTCCCTTGCACAGAAACAGAAGTGGTTATTACAGCATTACACACTCTAATGCTTGCTGCTTTTCCTTCAGAACCTGTCATTAGCTGGATACAAAGTAGCAAACAAGATGGAACAATTAGTCTCCTCTTGTTAGACATTTCTTACACTCTTTTGCCATTGGAAAAGACTGTAAGTGGAGTCAAAGATGCACTGATGAATTGTCTGGGGCCCGTTTTAAAATGCAATGAAACTCTTATCAGTGCTTCAAATTATATAAGTGGATGAAAGCTTACATAAAAACTGAGACTGAGCTTAGAAAATTAATGCTTATTTTTAGTCATGTTATTAATTTATCCCCTTCTGGAAGGGAAAATCCTGCCTCAGTACCCTGTTCAATGACTGTCAAAAGGCATATGTACAGAGGAGGTCCAGTGGATGTAACATACTTTCATTTTCAGAAAGTCTTTGACAAGGTTCATTGGCAAACGTTATTAGTGAAATGAATTTGCTACAGGAAGGGGGAAAGTTCTTTTATAGATGCCAAAGGATACGAAGGGCTTAATGGTCACTTGCCAGGCTGGAGAGTAGTTAGCAGTGGAGTTTTCTGTGGATCACTGTTGACACCAGTTCTGTTTGATGTCTTCACTGAGAGTGAAGTACAGGATGTAACTGAATCTCCACATCTGCAGATGATGGTGTGCTGCCACGGATTTGAGGAGACAGTGAGCTGATGGTGAGCACTCGCATCAGACCACATGGGCCTCACAGGAGAGATTGCATGAATGAAAGGGTAACAGAGGAACCTCAGCATGTGTAAATGGAAGGTAAAAAAAATAACCTAGACTGTGGCTATGGGTTGCTCATTATAGGAATGGTAATTGCTGCTCAGGAAAGAAGTCTCTGTTATCACTGTCAGCTGTCTGAAATTAATGGGCAGTGTGACAGAGCACTTAACAAATTTGTCATCACTTTGAACAAGACGGATTTATTTATTTGGGCTCTAAGTATTTCTCTATTAAGTAAGGCACCAACAGAGAAAGACTCCTGTCAAGAATTACAGTTAACAAAATTAGTGATTTTTAAAGAAAATATAGAACCTCTTTGGTCTTAGGTACTCTGAAGCTACCTACAAGCTCTAGCTGAATAAATATACACATTGTAATGACACTTTACCTTTCCTCTTCTAAATGAAATCAGATTGACATAGAATTGACAATCATTTATAAACAAACTGTATCTTTCTGCTACTGCCACTCTAATGTAAATATTTTAGTCAAGAAAAATAGCAAGAACTAACATCAGTGAAAAACTAGTTGGTGATCTGGACAGCAGACACAGCAAAGACTAGGAAATAGCCCAGTAAATCCTAAGTCCTCTCAGAAGTTCTAGAAACATAATGAAATACTGTACCTGAGTATACATAAAATACAAGTTTATACAGTTTACACAGATATACTATGTCTGAATTATTTTTCCTAAAAGTAGAGTAGATTATAGAATTAGAAAACAATGAAATTAAAACTAAATGTCAGTTGCAATGCTAAGAAAATTAATTTTAAAGGTTGAATTTTGAACATACTTATTGAAAAAATATCCCAGATCCTGCCAGGAATTGAAAACTCAGCAGGCTGTCATCAACCTTAAATGCTTCACTTTACAGCAATATTCTTGCATTACAGTAACTAATATTTTATCTTTGAGAGACCTTCAAATTTTAATTTGCCACTCCCCAACAAGGCCTTAATAATATATACAATAGGTTTAGCGTTAAAATATGCATAACAACTAGTGAAATCTAAATACTTCCTGTAAACCCAGAATGATATGACTATGTGTTATTTATTTGTGACAGATTGAGCTTCTTGGCTTAACATGAGCAATATAATGATATATTAAAAATAACACTGTAACTTTGGATACATGAATAAGTTAGTCTCAATACCACACCAGAAAAGCAGAACATATTCAGCATTTATGTACTTATGCGGTACTTCATTTTCATTGCAACTTTACATCTTGAATGCACCTGATGTTTGAATTTCCTAAAAAGAAAAAGATGAAACACAAAAATATAACACAAGTGTAGTAGAGCCAGATCTTGGGCAGTATTAAATTGGCACAGATCCATTGACAATACAATGTCAATATACAACAGCACTGTAAATCAACTGAGTAACTAAGATTTTAAAGTAAAACAAATAAAACTGAGTACAATTGTATTTCAGTACAACTCTTTTCTAGTTTGCTATGGTTAACAAACACTATAAAACTAACACTCCTGAAGCACAACTGAAATATTGACTGGGAACATATTTTACGTACCGTATGTTTAATTGATAGCTCCTATGCACAAAAATAATATATTTTTTCTTTCCAAACAGCTAGAATACTTTTATCATTATCATTAGAAATCTGTCATACAGCTTCATAGGTTAAACTGAGTGAAAACACATAAAGCAGGAAATGTTATACTTTATAGGGTGATTAAATTTGGTTTGCACATTGTAAAACAATTCCATTTACTGGACTGGCACTTGTTTTTTATCGTTTGACTTGGTGATTACATGACATTTGCAGTCAGCAGTTCAACTTGTGAAATGATGAATATAACTACATTTTAATCTAACCAATTAAAAACAACATAGGAAAATTTTAACCAAATTCATTAGGTTTTCAAATTCTGTGAATTCCTATGAAAGTGCCAAGATGCAGTTTCAAAAATAGGCAACACAGCAATCACCTGAAGGCGAAAAAGTTGAATACAGATTATTCTTTCTTCCTAAAACCCCCAAGCCAAGATCTACCCGTGCTCAAATCAAGCCCATAAGAATTTTAGTGTTTGCATAAAAGAGTATAGCTGAACAGGAAGCTGGAGTCCTAAATGCAGAATTACATCCTGAGCACAGAGTTGGCTGCAGGCTCACCCTTTGGACATGTGGAAACTGAGGGGGTTGGTGTGCACCTCCTCAGCTACGTAAACAGATGAAACAGTCACCTCCTCAAGCAGAGGAAATGCCCAAAAGATAGGGAGGAAAACAAAGAGAAAAAAATTAAAAAATTAAAGATCATTCTGAAGCAAAGATACAGAGAATATAATACAGTGGTTATATAGATTAGACTATGAGTGGTAAATAAGCAGTGAAAAGTGTTACAGAGCTCATCTACTGTAAAATCACACACATGGTTCTACAAATATGTCAGCTCAGAGAATGTCTTAAATAAAGAGGCCCCTTTGGATTCAAATCTAACAGCATGGGCTTTTTTTCATGTCCAGCACACTAAATAACATGCACAGTTCTCTGTGCAAGTCTTCAGATGATACACAAAAATAACTTGCAGAAGGTACGGTTACTTGTGCTCCACCATCATAGTTGAAGATACTGAAGAAAACAAATATTTTTTAAATTTTTTTCTGTTGTCCTAGTTCAGCAGGAGGGGCCAGTTATCACTGTGTGGGGGTGATCAAAGCTATGTATTCTACCCCCTCTATT
>JAWWMP010000005.1:19737851-19760616 GCA_035047865.1 Dendrocincla tyrannina
GCCTGAGGGGGTGTGGCTGCTAATGGGCCATCAACGGTTCAACAATACCCCATGACTCACAGAGTTAATCACCCATTTTGTGAGTCCCCGCCCTGGGGGAGGGACTGGGTGCTCCCTGAGGGTACATAAATGGGGCTCAGAAGACCTCAAGGACACCTGCTTGGATCCAGAGGAGCAGCAGGACCTCAACAGGAGGAAACCAACATTCTCGACTAGACTATGACCATCACTCCCGACCAGACCACAGCCATCACCTGCACCAACAGGTCAGAGAGCCCAGTGCTCGGCAGAGTATGAGGACAGGGATACACACTCCGATCCCGGCATCACTGGATACTGGATGGTGTTCCTCTTTTCCCTTCTCAACTCGACTGTTTTCATCCGTGAGCATTCATAACCATCACAAGGACTGCCGTGAGGGAAAAAGAGGTGGGAGAAAGCTCCGTTTTCCCTTCCCCTGTGGACACAGGATTGTTGGTGCTTTGCTTTCCATTTTTCTCTCACGGGAACTAACCTGGGAACTGCCTGCGACCTCATCAGAGGGGAGAGCCCAGCCGGCCGGGCGCGACAGCGCCACCTGCTGTCCGTGGATATAATCACATTTCCCTTTCTGGGAGTAGCCAAGAGGACCTTTTAGACTGTTTTGCCTTGTCATTTTGGGCGGAGGGGTTTGTTGCAGACTGTTGTATATATATATGTGTGTGTGTGTTGTGGTTACGAACTGTTATCTTCTCCTTTACATATATTTTTCCTATTTAAAGTTCTGTTTTCTAAATTTAAAGGAGAGGGCTTATTTCTTGGCCAACATAGATATCTTAGTTTTTTCTCAAAACTAAGACATCTGTCAAAGGCATATGTCTGCTTGACCTGTTGTTCAAGATTTCTGGGTTTCTTTAAAGCCAGGTTTAAAACAGAATGTAGGAACCTGGATAGAACATGACCAATGTAATGAAAGTCTAGTAGTAACAAGGGGTCTGCCAGCTGAGCAAACTGGCGAACTGAGAAAAAAATACAGGAAGACCTATTTTCCCAATTAGGTCTTTTGCCAACTTGAAGTAAAACTGTATTTCATTGAAGCTCTAATGAACTTCTAAGATGGCATCTTAAATCTGCCAGCGAGTAAAGATTAGCTTTTGGTAAGTTTCTCACATTTAATTCTATTAGAAATGAGCTGAAACTTATTAACCCATATTCACATGAGTCTTTTATAAAAGCTGGGTCTTCTTGCTGTTAGATACTTAAATAATACTAAAGGTGGTAAAGGATGTAACAGATCTGTCTTTTATAGATGGTGGGTGTCCTGGAACACAGACAGCATCCTCTCGTTTGCCCAGCAATATGCAAAGTGATGGCACTTCATAAATATTTTTCATTCATTATGTTTGAATGCTTGGTTTAGAGAAAGCTAGTTCGTGTCACAGATGGTGTGAAACACTTGTTATAGCCGCATAAAGGCAGTGATGGGGTTTATTTTCCCCTCTTCAGTTTCTCTCTTTGGCATCAAGACATCTTGTTCAGACAGGGCTGCAAACCCTTCAGGAATCAAGGTGTCCCATTCCAAAAAGCAAGACTGAGAACCACCACACTTTCAAAGTGATATATGTTGTGGAGCATGAGCTGCTTCATAGTAAAAGGATAATTTTGTGAAGAGAACTTAAAAGAAATGCCATTGTTTTAATGAGGCACTGATGTCCTCCCTATGTAGATTCAATCTGGTCAGGAATGGAGCAATGCCCTTGCTGTTGTTCAACCTAAATTGAGCATGAAGAAATACAGAAATAAGAATGTCCTTGCTTCTGATGCAGGCAGTAGGATGGGTATGCATTAAATTAGTATCATGTGTGGCAATCCTTTAAACCTGCTGTGCTCACGTTGTAGCTGAAGCTGTGCCCATCTCTGAAGCGTGGTGCCAGCTGAGCAAAACAGGAAAGCAAAGGCAAAGCTTTGCTCTGGGGCTGCTGAAATTCCATGCAAGTGAACTTCTGGTCTGGGGTCAGAAAAGAAGATTATGTTAACAAGTACAAATATGATACGGGCTAAAGAATATCCCTTACTAATCTCTGCATTGAGTTCCTTAGCTGGGCACTGAGTCTGATCCAGCTCTTGGTGACAGCTGCAGGACTTTTTCAGCTGACATAAATGGATTATCTTTGATGTTAGGCACTTAGGAGAGTAAGCAGGGGGTTCACCATGTTGTTGGCTGTGACAGTTTCTCATATGGTGATTTGCATGGATTTTAGTTACTTTTGCAAGGGACCTTTGGGAGATAAGAGTTCCAGTGAATGAGAGCAGCTTGTTCACAGCATCTGAGCATTCTTCTCTAATTCAATGTCTCAGTGCTCACATACTGTGCCTGGCCAGTGGTCTAATACAATCCACAGAAAGAGGAAATGGTAGGTGACAAATATGTTGTCTTTCTGGTGTGATTGCTGGTATTGTTTCTGTTAAAACTTTCTTTTGAGTAAATATTCATAATCAGTAAAATACTGACATCTAGGGCTTAGTTTCATTGTTTGGGCTACTCAAATAAAGAAATAATATACTCGAATAAAGAAAGAAGATTCTCCTGTGTCTGGGAGACTCTTAATGTCTGTTCTTTATAAACTCAGCTTTGTCAGAAGGCCCTTGCTTCTCCATGGTACCTGCTGGAATTGATAGATCACATTTACTTTGAAAAATGTGGGAGAGCCTAACTCAAAAAACATTCCCTTGCCCAGCCTTACTCTCAAGAGCTGCTTTTGTAAAGATTGCATATTCCTTACATGTACTTGACTAGTGCACCTTTCGTATTACAATACATGTACACATCCTAAATTAGGCTATTTAGAAATCCTGTAGAAACTCACTGCTCCTTGTATTTACATGGAGCAGATTTGTGTCTGTGACCAATGTGCCCAACATCAGGCATCTCCATACCAGCTTGTTTTAATTACCCTACTTAGATGCCATTTCAGTTATTAGTTTTCCTATTAAATTATAGTCTTATCTGTCCTGTAAAAGTGACTTTTTGTTGCCTACGAAGAGTCCTAAACTCCTGATGTAAATACCTAAGATGGATATGTAAGTGTAGGTGATAATGATCCCAAAGCCTGCCTCTAATAATGAAAGCTATTCTGTAGTGAGAATCTTTCTTTGCATAATTCCCTGGTGTTTTCATAGTCTGAGATACTTATTTTAAACACCAGAGCAGTCTAAATATATCAGTGGACACAGATGTTTTCCATTCTACACATCCTCTGCAGGCTTTATTAAATTGTCTGTAACTAAACAGTAGAAATGAGCCTCCCAGTTGTGCCATGCTTTTTGTTTGCTTGTTCTGATTGGCATGACTGGGTGGGAGGCTCAGTTGGGCGTACTTTGGGCAAGTCCTGCAACACCAGGAATCCTGATTTGCTCCTCCACATTTACTTTGCACTTGCTATGCACTATGGAAAAAATTCCAGGGCTCAGAATTAAAATTCCAATATGCACAATGACAACTCTTTTCCCTCCATATAATAATCATGAGGCCTTTATGAGCATCATAACCCTGTTCTGTACACAGCCCTCATTAAAATAAAAGCTTGCTGTTGGCTCATAACTGGCTTATGATCTCCTCACATACCCATCAACTTACCTTCTGTATTTTGCTTTTATGTGCCCTTCTTGCACATTTTGCTTTGCCAATCGATGCCACTGTTAGCTTGCCAAATTTCTAGTTGAGAATTACATTTACATTTTCCAAATTATATGTTGGGTTTTTTTAATATGTTATATAGACGACAAACATTTGAAGAAAATTTCAACCATACATTTTTACAATTTCCTGCCTAATGAGGTAATTTTGCCAAGTAAACCAGGAAAACACTCGGATTTTGGATGCAAATCAGGTCTTTCTTATTTACATAACTGAAGTCCTTGATCCTCCCTTTCATGTAATGCTTGAAGTTATTCAGACATAAAAAATAAACTCAGTGTATTTCAGTGGAAATATACCTAATCCTAAGCATATTTCCAATGTCATGACATCTTGTACATGGAAGCAAGGTGAAGGTTATTTATCAATAATAGTAAGACCATTTAATTTATGAAAATCTACATACACACTTGAATATCATCAGATATTCAAGCCATATCAATTATAGGAAGATGAGGATTGTAATAAATTTCCAAGAAAGTGTTAAAATGAGAAATAGAAAAAGGTTGGTTCCTTATAATGAATGCAACCATTTATGTCCTGATTTAATATTACCAAAAGGCACTGATAAGGAGGTCATTCAAGTTCAGAAAATACAAATATTATTTTCTTATTTTGTGGTCTATAAGCCTTTCATTTTTGGACCAGAAAAGCTGGTTCTGACAGTCTGTCAGTCCAAATATCCTAAGTAAAAAATGTAATTTCTCTATTGACAGGAAAATTATTTTCTCTTGTTCTCAAAGACTTATATTTATTCAACTTACCGTCTTGAATAGCATAAAATGTGAAGATTATTACACTTTTCCCTACAGGACTGATTGTTCTCCTGCTGCCATACATATGTGATGTGACCCTTAATAAGAGACAGTTGGAATATATAAATTACAACATACAGTTCTGTATGTTCCTCTAGAATGAAATGAAAATCTTCATAATGGGACAAGCAGTTCTTTCTTTGTCAAAACAAAATGGGTAGAGTTAAACATTTTTATGTCACCCACTCAGATGATTGCAGATATGCTGATGTTTCAAAGGCATCATTATACATATGCCAGAGGTCTTTCCTCTCTTAAAACTTTATCACTCAGTTTTAACTGCAGAGCTTTGAGCTTTGTGAATATGGATGAATCATCTATATACATGAGTCATGAATATATCCTTGATAAAGAGTTTATCACAGATACAGAGGGATAATGAACCTTAATGAATAAGTGAAGTCAAACAAGTAATGCAGGATTCTACAGTGAGTAGAATTGAGACCTGCTGTTAATTGAGAAAGTCGCTGGGAAATCTCAAAACTGGACTACCCTTCTGTGGCCTTCTCTTCCTATTTCCTGCACATTCCTCCCCTTTGGATTTTTAATCCTTTGTGCTACACAACAGCACGATCAGCAACTGGTGTAAGCAGGAGTCTGAGACTCAGGTAGTACAACAGGTCCCTTCCTGGGACAGGACAATCAATGCCATTGTTACAGAACATCTACCTGCCTGCCTGTGCTTTGGCCAGGTGACACAATGCATGTCCTTAATCAGAAATGCCTGGATGTTCTGTTACTGTCTGTGCCAGTTTTCCCAGTTTGCACTGGAGATAATGAAATTGGAATATATTCTGGTGTTGTTTTTTTTTGTGCAAACTAGCCATTTTAAATGGTAGAATGTTCTAAATAAGAGTAAATGAGATTTAAACTATTAAAACATTACTAAATAGATCAGGTGTTTTAGCAGTTAAAAGTTTCTCTGAAGAAAATTCACTTAATTTACCATTAGCTGTTGGTTCAAGTGGTATAAAGCCATCAAGGTAAAGATTAAAGCAGAAAGTTTGCCACTTTACAGTGGAACTATACACTATATTTTGAACCAAAGACAAGTTAATACACATATATACATTCCCATTAAGCATATAATATTAATACATAATTAATTTTAAAGAAACAAGAAAGCAAACTGCACAGTGGTAGACTTCTTAAGTAAAATTTCCTTAGGAAGAAAAATGTAAAAATTTATCACAATAAACTTTATTTTTTTTAGGACTTCCCCAAAGTTTTATTCAATGTATTTGTACTATCTTGATCTGTGGATTAGACTGGACACTCTACTGTGAGTATACAATATTGAGAGCCTTGAGTTTAAGCTTCTTTTAGACGATACTATTCTCCTGTCTCAAAGCAATACCTGCAGATTGTAACTGTCTGTGACAGGTTCTATAGAAACAGTGGGAAAGGGAGTATTGCTTCAGCATATTTAAATTGCATACAACTTTTCCAAAGCTCACCAAAATTAATGGAAGGAACTTTTTGTAACTGAATAGACAGTGGGTGAGGCTGAGTAACTTCAGTCTCACCATCCATAAATGGGGCTCTGCCCCTGTGCCATTCCAGTGGTGGGACCGTGGCCTGATTTCAGACACGGTGTCGCAACCTGGCAAGGTGAGCAAGCCAGAGAAGAGGGGTCTGATAACAAAGTAAAGATACAAGGGCTGGATATGAGTAGAATTTACAGGTCAGAAGTATTTTCCTTTTTTACGTAAATAAGATAAATTAGTGATAGCACCAGACTCAGCTACCTGTCCATGGCATTTGCTCACACTTAGTGAGTGTGCCTGTCTCAAACTAGCTGGACTTGTTATAAGTGTACTTGTCTTGCACCTCTAAGGCACTGATTTCCAGCTGTCCTGCACCTTGTGCAGATACTTGTCTCAGTGCCAACTGGCTTAAAATATATTGGATTTGATGGATGAGCTTTATTTGCAGCAGCTCTTTCCAGATTGGTGAGACATCTTTGATCTTTTTTGCTATGTACCTGCTCAGCAAAAGAGAAGCATCAGCAAGATGTAACTTTCTTAGCCGACTTTTTAGCTGATGCTACATTTTAGAAAATTGTATCTTTTATGTCTGGTTTCACTCAGATAACTGCTTCCTGATGCCTTCCTCGGTTCTCAGATGTGATGCTTCTTTAGGTAAGCCCACAAACCCAATATCCTGTCAATTGTGGATGCCTGCAGCATAAAGGAAGGGAAAACCAACTCTTTTCCCACTTGGACTAGAAAATATTGTTTAACTGGATTTTGATGCAAAAGCGGCAAAGTTCAGTGGCAATTCAGACCTGTATTAAAGCAAGATGAAGACCTATGACAGGCTTCTGGTGACTTCTTAGCTGTAGTATGATTTTGCTGAAGAACAGGAACAGAGACTGTTTTCTGAGTGTTTTAAAAATAAATCATAAAAAGTACAGACTGTACAAGGCACTGTACAGAAGACTGGCTTAGCACAGTGTAATGATCATGGAAAGCACAGCTGTCCGAGGTCATGAAGAAAATCCTAGGAGATGTGCAACATGGTCACTCTGGTGAATGGTCAGGACCTTGCTGTGCTGCAGGTGAAGGTTGATCGTGTTGTCCCACTCTTGTACTCGCACTTTCCAGCTAAATAGTAATCAGGAGGCTGGAGAGCTCATTAGAAAGCTGGAAATTAAATTATGTCTGTTCCCTTGCTTTCTAGTCATAGAGCACCAACATGAGACATAATGCTTTCTAGACTCCCACTTTTCTCTGATTTGTGGTAATACCAGCTCTCACTTTATAAAATAATAGGGAACTACACAATTTTTACTTTGCTATTAGGCTTCTGTGAATTACTTTTATTTCTCTCATCATTGAATAAATTTGCAGTGTGTACACTGTAAGTAACAAAAGAAGTACTTTTATATATCAAACTATTTGATAGATCTTGATTTTGGATTTATTTTTATTTAAACATAATGCCAGGGATGTACAATTACTAAGAAAAAATTCTGTAACTGATTTTTATATCTTAATAAGCCAAGCATACATGTTTCATTGTGCTTAATTATGTGTTCAAAGGTAACATCTACAGCTAGCAAGTCCATTCCTGATGTTCATTAGAACTACAGTGTTAAGTGCCAATAATAGTTTCATTTTGCAGTATAATACACCAGGGAATTACTCTAGTTTGGTGATATTCACGGGAAATGACTCTTCTTCAATGGTGAGGGGTTTCAGTGCAGAAAGACTGTGCATTATGCCATGTTAATAAACAAGATAAACAATACAATCCTCAAGGAAAGAACTAATTTTCTTAATTTGAAACCCCCTGCTTGAATTTGAAAGATACAACTTGTTCTGAGCCTTACAGTGTCTGCAGTGTAGAGACCTTTTTCTGTTTTTTCAACAGGAACACTGCTATAATGCTAGAATAAAACAAGTCAAGTAAATGGATTTATAATGAGAAGGCATGTCTACAGAGATTTCTGATATAGAGTAAAAATACAGTTATCAGAGACTTTTTTTCCCACTGGATACTTTTCTGAAACTCAACATTTATGGACATGAAGCCTCTGTTTCCACTAAGATTTTTTGGGTTTTTTTGCTTATATTGTGTATACATAGGTCTGATATATATATATATATATATTTAAAACTAAGACAACTACAGTTTGTAAAAATATAGCTGTAGAACAAAAACCACATTAGAATACTTATGTTAAAATCTTTATGGTTCTGAAATACTAATCTCTTAAAGCCTGTTGGGATACTAAAAGCAATGAAACAACTCAGTTTGCAGCATGAACTATGTTTTCAGTTGTATTGCAGATAAGGAGATTACTATAAAAAAGTTAGATATGCAACAAAAATGTTGAACTATTGTTTATTGTATTCAAATACAACGTCATCAAATTCATAAGTGGGTCTTTTCCACAGTTATGGACAGAATCCAAGCAACCTGATCAGTGTTTTATTATGTACTGCTTGCTATTTATTAAAGAACACTTGGAGAGAGGTTGAAGGTTACCTCAGCTTTTTACATTTGTACTGTAGGATATGTTCCCTGTCTGGGAGATATTACAGCTTAACAGATGTCTCCCAGATGGTCCTGGGATGCAATCATACACAAAGGTCAGCAACTTCGGAAATAAAATTCAACTGACAGGAAATACTTATAGTTGATTCAGCAAGCAGCTTTATTAGTGTTTAAGGAAAAATGAGAAATTTTGCATATATAGAATAGAAAACTTTTGGTAAAATTATTTGAGAAACTTTTAAGTTTGGCATTTCTAAGGTCTACCCAATTTTTTTTTTTTTTTTAAAAATTGATTTACTTAGAATAAGAAACTTTTTGGTAAAAATATTAGTGAATCTTTTGGTTTGCTATTCCTGAGTCCTACTCACTGTAAAAAAAATTGGACACAGAATACATAAGCTTTCACATACCCCACGTGCCTGCCCATGATTATGCAATTCTATCTCTAAAAGCCATTCAAGCCATTTGGGTTTCTGACACGCAGTGACATGTTATTTCTATCAATCAATAGCCAAAGAACCCCCTTTCTTCATAAGCAGAAACAAAGGCTTACAACACTGGTAGAGCATGTGACTGTCCTGCTCAACTTTCACTGAAAACTGAAGCAACAACCAAGGGGTAAATTATATTAACACAGAATGATTTTATCTCAGAACAGCTCTATCTGCCTTTTAAAATGTACACACCTCACTTGGGAACTCTGCAAACACTATATTCAAAATGAAAATAAAAATTAATGTTCATCATTATCTACTTGAGGTGTTATTCACAAACTTTATGATCCTGAAAGCCGATGTAGGAAAAAAGCTGCTAACCTAGAGGTGATCTGTGTTACCCTCAGGCAGTTTATACACCTCTTCTAGGGCAGGGAAGCTTGTTTTGTCGCAGGAGCATCTCAGGCACATGTTCAAGTGAAACAATCCTGCTCTTGTTGGGTTGCCTCTGAGGCAGTGCAGCAGGCAGGACAGTGCCTGCAGTGTGGCAGCACAGGGGATGCAGCAGCACAGGGGCCCGGGGCAGAGAGAACACCCCTTCTCACACAGCACCACTTAGCCTGAGATGACTGTGGCACCACAACCCTTTCTTGCCAAAACTATCCAAATTGCACTCGAGCAACAGCAGAGATCTGCCCAGACTATTTGCCGTAACATTTCCTTTACTCTCCTTTCAATTGCAGAGGAAGTTTATATTTCTTTTCTGGCAGTTGTGTGTCACTAATTTGTGTAAAATATTTCATTCATAAAACCAAAAGTGTGTGGTAAATTTATTGGTTTGAAAAATTATTTAAAGAATGAAAAAGGTGGGTTGTACCTGATTTTCAAATCTGTTTCCAACAACATTTTTCAGAGTTTGTTATTTTGTGCACAGTATAGTTTACCTCAGACTTCAATAACTGCTTAGAAAAGCATTTACTAGATGATTAATACCATTTCAGGTAACATAACTCCTTACTGTGAGTAGCATGCTTGTTTAAAGATATGTCTACGCTCTAATGCAGTGCCTTCCTTGACTAAAAAAACCAAGTGGACTGAATCCCAGATGGATATTTCCAGAGCCTTGGAGATCTTAGAGTATTCAATAATTTTTCATTCTAAATTGGCCTTTCTGGTTTGAAATAATTTATTTAGCAGATTTTTTTTTTTTTTAAAGATTATACTGGGTGCTATGGTGCTTTTAGTCATACAATTTCAGTGCTCTTTATCTGCCTTTAGAAAAGAGGCCACAAGATTTCAGGTACCAGAGGCAGTTTCTCAGTTTATCCTCTTGTGTAAAGTGCAGTGATCTGCTTTCTAGGATTTGGACGAAGGATTTGTTTTGGTTTTGATTTTGTTTTTTATAGCTATTTGTCAAATTCACAGGATGTGAAGTCAAAGAGACTTCTATTTTTCCCAGAGAAACCATTTGGGGTTTGTGGCAGTTCTTAGTTCCCAGAAGAACAGGATGTAGTGCTGGCAAGACACCTGAGTGGTGCCATGCCTTCAACATCCTCTCTGCTTATAAATATTGCAGAATGGAATTGAATGGAATAGAATGGAATATTTCAGTTGAAAGGGGCCTGTGATGATTATCTAGTTGACCTGCCTGACTCCTCAGAATTAAACAATCTGGTTTTAGCATATGGACTCAGAAAACATTGAGAAATATATTTGCCCTAGATTTACACATTTCAGGTCCAATTCCATTGTCATTATGTAACCTCTATGGGAATACAGAGTAAGGAGTGAAGTCCCCAGCTTTCAATAATGTGCTTGTAATGTTCACAAAGAAGACACGAAAGGAAAAAGGTTACTAAAACTGACACTTGTACGCCTTTTCAGTTACTAGTATAATTTTCATTTCAATGCCATTTGATATGTGCCCCATTTTTTAAGATGCTTTGAAACATTCTTGCTGCACACCAAATTAATTTTAAATTGGCCGGTGTGGTACCCATTAGTGCCAAATGTAAAAATTTATTTTAAAATGGTTTCTCATATCCTGAGGAGATTGGACATTTTAAAGGCTTTACAGAATGTCAAGGTCACTGTAGCTTTTTATTTATTGAAGTCAGTTTGGGAAGCAGAACATGTTTTCCTGGAGGTGTTACAGCATTTTGCAATAGACTTTTTGAGTAGAAATTTATACCTTTGATGTTACAAGATTCTACAAAGTGGAAAGGAAAGGAAAAGAAAACAGATTTACCTCTTGACAGCAGAAGCATGACTCAGGAGTTTGGCTCTGCTGCATCAGTTTAAATTAAACTTTCTTGGCTGAAATATTGTTTGAAATTTAAAGTAGATTTTTTTAAAAAATATCAGCTTGAATCTTTATAAAAACTCCATATTTAACTAAGGGTTATACTATTTTTTAATCTATTAGCTTTAAGGAGTAAGGAGTCATTTGTACAGCATTCAAGACTTTTATATAACCATACAACACAATACCACTTCCATTTCCCCTCTGTAAATTGCAGCTTTTTTCATTTGGTCCACTTCAAGTGTCCTTGAAATACTTGAACATGCTGATTTCAGTTCTCAAGTAGAAAATACCTTCTTCTGAATCAGAAAAATTTCTCTGGCACAGGAAATGTCTCTCTAAAGCTGGCTGCTCAACACCTCTTCCATTTATGCAGTTGACATGACCCTTCCCTTCTGCAAAAATGCAATCAGTCCAATTCATGTCCACTCCACACCATTTCTCAGTTCTACATATTTTTGCCTCCACCACACGCATGTAGGCGGGCAATGTTGCACTTAAGAATGTGCAGGAACATTTATTTTACTGTATTAAATGATCAATTCATCTCAGAAAAAAATGGTTAGAGATATAGTTCAAGGCTCAAAGTAGGCCTCCAAATAGATGTAGTTAACAATCATAATTATTGCAGACACCAAACATCAGAAACAGTAAACAGGTATCAGACCTTCCATCCACTTAAAAGTCTAAGTGACCTGCACATATGTTATTGGTCTTGGTATTGGGCCTTGAGAGGACACACAAGTATAATGAGAAGCTTGAAGAAATTAGCAACCCACAGCTATTCACCAATGACCTCTGAAAATATTAACCACATCAGCTCTTTGTTGACAGTTTGACTCAGTAAGAGGAGGTGGCATAAACCACTGCAAAGAAGAATAAAAACAGCATAATACCTGCACAAACAGTTTTAGGAAAATAACCTATTTTGCAACTGAGTAGATTAAAAAAAAGATCTAAGGAAAAGGGGATATAACTTATTACTGGAATACAGAAAAAAAAAAAGCAAGAGGAAAACTCCATGTGAGCAAGTCATATAAGAAAATCAAAGGTCTTTCTTTTCCTTATTCCTTCCTTCTCATCTATTTCCACTTCCCTTTGTCAATAATTTTACAAAGTTTACCAGAAAAAAATAATGAATTGGTAAAAAGAAAGAAACAACTGCATTTTGTGAAGTTTTCCCTTCCTGAAATTTCCTTCCTAAACATCATAGATAATGTTTTCACTGAATTCACCTACAGTTCATGAAAGGGGTTGTAGAAAATATGCAGGTAAGCAGTTCATTGTCAATAATATCCTCTATCCTCTATTAACCCTGTCACTATTGCACTGAGTTTCAATTGGTTTTTTCCTGGGGTAAGAATAATGTTCTGCAGTAAATGCCCTTTTTGACAGTTGTGCTTCATTCAGGACACACAAGAGGTTTCCTGCAGTAACTAAAGCTTGTGAGAAGTGTAAATAAGGATCTCATACTTGGCTCCTTCCATTAGGGACTACTAACCAGAAGCACTACTAGGAAACTTCATGAAACCCATGTAGGCTTTGATTGCCAAGTACTAAAACCAAGGCAAAAAAAAGAAAATCCCCTATACAAACAGAAAACAAACCCCTGCAAATCAAAACCCCCCAACAGCAACAGAGTGGCCATACAGGGACAGTGCGGTGCTTTGCCTCAGCACAGCTCTTGGAAGTAGCACCAAAGCAGCTTCCTGGTATTACTGTTGTCACAGTAGCAAGTGGCAGCCCTCTCATTAAGAAAATAATTTATTACCCCTGGCCCCAGCATTCATTTTTGCATCTTTCTGATCCAAGTGATTTGCTGAACATGAGATTAGGGGGTTTGTTTGTTTATTTGTTTGTTTGTTTCTGTTGTTTTGTGGGGGTTTCTTCCCACTAGGTGAAGAGATTGAGAGTGTTAGGTATTGGTTCAGTACACATTCTTTTTCTATGACAGGAATCAAAATACAGCAGTCAATGTCTTTACAGTTCCAAATCTCTTTCCTTTGTCATTCTGATTGTTGAACTACGACCTCCTAAGTGTGATGTTTCCAAGGCTGTGTTCAACAGCGCCCTGTTCCCACTTGTTCCACCACTTCATTTCACTGCTATATCCCTATAGCAGATGCAAAGGCTACTTTAGTAATTAAAAAGGCAGTATGTCTTTCTTCCCCCTAAATTAAGGGACTAAGAATAGGAAATGTTGGTGATTCCCTAGACCAGAGTACGCCATCTGCATGTTCTTCTCTGATGTATAGTAAATTTAAATTGCAGTTTTCTCAGTGGCTTTAAAATCTGAACTATATTGGATGCTTAGACCTCAATCCAGCCAGTAATTAACGGGACTAATGTGCTTCCAGCTTGTTCTTGAGGTGCTTTGCTTGGGGCAGAGAGCTTAGCACAGCGCATGTAGAAGCTTTTGGCAAAGTGAGCAATCCATATGTTACACTTACTGCACATACTAGGATCCCATGAAACTGCACAGAGTGGCCTTGGCCTAAGGTAGCCTGGCCTGAAAAGTATTAACCTTATAGGAAAAAAGTTTTAGTAAGATGTTGATCTTTGAGTTAAAGACCTCTGCCATATCAGTCTGGGAGCATACAAATGAAGGCAATGTCAGGCTTCACTGCATAGATTTCATCAAACTTGCACTACCAAAAAACTGTTCTAAATGTCTAAGCCACCTTGTTAGCCCCACAACTTTTCTATCTACTGCGCAAAAAGAAAAAGAACATTTGCCTCAAGGGGAGAATTAATATTTAAATATCTTAACATAAACATAAAAATTATTTGCTTTATAAAAGTTAAGGGGAAGAAAAAAGCAAGTGGACTTTTGAGATTGTGCACTTAAACGCCTTCCAAAGCAGTCACACTCTTACTCAGTAGAACCAGAATAATAACATGCTAGATAAAAACTCTAATTAGGGTACAACAAGGAGAAGATCCTAAGGGGAAATGCATCCATTTATACTTGTGTCTTAATGAAGCAGAGCTGCAAAATAAATTTTATAGACACTCTGAACCGTAAAGAATTTAACTACTAGTAAGTGGTTTTGTTTTGCCATTTGGCTTAAAATAGTGTCCTCTTTCTCTTACGTTCCTCCTTTTAAATATGACCTGACTTCAATCTCTAAGTTGACTTTGGCACCAAATGTAAAGTGGATGTACACATCTAATATTAAGGATTGTTTGAGCTCTTCTATTTATCAGTGACAATGGGCGAAATCCACTGTATTCCCATATGAAATGTCATTGTTTTCTGTGATTTACACAAAGCCTTAGTGATAAGTGAGCTGCTGTAGTTCAAGTCAGTAAATCTCCAGACTTTGTAAAGTTACAAAGAAAATTCTTTTTGCAGCAGAGAAACTTCTTCCTGCCAATGAAATTCTACCAGAGTTGAAGTGGATATACTTACTAACATCAAAAAATAGAGTTGAGACACAGAGAAGAAAGTTTTTTAAAAAAAAAATCACTCAGACAAGACAGGAGTCTGTTACAACCTAAGGCTCTTCAGAGTCTTGAAAACATAGATTTATTTAAATGGAAATTCTGGTGATGAAGCCTCTTGAATCAATTTTAATCCTTATACTTGTAAAGCAATAGCTTTAAGACCAGAATAAGTCCAGGTAGATATCCTTACTGCTGATATCCTTAATAATACTCTATAAATACTTCATGCAATACCTGGATGTCAGGGACCATTCCTGGAACAAGGATCTAAATTGCCTGGTCATGAGGAAGAAGAAGAACTAATTGCTTTTGGCTTTTGCTGTAGGTCTCCTGGAACCCAAGACTGGGCTCTGGTTAAGCCTAAAGAACGCCTTAGGTTTCTGTCATGCTCTCGCTAGAATGTGTTCCTGCATGCACACTGCAGCTGTGTAAGCATGCTCTGTAGGTTTGGGGGCCCTAACACTGTCATTCCAGTGGCACAACATTTTCAACAAGTTTTAATGGCAAATTTTTTATTTAAGGAGTTTTAAACTTCATGTACTTTTTATTTATAGAAGTATATATCTTTTGTTTTTTGGGGGGGCAGTTCTAGGTGTCTTTGAAGGTCACAGTAAGCTTACATCTAGAAGTAAAATGAGTAATATCCCATGTATTTAGCATAACTATTGCAACTTGGTGTTTTTATATGTCTATCTCAGAGTAAACTAGTAAAGACACATGCCAAAAAGAATAGCACATCTATGTGGCAGGAGCTCAGTTTCAGTATAATTGTTTGAGTTTTTAAAAACGAAGCTCACTTTTAAAATGAATGTCAAATTATACCTCAACTCAGAGCCTGCTGTGGGTATAACAATGGCATTGCAGTGCCATGTAGGCATTTCCCAATTAGACTCCAGTGACTGGCAGATGCCATTTCAGCAAGGGCAAAATAAGCTTTATATACTACTTACCTCTCAGGGAGTGTAATTTCCTTGCTTACATATTGAAAATAGGATCCAGATCTCTGACTGGCAGAAGTGTACTGTGGGCATGTCTAGAAGTGGGAAAGGCTGTTATTAAGCTAGTTCCAAATCTCTTTTCTGCTGGAACTGACTGGCACTGACCTAGCCTACAAGCTGTTCTGAACTGTATAACCTGTTTTCATTCCTTCTCCGTTTTTGACATATGAGCATCACCTGAATGGAGCTGTGGCTTTAGCACTTCTATACAAAAGGTGGCTAGTTGAGTATATTTGCTTTGTCCACTGAAATCAATTTAACCTTACTGTATTAACATTTCTGATAAGAAGACGGAAGAACTGCTGCAGAAATAAAAAGTGATTGTAGAAGTTCATAGAAAGGGCAAATGGTGAAAAACAATTAGCTCATGTAAATAATGTTGTTCTTTTGAAATCACTTTGAGAAAATCTTCAGTAAAATGGTGTTGCCTGTGAAAGTCTAGCAGAGCTCTTGGCTAAGAGGCTCAACAGTGTGGATCAAACCACTGCACTTACAGTAAAAATGGTAAATGACTTATGGAAACAGAAAACAGAAACAAGGCCTATGGAAATAAGTAAGATGACCTAATTTTTTAACAATAGTTGCTAAATAGAAATGTCTCCCTTAATTCTAGATGCTGCTATGGCACAGAAAAATAAATTCCAAACCTGAAACTGAAAACACCATTATAATTCATTATGTAGGACAGATAAATGAAATGGAATGAAATATAAATATAAACCTGGATTAAATATATCAAATCTCTTCTCAGTATAGTTTTCCCTTTTGGCAGAAGCATTTACACAAAGCAGTCCATGTCGTCATCTACAGAGAATATGCATGCACAGCTTCAAAAATCATGTGAAATTCTCAGTATTGGCAGAAAGAGCTATTGCTGAGATGTCTGATATATATGGATTTGTATAAAGAAAGCCTAGTATATATGTGGTTACAGCTACAATGCATGTAAGAAAGAAAGAAAATACCAATTTTTCATGTATAAAAATTCTGCAGAGTTCTATAAAATGGAAGAATAACTATTAACACTGCAGCATCATTTGCAATTAAGAGTTGCAGCATCATCTAGTGGTCATATATGAAAAGGAGAATTCTTAGTGAATTACCCATTGCTTGGGTATTTTATTCAGACAGAAAAATGAAAAGTATAAAGAAAATGGCTGCTTATGCTTCAGGAAGCCATACAGGCCAAGCTCAGGAAAGCAGTTACCTGACTTCATGCTTTCTTTAAATATCAACTTCCTCTTTTCACAGAATAACATTTATCACAGCAATCATTTTGCAATCTCTCTGAGGTTGTATGTATGCTTATGTAGTTGTGGTGGGTTGGCCTCGGCTGGATGTCAGGTGCTCACCGAAGCCACTTTATGACTCCCCTCCTCAGCTGGACAGGGGACAGAAAATATAAGAAAACACTCCTGGATCGAGACAAGGACAGGGAGAGATCATTCACCAGTTAACTGTCTCAGGCAAAACAGACTCAAGTTTAGGAAATTATTTTAATTTATTACAATTCAAGTCAGAGTATGATAATGGGAAATAACACTGTATCTTAAAAACATCTTTGCCCCACCTCTCCTTTCTTCTCAGGTTTAACTTTACTCCTGATTCTTTCTTCCTCCTCCCCTCCAGTAACACCACACTATTCATAATAATGTGAAGACCGTTAGAGAACTGCTGTGAGAATCAAATTTTACCTGGCAGTGTTGCCACTTGTGTCTCAAAGCTATTCTTACGGTTTTCTTTTTGCCTTAGTAATCAAAACATTTTGGTCCGAGGCTTCCAAACTCTTAACAAATACCTTTCTAGCCTTGCATACCGCACAGGCAATTAGGAAGAAAAAGTATCTTTTGGAAACTGAGTTTGAATACCATCTAATAGTGCCTATAACTCCAATATTTTTGATCTACACAGTTGTTATTGTAACAATGACCTGGTAATATAGGATGTTAGCCTGTAGGCCACTAAATACAGTATTGTCGTTATTAATAAAGAGCCACAGGCTTTCACTGAGTTTGCAAAGAACTGAGGCATGTCAGACTTGATGTGCTGGAATTCATCTAGACCTGTCTGGAGCTTTGTCTTGACTTGTTTAGATGTAACAACAATTTTTCTTATCAGGTGACTATGCCTAATTTAATTTACTTTTGTTTATGTCTGTACTGAAAATCAGGTTTGATATAAGTGGTAATAACACTGGTCATTCTGTATAGAATGAAATATTTATCACTGTAACACAGAAATACAGGCCTAGTGTGACATCATGGGCCTTGAAATCAATGAGGTGTATGGAGACATTCTTATCAGCCTCTCAATTTGTCTGTAATTGTGTGCAAACATACAAGAGCAGCTGCAGAAGCTTTGTAGAACCTGGAGTGCTCAATAGTATTTGTAACCTGCATTTTGAAAGAACTGAGGAAAAATAAAAGCAGACCTCAGTCAGTAAACCAGTCAAAGAGTCCTGGCTGCACATTCTACAGTTCTGCAAGTCACTGCATAGTTACAGATCAGAGTTTAAGGCTAAGATGGAACTTGTGCTTTTTCTCTTTTTTTTTTTTTTTTGACATTTTCCCCAGGAATAAGAGAAAATATATTCGCTTATCAGTGAATTGATGGAATTTACTCTGCACCATATTCAGCACTCTGAGAAGTTCTGCTTTAAAGGATGCAATTGCAGAAACAGCAAAGTCAGCACTGATACTGTCCTAAACAATAGCTAATGCTGAACAAGTGAACATTTTTCATATTTGGAGAAAATGCACATACCGTTGGAATGCAAGGGAATTTATTCATAGCTTTTAATGTCTTCAGTTTCTTGTGCCAAATGCTTAGTATACAAACACTTTTAAAATGTTTAAGTCTGAGTAATGATGTCACCAAATCTTACATTATGAATTACATCTGATTCACAGGTAATAAATGTCATATACTAGACAGTCTTTGACTAAACCAAGTCTCTTCTAATAACTTATGAAATAAGGCATAAAAAAAAATGGATAAGTGTGAAAGGATTAGTTTTGTCAAATGTCAAATTTGAACTCCAAAGAACTAAAATTATATTCTCATGGATGTTACAATTCTAAAAGCCATTTGCTTGTTATACATTCCTATTTCTGAAGAAAAACAGTTTCCCTCCTCTTCTAGTTATTTTTTGTCACCTGTAATTATTTCTTACATATAGACATCCTTCCACAAGAGAAAAAGGGGAAACTGCAGATTGCAATTGCCAGATCTTGTGGCATCAAGAAATTACTTATGGAATGGTAGCATAGAGCTGATTGTGTAAGCTCTTCCTTTCAATATAAGGCAGCATGTCTGAAAAATCATAGTCCAATGTTCTAGAATGAAGCTGTACTTGCATATAAAATATTGATTGTATTTGGTGGAAAATAGACACTAAATATCTTACATAGAAGTATAACTTTATTGGTCTTGAACCTCATGCCTTGTGGGTAAAAAAACCCAGGCACTCAGCTTATGCAGAGGTGTATTTTATGCTTTCACCTGAAAGGTTGTTGACACTTGCTTTAAGATATGAATACGTCACTTTAGCATTGCACAAGTAACCTGCCAGCTTTGGAAACTGAGGAAACCCAGCAGGTAGCTCTTCCCCGGGTCATAGTTTTGATTGACACTTCACTGTTAAAATATGGCACTTTATAATACAGAGAAACTGTTACAGTAAATGGTTTCTTACACCTCTGCTGCGAGATATGCTTAGACATGCAGATGCTGTTACAAAATTTATTATTCAAACAAAGGTTTGGAGGAAGAACAACCAGAACACAACTGCACAGGGAAAGAAAGGCAAAATGCCCCAGTGTTAGAACAAACTCTGGGAACCTTGTTTAAAAAGTAATTATTAGAACTTGATGCTGAGGGGTTTTTTTCAGTGTGCAGGGACAATGCTTTCCTTATTCTGGTACTAGAATTCCAGTGGCCATAGTCTGAATAATGTACAGAAAAGTGAGTAACAAAAGTCTTTCATGCGTTTCATTAAAGCAGAGGAAAAACCCACCCAAGAAAAACCCACCCAAGAAAAACAATTGTATCATTTGAAAAAAATAACAGAGGAAAGCAATTTTTCCTCTCTTTAGTGAAGAGATTGTTATCTTTAAAAAACCTTTGTTGACAGCCTCTCAAATTGCATTAAAGTTCATACTTTTTTTTTTTTCTGGGAGAAGAAACTTGAATTAAGATTATTTGGAGTTTCTGCTGTTGTAATCTGAAAGGTTTTTTTCTTGTGTCAGTAAAGGATGAACACAAAAGCAGAAGAGTCAGTAAATTCAATTGTACAGTCTTTCTGTAGTGTTAACTCTAATATGCAATTCCGTTAATGAAAGAATGTGACCCCATTATAAAGTGTTATTTATTCAGTGGATTGTGTTATCAGTTTGAAGGCCATTTAAAACTCTGCTTTTGGTGGCCTTTCTGGTCCTAGCCAAACAAGAATGTTCCAATACATTAGGTTGCCCTCACAGATTCATTTCTGTACATGACTACACAGTATTTTGTAGACAAGGTGAAACAAGCCTTGGGCTCATCTTCATGCTAATGCACCTCCTTGTCCCCTCACTTGGAGCTTGCTTGTGTCCAGCCAACTGGAAAATATACTGGAGGCAAGAGAAAATACCTAGAGGCATATTAACAAAAGGCAGGGTCCAGAAACTGTACGCTGCAGCTTTTCTTCAACATTTAGTTTTTTTCTGACCTCACTTTATCAGAATGATGATCTAACAGCATCTTTGTATATCTTAATTTCTGTAAAAAACAGTAGCACTGCTGCTCTCATAATAATGCTCACTTTTCCCTGATTAATGATTCAGATAAGTACTTTTCAAAAAACTGTGAAATCACTAACTCACGCCATCCAAAAGAAAACCCATCTACTTCAAGTGGACTACTACATATTTTTTTTTGTAAGTCTAAATAAACCCATTTATCATTCAATGTCGTACTAATTTGCTGCTTTCATAAATAATGGTAGAGGACAGGCTGAGTTGGACTTCTATTACTTTGGACAACTGACTCTGCCCCTGGCCACTGCTGATTTGATGCCACTAATGGACAGCTTTATGGGACATTTATTTATAATGCACGGTGTGCAAAGCATCAGGGTGTTCTGCAAAGCTGGATTTTTTTTTTTTTCTTTCAAACTCAATAAATTTTAATTGGAATTTGATATTTTGTCTTTATGGAGGCACAACACATTGATATAAATACAGTCAGTTCCAAAGGGATAAAATGGGGCAAAAAAAAAATCACTAGAAGGTTAACTAAGGAGTGGAAGAGCTTGTCTGTGCAGGCTGTAGAATCTCACCCTTAGGGCCTTTTGAGACCAGGCTAAAGAAAGTCCCGAGTGATGTGGTTGTATTTCAGTGCTGACCCTGCTTTGAATAGGAGACAAGACTAGAGATTGCTGCAAAAGGATCTCCCTCCCTTCTGACCTGAATGAGTCTGTAGTTCTGACTCATAATGGTATTACTAAAACACTTGCACTGAAATTTCTCTCTGTGTAAGCAAAGAACTCCTAAATTGTGAATTTCAACACAGAAACATGATGCATTGGTCTTGAAGAACTCTATCGTTCAAGAATCTTGGAAAGTAAAAAAAAAAGACCTGTTAGTCATTTATTTTGCCTTCTGACACGACAGGGAGAGAAAGCGATTTTTTTTTCTTTCTGGGTCTTAGAAAAAACAGGTGCACATTGTATCACCTTGTTAAACCTCTGCTTCATTCAGCTCCAGCAGCCTGGTCTGTCAGGGTGAAGAGACTTTGAAAGAGTTTTCCTCTTTCTTTGGGGGAGATTCTGTGCTAAGAGGGAGAGGTGGGCTGAACAGCCATCAGATATCAGAATTATTTCAAGTGAAATTGTTCTCGTCACTTGTTCAATGTAACTAAAATGTACGTATTTTTCTCAGCTTTCTCCGACCGGAACTAAGAACAGTGTTTCTAAGAGGAAAACATATTTGATGTTATATAATTTTTTCACCATCTGGTGAATGATGTGCAGATTATTAACTGGAATGTACTAGAAAGCTAGAAGAGAAACAGGGAAGTTTGGTTTGCCTACAAGTTTCACAGACTTGCTGCATATAAAGTTCTCTGAAGTGATTACCCAGGAGTGAACTAAAAGTCAGGCCAATTTAAACAGGATGCATCAGAACAGCCACCACAGACCCCCTTTTGCAATTGTCATCCTCCCATCTGCTGCGATTGCATGTTGACCAGCATATCCCAGAAAGTCTTCTGGACTTTATACAAACCACAAGACACACAGAGAACTGGTTGGGGTGGTCAGTGTTGCTTTTATTAACAGCCTCAGAAAAAATAGTACTGGTGGTGTTAGGAAGAAAGAAAGTACACTGCCCTATTTGTACACTGTCAATTATTTCACCTGTTTGCAAGTTCATAGATATTTCCTAGCTTATACTCATAACAACAAAAATGCATTAGCAGATTCTGTAAGAAATTGCACCTAAATTTCTGCTTCTTTCCTAGATCCCTTTCAAAGATCATTTTTTACCCAACTCCTTCCCAAACCCATTTGGATGAACTTGGATTGTCATCTGATGTACCGAACGAGACCACCGTGACCACCCACAGTGGTCAGATCTTTCCCCAAATTGTCAGTGTTCAGTCATGAAATAAGCACAGCCTAATGTGTTTATTTCCCTCCACTCCAGATGTGCAGCACATACACTGCCAGCTCCGAAGTGACTCTTCAGGGAACTTTATGAAGGCTTTATGGACTGAAGGCCCTGCTTTTCTCTATTGAAAGCTGCAAGAAGCAGCCATTCGCTATTGAGGGGGTGCACTGCACAGCCCACCCAACACTGCAGAGCTCCCCAGGGCGAGGCCAGCGGGCCCTGCACAGTGACATGGGACAAGGCAAGGGTTCTGTCCCCACTAAAGGCTCCGTCCCCACTAAGGGCTCCGTCCCCAATAAGAAGGGCTCTGCCCCCCCAAAGGGCTCTGTCCCCCCCAAACGGGCTCTGCCCCCTCAGGCCCCACCCCGGGCTGGCAGCGCGCGCGGGGCGCGGCGGGCCCGCCCAGTCTCGCGAGACGTTGTCGCTCCTGGCGCGGCCGTGGCG
>JAWWMP010000005.1:19761025-19784802 GCA_035047865.1 Dendrocincla tyrannina
CCGGCCATGGCGGCGCCGGGCTGTGCCGAGCCGCGCCCGGGCGGGCCGGGGCCGGGGGCCGGGCTGGGCGCTGTCCCCCCGCACCCCGGCGCTGTCCCCCCGCACCCCGGCGTGTCGCGGCGGCGCGGGCGGACGCTGCTGGTGCGGCACCTGCCCGCAGAGCTGACGGCGGCCGAGAAGGAGGACCTGCTGCAGCACTTCGGGGCCGTGTCTGTGCGCGTCCTGTCCGACCACGGGCGGCTGGTGAGGGCCGGGGCCGGCCCTGCGGGGGCGGTGGGCTGTGAAGGCCGCGCGGAGGGGACTCTGGGCAGGGGGGGGCACTTTCACAGTTGTGCCTCTCGAAATTTCTGTTTCATTTTCTTCTTCCAAATTACAAATACACGGGCCTATCTGTTTAGTGACAAGTGCTGTTTGGAAAGAGCCTTGTGTCCCTTGCAGAACCGCAGATGAACCTTGTCTGCATCTTCACTCAGGGTCGTGGTTTCTTTATACGATATCAGAAATACTGCCTTTGTCACAATGATTTTGGGTACCAAATCACGTAGCAGCAAGGTGAAGTAGTAAAGTTTGTTAAATATAACTCCGAGATGAGCTGTCTTATCTGTGAGGATTGGATTTGATTTGAAAAGCTTATGTTCTTTTAAAACCGAAAATGTTGGAGGAAATGTTAGCTAGAAACCATTCAGAAGTTCTGAGCACAACAATACTTGCAACTTTTGTAGCACAAATAGTACTACTTTTAGGGGTTGCTTTGATGAGAGTCGGCTACGGTGAGGTGCTGAAATAAATTACCTGTTTGAAAAACACGTTAGACCTCTTGATCCATACGTACTCTCTTGCAGTTTAGGATGGCTGTTGCTCACTGGAAAAAATGCTTTTCTTGTATTCCTCAAACTGCTGAGTTCCATCTTAAGTTTTAACTGAAGGAGGTGCATATCCTAAATTCTTAAGAAAAATGTTTTCTAGTCCTTCACATTTGCTCTGCGTGGGAGTTAATTGACATCTGGAAACTTTCAAATATGTGAACTTGAACTTAACAAATTTCTTGCGGGTTTCTATTTTGCATGCAATCTCAACTTTTTGATTTCAATACAGTATAAATTTATTTTGCTTGTTTTCTAGAAACATACTGCTTTTGCCACCTTTCCCAGTGAAAATGCAGCTGCAAAGGTTTGTATTGTGTTTGTTATTGAATGGTTTCACAAAGCACTTTCCTGGATTGCCAGTTGTGCTCTAAAATGTTTTACACATCATCGAGTACTCAGTGCTAGGAAAAAGCAAAGCAGCACAATCTGATATTAGAGTTCTGTTTCAGGATTTGCTTACAGAACTTGATGAAATCAACACTTTTGTAGAGTACTAAGAAAGGTGGGTTGAAAGGGGCTTGTGGAAGTAATCTGTTCCAACCTTTCACGTAGAGCATGGCAAACTTACAGGAGCTGAGACTGATCAGGGCCATGTCAAGGATTTGTGTGCATTTTTATTAAAACTAAGCCAAATGTAATTTTCTTGTTTTCTGCATAATTGTATATTTGCCATAAAATTTAGCCCTAGTGATGTACACAGTTCAAGACTACCTTGAATGCCCAACTTTGATAAGAAAACTACCACATTAATGGGGGACATAGATACCAGAAAGACAATGCTAATAATGCTTTTTAAACACTAGTCTGGAAGAAAGCCTGTGTCTAGAATTTCCCCCTGCTGTTTGGGGGGGATTTGTTTGGGTTTTTTTAGTGTTTGTTTGTTTACATTGCTTCTGTTTTTTAGGCCACACTTTAAAGAACTCAAAAAGTTACAAAGACTCTGTCACGTGAATTAAGTTGCTTATGTCCACCATAGCACAGACTTAGCTTGAAGCAGTTGAGACTGCATCTTATGGCTGATTTACCAATCAGGGGAAAAGCAGTTATGCTTTAAAATAATTCTCACATTTTCCCTCTTTCTTTCTCCACTATAATTACTTGAAGGCTTTATCAAGACTGCATCAGCTGAAACTTCTAGGTCACACCTTAGTTGTTGAATTTGCAAAGGAGCAAGAGAGTGTACAGGTACTTAGCCAGCCTTCTGCCTCAGAGAAGTGTAAAAGGTATGTGCACAATAATGTTCTGGTTTTGGTTAAGGAAAGGAAATTCCGTATTCATCATACTTTGGCAGTACTTTTAACTCAAAGGATAAATTGTAACCACTCAGAAGTGTTAACAAGCAGGTTCAGATCTACAGATGAGTGACTGCATTCCTCCCATGTGTCATTACGTCTGGAGTATGTCACTAACAGATAAAAGCTGTGTGATAGTGTTTAATTACAAAACATGTAGTGGAGGTTTCAGGTTACTTACTCCACTCTCTGAATATGAACAAATCGATAATTTAATACCTTTGAATTTATACACTCTCTGAACAGAGTGCAACATGAAATAATTTTTGTTCTCTTTCTGTGAGTAGATTTAAGTCAGGAGTGTTTTAATATAGGGAGACTTACTCAAATCTGCATGAGTATTTATTTTAGAAGACTGTGGCTGCTATAATTGTCCGCATGTATTAAGCATGGAGAATTAATAATGGCTGTAGTAACACCATTGATAAAGATGCTAAAAATACCTGTGCAAATCTGTTTCTTATATTTAATAATAGATGATGCCTATTTTATATATTACATAAGGCATTGAAATTTTGCCCTGTTTTAATCAAGATTAAATTAATTTTCAGTTCAGAAGAACCAGTGAAAGAGGAAGAGAAGATAGAGCCAAACTGTGTTAAAATAGAGAATGGAATTGCACCCAACCATGGGTTAGTGTTGGTTTTTTTATTTGTCTCAATAATTTTATTCTGTTACAGGTTATTTTAAAATGGGTTATGTACTGTTGAACAAGAATTTTGTTTCCTAGTATGCTACTGTTCTGCAGGCATAGCTGTAGGAATTGGCATAAAGATGAAGTTTCAGTTCCTCAAGTTTAAAATCCTTAGCTGAGTAGTGACTGGTGCTTTGAGTCATGAGGCTGTGGATTGCATACGAGCCTCCTAGCTCTGTGCGTTGTTTTCTCAGGAGGAGTTTGAGGGCTGGGTAGGTTATCCCAGTGTTAACAGCAGAACACCATTGAGTTTTGTTTTTCCAGGTGCTGCTGCTGCTGCTTTCCCACCCCCCCCATTTGCATTTTTGCATGCATGAAGAATCAGTTTTTTGAAGGCTAATAAATTCAACACTTTGAGTATTGAGTTTATGATGTTTGTACAGCCTGCTATACTGTGCTTTTGGTTTTGGACACATTGATTGTTTCTGTGTCATTCAGGCTTTCTGCCTAGGTTGATACTTTCATTGTGCCCAAGCCCAGTAGATCTGTCATGCACTAACTCCTTGTGTTAATGACCATGTAAGTGGCCCAAGGCTGTTCTAGGGGAAATAATAATATTTAAGTGTTGCTTCCGATGTAATGATTAGTTAAGGCTCTAGAAATCGTTAATTGTGACCAATAATCATGTGGCAGCAATGTTACAGTGATTAAAGTTTTTAATTTTTTTTCCTCAGCCTCACCTTTCCCATCAATTCCTGCCTCAAATATTTGTACCCACCACCTTCAAGTGCAATTCTAGCAAATATAGCAAATGCCTTGGCAAGCGTGCCCAAATTTTATGTCCAGGTAAGTAAAAAGCAGAAAAAAAAAAAGTAGGTATAAAATCTCATTTTTCCTCTTTCAGTTATCCACAGAAATAATTATTTTTCTCATAGTAAATAGGCTAGTTTTTTGTGATAGTGTTAATCAATTTTTTACTCAGTTGAGATAATAAGATTTTACTGGCCAGAGGTATCTTACTTAATTGACACTGAAGATTTAACTGGATGTATCTTCCTAATTAGATGTGACTTGAGTGCTTGGAATTTCATTCTGAGAAGGTGCTTTACGTTTTTGATTAGCCTTTTCAAAGTGTTGCTTTTATATACCATTAGTATTAGATCTCAAGTGCAGTCTTTCACATTGTTCATTAACATTAAAACTTTCCTGATTTACGCTTGCCGGAAGTAATTGGCTATGATAGCAAGGAACTGTTATCACATATTAATTTAAAGAAAACTTATATATTTTGAATATTTCAGGTACTTCATCTAATGAATAAAATGAATCTTCCTCCACCTTTTGGGCCAATTACTGCTCGTCCTCCCATGGTAACTTTTTAAATATATGTTTTAAGTACTGTAGAACTGATTGACAATTTAAATTTAAAATGTCAGCAATATGGTAGGAGATCCAAGTTCTAAAAGCTGGAGAAATCTCTAGAGAATAGCAAATACTGCTGCATTTCACTGCATGCAATGTGCATGTTGGCCTTATGAAGAAATCTTTTTGACTCTACTTGAACAAAGAAATATAAAATATACACATATGACAGTAGCACTGGAATGTTTCGAACTGTTGGTTCACTGTAGAAGCTGAGATGGTTTTGGGGCTTAGACCTCCACCCATGTGTTTTGATCATGTGCTTCTCAGGAAAGTCCCTGAAGCTGAGTGCAAAGAGAAAACCCAGGACTATGATTGTTGTATTTCTTACGACCTCAACTTAAAAGAATTAAAACATTCACTGTTACGCTTCAGAAAGCAGCAAATTTTTTTCTTTGCTTGCGAAAAGTTTTTCATTAGTAATGTAGATTATCAAAATAGCATCTAGATCCTTTAAAATGTACTTTGAGAAAATACTTCCTGTCATTTTATTATTTATTGCTTTGACTATTTTTATTAAGTAAAGGAAAGCAAGATATATGTCTTTTGGTTTTTTTTTTTTAAAAAGTTCAGATACTTTTTTGCCCTTTTCCCCCATATTAGTATGAAGAGTATTTACCGGTGCCTGTGCCACCTCCCCCAGTCCCACCTCTGCCTCCTGAAGAGCCTCCTTTGCCTGAAGAGGAAGAAGAACAACAATCTAGTGGGGACGAATCAGAATACGAAAGTGATAATGATGAGGAGAAGGAGAGGTATGTGTTTTACAGCCTTTTGCAAGCTTTTGGGTTCACTTAAAGTGGTGGCTTTATTTTTCTAGCTTCTAGTTCAGCAAATGGTGGAGTCTCTTAACATTTACAGCATATAGATATAGTATATAATAGATAGTATAGGGAAATCTTTCCAGGTGCTTAGAGAAACTCTAGAGTAACAATAGCAGAAGGACAGTGCTGTTCTAAATGCAGTAAGAAAAGGAAAATGGCTTGTTGTTGTGCACATTATCATTTGTTCTCATGTCAAGAAACCCCCAACTAAACAGTGTAGATATAAGGAAGCAATAATTAGTTTGCTTTCTGAATTCTTATTCATGTCTATACTGATTAAACTACTCAGCCTGAATCATATAATATTGGAGGTTGTGTACTGAGGGTTCTCTTGCAGTTCTGTGACTGAATTACATCGAAGATGTGGTTCTTTTTTTACTTTAAAAATCGAAAATCAGTTTTTTAATTTGCTATTTAAACTGAAAAATAAGTCGGAAAGTCCCTATGCTTTATTCAGAAAAAATACATGCATTTGGAAAAAGATACTTTTGTTGAGTGGAAAATGTGTTACAAAATCAGGTTCAGCTTGGGGTGTCACAGCTTTCTTTACAGCTTCAGTGTCCTAATAGGAGTATGCTTGGGGAAGGAAGGACATCACTGACCTCGTTACAATTATAGATTATTAATGTAGTTTCAGTTTTAAAGTAGTTTTTATATAGTCAGATTTTTAAAAGTTCTATTTCAAGGACTTTAGGGAAAGGAGAGGGGTTTTTAAAATGAGTATTTTTAAATTGTAAACCACTTTGGTTTTTTTGTTTGTTGGGGGGGCTTTGTTTATTTATTATTTTTGTTTAAAATAGAATGACCAAATTGATGGAGTTAGCAACACTTCAGCCTAAAAGACCAATAAACACAAAGAGACGTGGTGTTAGAAAAAAGCGAAGAATTAAAGACTTACTGAATGTTCCTGTGTGTACTCCCCACAGGTTTGTACTTTTTCTGTATTCTTTTCACTTTTTCAGAAGATTACTCCTTTTACTAAATTATCTGCTGTGTATCATGTTTGCTTTAGTGTTGCTGTTTTTAAACAAGCATTCTTCACTGATAGGTGAATTTTGTAGTGACGATTGTCTTCCTTTATCCTCATGCTTGGTTTTATTGCTCTAAAAGTAAAAATTTTCCTGTAATTTGAATTCAAGTCTTCTCAACAACCTGAATCTGAAAACTGTGCCTGTTCAAGCTCTGTGTTTCTTTTGCTATCAAAATAATAAAAATTCCTTTTCATAAAAAAAGATAATTAATTTTGTGACACAGCTGTGACAGAAGCAATCTGGGTTTATTGCTTGCAATACTTCTTAAATAAAATAAAATAAAAGTATGATACTGGAAGAATAAAAACTGACTTGGTTTAAAATAAGTTTGAGTTTTGGAATTGCAGTTCTGTGGCACAGTAGACACCAGTGTAGTATTTCTGTGGAGTGATGAGTGATAGTGAATGCATTTTTCCTTATAGCCAGCTGCTTCCTCCAAGGGATTTCCTATATTTTTTTAAAAATTTTGTATATTTTATACACTAGGTGAGAGCAGCAGCAAGGCCAGTTATTTTTCATATTTCAGTGATGCTAAACTTTTTAATGAATATTTTGTCTGTATTGTAATGTGGTATGTGATTCTTGGTTTTGCTCCCACTGTCAGCCACACCTACTGTATTTGCAGTGTTCCAATCAGCTTGAATTGTATTGGGTGGGATTTATGGAATGGCAAATATATGTATTTGTGGTAAATAACAGCATAAAATATATCTGGAAGAAATCTTGTGTGTGACTATGCATTCATCAATATCTGAATCTTAATTAACATGTTGTTGTTTTGAACAGCAATTCGCACCCTACACTGTCACCTTCAGATGTGTTTGAGCAGCCGCAGCATGTAGGTCATAAAAAAATAGAGTTTCATATAAGTTCTGACATCCCAGCTGTTCTTCAGATAAACTCAGAAAAAGAAGAAAAAAATGGTAAGAGTTTGTTTATCAAATGTATTTAATACTAAAATCATCTGGTTGCAGTGTGTAGAGGAGTGATGAATTTAGGCCAGGAAGTTATTTGCTTCTTTTGTACTGGAGCTTTCAACACCATGTTCCCCGTCATGTTTGCCTTTGCTGTTCTTCCCATGTTACAAACTTCGTAAAGGATCCAGAGGATTTTAAAGGTATCTTTGTCTCCTGTGTGCTTTATGGTGATTTGTATGTCTTTTAAATGTTAAGAAGTTCTTATCAAACGTTACAAAGTCGTTTTCAGTATTTTATCGTGTAAATGGATGTATCAGGCTAATTTCAGGTGTTCATTTTCCAGCTCTTTGAGAGCAGCATCCAAGTGATTGCCAGGTCTTCTGTGCTGCGCTGATTATCTGCTCTAAAAGTGCTGGGCAATGAAAATTACATCAACCATTGAAATGGATGATGAGGCTTGAACAGCAAGGCTAGTTTTATGCTAACTAGCATGTGCCGTGGCTTTTTTTTGTAGTACATTTGGTTTTGTAGGACCACACAGAGCAGCTGCTTTTGTCAAACCAGGGATTAGGGTTAGGGGTTTAATCCATTTTTTAAAGGATGTGTTCAAATTTTTTTATAAAGTATCTTACATTAAAATATTGCTGGAAGGTGTATACTTGTTTTGCTTGCTCTTGATTCTCTTGTGTATAAATTTACAAACCACTTAAATAATGTGGTGAAATTTCAGATCTTTCTGCTACCATTGAAGAAATCAATAATACAGGCTTTGGAAGGATTTTCCCAGCTCCTAGCTCAAATGATAAAATGGAAACCGAAGAGGAGGATGATGAAATACCATCAGAATTTATTTCTAGAAAGGATCTAGAAAAAAATAGACTTTCTAGAGAAGGTATGAGAATATGATATCTAGTAATACCTTCTTGATTGTTGCAACAAGTAGTTTAAATATTTCCTTTCTTAATTATCATATTTTATACTGAGAAATATAATGAAGTAAGTAAATGACCTAAAACGTTCTGGTTTTTTGTCTTCTTTAAGAAATGGAAAAATTTTCTGTGTTCAAAAACTATGAGCCAGGTGATCCAAATTGCAGGATATATGTGAAGAATTTAGCTAAACAAGTCCAGGAAAGGGTAAGTAAACAAGCAAATTAAATATTTATCTGAAAGGGCTTTTTCTTAGCTTTTCTCTAATACCTACACTTTAATTTCAGGATCTCAAGTTCATTTTTGGAAGATATGTTGACTTCCAATCAGAAGTGGAACGAAATATGTGAGTTCATTTGGGACTAGGTTAAATTTAAGCCTCTTATGTTAACTTTTACAATACTGGTGGAAATTACAATTTTAAAATTAGTCATCTTTTTTTATGTTTCTGCATAAAGGAAAAATGTGTTTCGTCTGAAAATCTTCATTTATCACGAGTACAGAAACAGAATTATTTTATGAACAGTGACCAAAGACCCTACTATTTTGCCCTTATATTTTAGTTCCAAAATTTACTGTTCTTTGGCTGAGTGACCCAGAATGAGCAGTGTAGATGGTTGTGCATATCAGATCATTGTGCACATGTCCTATTCAGTAGTACTGCGCGCCATTTTGCCGTCCTGCAGTTTGATGTTACTTTTTAGTAAATGGTTCCCCCAGGCAAAATTGTCTCCTAGGACATCACTCCTGCTTGAGGGCTGCTCCTGTTTCTGCTGTGCCTCCAACATGAAGCATAAGAATTACATTTTTTACTGTGAAATAAGAAAGTTTTGTTAAGTGTAATTCCCAATTCTCCATTTTACCCCTAGGTTTGATATACGTTTGATGAAAGAAGGCCGTATGAAGGGACAGGCTTTCATTGGACTTCCTAATGAAAAAGCAGCTGCTAAAGCATTAAAAGAAGCAAATGGATATGTCTTATTTGAAAAACCCATGGTGGTTGTATCTTTTTTTCAAGCATTTAGATTATATTTGTAATCTGTCTGTCAGTCTCTTGTTTTGCTGTCAGTGTTCTACAAAAGCGGAAATTCCTTAAGAAAACCAGTCAGCATAACATGGTGTACTGTTCTTAGTTTTATGGTAGCTGAAAAAAATAGAGGTGCCTCTACTAGAATAGTAATGGGGATTTATATAAGACAAGAAAATGCTCTGGTCTTACCTCTGATCCTGCAAAGACAATACAAAAATAAATTAGCCTGTATAACCACTGTATTTAAATTAAATACAAGCTTTTTGACTTGGTTAGACCTGTGTTTACACAATTAAGAGCATAGGTAATGTTCCTATTGGGGTCAGTAGTCTCTGCACTGGTTCTCCAGCTGGAACTTTCACTTTTTGATTGTATGGCACTGTCTTTTGTCTGTAAATCCTACCTTATTTTTCACTTAAAATGTTTTGTAGTTTATTTCATTTTCTTTGTAGTCACAGTTATCCCAATCTCTGTTCCTTTTACCTTTTGTTCTCCCTAGTTCTAAGACATCAAAGTTACAGAATTAACATGATGGGATGGAAGATTGTAAATACCAAGCATTTATCCTGCTGGAGTTACTCTGCACCTAACCTATTCCTAGTTAGTTCTCCTTACTTACTTTGTATTGTGAACTCTTGGACAGTCTCTCTTAATAACTTTTGTACTGTGTAGCAGTGAAGTCCTAATCTTTAACACATAGACACTTGTTATAATACTTTATGCTGTAGTAGAATTGATTCACAGTTAAAGGTCCCTTTCTAGACTGTAACTTGCAGAGGTCATCTTTTTTTTCCTTCTTGGTCGGCTTCTGCTTATCACAGACACTTGTAGTCCTTAACAGCATTTCAGCAATTTGCTCGTTCAGCTAGACCAAAACAGGATGCCAGTGATGGGAAAAGGAAAAAGTAGAACACTGCACAAGGTATGGACTCTCTGCCTGAAAATAAAAATAAATAATTAGGTGGGGGGGTTTTTTGTTAATGTGTATGTTCATTTGTTTTTGTTTAATATCTCTTGAATGGCTTCTTTAGGAATACTGGGAAATGTTCCATACATTTTTCTTTTCTTAAATGTGCACCTATATCAGAAAAACAGTGCAAGTTATATAGTTGTTGTTTGAAATATTGCTTCTTCCTCTGTTTAGAAACTCGGGAGACTGACATTTCCCTAATCCTGATATCCTAGGCTAGTTTTCTGCTTCTCTCATCCTTAATCTCGGAAGATAAGAAGGATAATTCTGTGCAATAGGACCACTTACCTTTCAGTAATCTTTCAGGATTTTGATTTTGAGAAGAGCTGCTTCTTTACTGCTTCACTTCCATCCCTGCCATTGGAAAGTGATCCTGAAGAACTGGTTCCAGCAATAAACTTCTGCTAGCAGTAAAGGACCTTTGGCTTTGCTAACTTTGGAGGATGAGATCTTAGTGCTGTTGCAGCATCCTTTAAGCTTGGCTGAATTAGTGAAGGATATTCTGTCAGAAATTGCTGCTTAATGTCACATTGATCAAGGCTTCCTTTGTGGAATGCATGGGTCCTCATTCTTGGTATTATTATCTAAACATGATGGAAAAGTAACTTCTAGTAGAAAGTAATTGCTATATAACTTTATTTCTTATCATGTAGCTTTATGTCACTACGGCTTACTCCCTTTATGTGAGAGCAACTCAAGCAAAATCAGCTCTCATTTAGCTGGGAGGGGTTTCATGGCCTGAAAACATTTGTGTAGTGAAGTAACTGGTCAAAGAATAAGAAGCACTTAGTTCTCAGTCTGTACCCTCTGACAGATCAGCTAGCTCAAATTTAAAGAGCACTAAGTTAATCACTGGTTACAGTTGGGGATCGCTGGTTATGCCTCCACTTGAGACAGAACAAACTCAGATCTTAGGCTGAGTGCTTATGAAACATTCTCCTTAATCCATGATTTGTTTTCAGTTTGGAGGTTTGATCCTCATTACTTCAAAGAAAACCTGAAATTTGAAATAAAGGATGTGAACAATTGTGTCTGAGTTTTACAAATTGGTTGGAGACCCCACAGTATGGTTATTGTGAGGGTGGTATTTCTATTTAGAACTGTTGCTTTAATTTTATATTTCTATTTTATCCATTGTCTAAGGATTTTTTTAATCGGATTATATTTGAGTTTATCTGAGATGCTACTTGGTCTTAGAAGTTCCTATTTCGTGTTATTGTGGTTTGCAAAAATCTTTATTTTGTCAAATTAAAAATAACTTTTTTTACAGGCATTCTTCTGTATTGGTCATTGAAAAGAGAAAAATGAGCCTTGGATAAAGTATCCTATTAGGAGCAAGTGTTTATGAGACTGTTTCAGTCTTGTTTCTTACTTCTTCCTTGCTAGAAAAAAAACTGTCTAATAAAAAGATTGCTAAATTTCTTTATATTCAAAGAAAGAAACTTGAAACATTTTAGCTATTGGAAAGCCTGATAGGTGAAGCCTGAGCACTTCTATTCTTTTTAGGAATTCCATGTCTAAGAAAATAACAAGCTGCTTATTTGGTTATTAGTTATGTTGATGGTCAACTCAAAAGCTTTTTTTAGAGTGAGCAAAAACACACTTATGTGAGACTTACTTGTGCACCTGAAAGTCGTACCTGAATTGCCATCTTAGAGGTGTCATTGTTTAGTGTACCATGGGCAGAACTTCTCCCTTTGCTCAACTATATGCAGCAATCACAGAATGTGCCATGGAGTAATACAGATTTCGAAGAATCCATGAGGTTAAATTAAAAATATTTGTTTAATTTCCCAACTAATGATGAAATTGAACCCTATGAATATGTTTTCCTTTTTCTTCTGGAATCTTCTCATGGATGATTTATTGTGCAAAATTCCATGATAGAAATCTGAGTCTCAGTCTGATTTCCTGTTTGGTGGTTGTTTTGGTTGGTTTGGTTTTATTTATTTGTCTACGAAGGTTTTATCTTTTGTGGAGAGAAGAATACATATGGTTTATAAAAATACTACGTAACTTCTTGCTGGCTGAAATGTCTTTCGTGATTGATTGATGAAGAGTTCAGTTAGTATTTTGGGTGACAATTTTTCCTGTAGCTAAAATACAACTTTTTGGGAGAAAAGCTATGTAGAGGAAACTGATGTTGAGAGTTCTGCAGCTTCTTCATAGGGAAGAAGTGACTTGAAAACCATCATTAAATGGAAACACAATTGGGTTTTGGACCCCTTGGGAAAAAAAGTGAGTCTGTACAATGGCAAAGACTTGAAGGAGAATGAATGAAACAGAAAAATCGGGTGTTGTCCTAGTAGTTCAAGCTATCAAAAAATGTATTTACTTTGGAGTTTAGTTGGTGGACCCATCAGCCCTCATTAAATCTTGTAAAGTGTTAGAACTGTATTTTATCAAAGAGGCATATTTGCTTTTGATAGGTAGCATAAAATTATGTGTATGAAATACTGAGAATCAAGTAAAATTAAACCACATTCTGCTGTTCTTCTTTAGAAACATTCCTGCGTAAATACTGCAGTAATACTGTCATGCAGAGTGTATCCTTTCTTGTTGTATCCTTTTTTTGTGCAATGTGTCCTGTAGCACTTGACTACATCTAAGTTTTCATATAGAATAGGTGTGGGGAGGAATTTACATGTTTTAAGCTTGAGCTAATTGGTAATTTTGAAAAGAAAAGGGTACTTTTCAGGGGGAAAAAAGAAATCAATGAGTTTTCTGTGTTGTGTGAGTAGACACAATGAAGGTTCCTAGTCTTAAAAGGTGTCCTTCACCTTTTTCCTCAAAGGTCATAAACCTTACTAATTGGTGATCCCATTCCTCAGTGGAACAGTTCTAATTCATACAAGCTGATCTATGTAGAGCTGTGCTGAGTTCACACTGAGGGTGTTACTTAGTTTTTCTTTAAATAAATATTATATTAACATGTTGCTTAAAATATATTTCAGAGCAATTCTTAATATTAAGGGGTTGACAGGTATTTTAGATCATTTGATGATTACTGTTTTCCTGGTATATGAGAAACAATCTGTAGTTGATTCAGTTTATATGTTCCTTACTTTGTCTTTTGTGAGTAAAGAAAAAAATTAACAGTATCTTCAATGAAGTACTTGAAATTGGACTAATACTCAGCTATTAATCACTGCTACCTTTTTTTGTTTGTTTGTTTTTTATCATTGTTCTCTGCACTGAGGTAGTGTTGTTGCCAGTGACTTATTTTTCTTGTGGGTTTCATACTACATTACTGTTTAACTTTTTGTAATATAAAATTAATACAGCCTGCATCTGTTAAGTCATATTTTTTTCAGACATGAAGCACTTTTTAAAATACTAAGCATCTTTCAATTTAGTTGTCAAAAGAAAATACAATACTGCTATTTTCTGGTTGTTCTTACTTTTAACATATCTTTGTGATGTTCCAGGTCCCTTTTGTGTTCCATCTCTTTCAAGTATTATCAAGCTGGGGGAAGAAGCAGTAAAATCATCAGGACTCTTGAACTGTGCGTAGTAGCATTTCTAAAGTATTTAAGGCAGACTATAAATTTGCTCGTCTATTCCACATATCTTTAAACTGTCACAAGACTTACATGATAAATGTATGTTAGTTTGCTTGTGAAATCTAATAAATTATTTCCTTTCTCTTCATTTTGCCTTTTATTGTGGGGGTTTTGAGTGGGATGCATTTTTTCTTATCTTGAAACCAAGCAGGAGGACTAGTGCACTGGTACAAATCTGTACTCTGAAATCAGGCACTGTTTTTCCTCAACATTAAAGTAGAAAACACTAGTTACTCCACGGTAGCCTTCAAAGATGTGGAACTCTTCCTTGTTCTACCACATTTTTATACCACATTTTTAGTCTGTCTGGATGGAGTCACTTTACAAAGCGTTACAACTATTACACATAAAAAGGAATATAATAGAGAAAACAGGCAATGTGTCACTGAAGCAGGTCAGTGAGGCTGGTGAAGGGTCTGGAGCACAAGTTTTTGAGGAGTGACTGAGGGAGCTGGAGGTGTTTACCCTGGAGAAAATGAGGCTGAGGGGAGACCTGACTGCTCTCCACAACTACGTGAAATGAGGTTATGACGAGGTGGGAGTTGGTCTCTTTTCAGTTAAAAACTGTTGGGATGAGGGGAAACAGCTTCAAGCTACACCAGGGAAGGTTTAGATTAGATACTAGGAAAAATTTCTTCATTAAAACAGTGGTCAGGCATTGGAACAGGCTGCCCAGGGAAGGGGTAGAGTCACCGTCCCTGGAAGCGTTCAGAAGGTGTATGGATGTGGCACCTGGGGAAATGGTTTAGTGGTGAGCAGGGTGGTGCTGGGTTAATGGTTGGACTCGTTGATATTAAAGGGTTTTTGCAACCTTAATGATTTTATGGTTCTATGGTAGTATGTTCTGGCACTCATGTTGAGCTACGAGTACAGGACCCAAGTTATTAAAATAGTGTCTAAAAGGCCAGCAAGTGAATTTTCCAAGCGCTGAAGTAGGGTAACAGCAAGGTGGTGCTGTGCTCAAGGACAAGAACACTTTTTAAGACTTTCGATAAGTGTGTGTCCACAGAGCTTTCCTTTCCCAAATCTCAAGAACAAATATATTCCACAACGTAATCTTATATTGAATTGACATAATTGTGTGTAATGTAAAACCTTTAGATCTTTTCTGCTTTAATGTTCCTAGAGTAGCTTTGGCCTACAAAGTCACCAATGGAGTTAGTCACAGAAAAATGTTTCTTTCTCTGTAAAGGGGCAAACCCATCACTAGAGCAAATAATTGTATATAGTTGTCTGTATATACAACATAAAGAACCTTCTGCCAGGAGGTGCTGGTTCGGGTGGGAGCTGCGGGACCCGGGTGTTTGGCCTACAGTAGGAACAGTGTAAAGGTAAGCTGCTTAAGGAAAACAGTGGCAAACTGAACAACCGTGCCGGGGAGAAGCAAAGCGAACAACCAGGCCCCCGAGCAGAGAATGCAGGACCCGGGGCGGTGCCGCGCTCTTTCCGGGGCCGCTGGCACGGCCGGGCGGGGCGGGCGGAGGGGGCGGCGTGTCCGGATCGGATCGGATCGGATCGGATCGGCCCCGCCCGGCCCGGCCCTGCCGGGGCTGCGGGCGGTGTGTGCGGATCGGATCGGACGGGATCGGCCCGGCCCTGCCGGGGCTGCGGGCGGTGTGTGCTCCCCTGGCAGCCCCGCGGGGCCGGAGCCGGCGCTGCAGGGGCGGCCGGGCCGGGGTTGCCTCCCCTGGGCGGAACGCGGAGCTGGCGGTGAGGGGCGCTCGGGGGCGCCGCTTTGCCTTGCAGTGCCAGCCTGTGCCCTGTGCAGCCTCGGCAGGCCCGCTCGGGCCGCTCCCCAGTGTAAACAGTGCCGCTCGTGTGTCGGGGACTGTGGCCTGCCACCCGAGAGGAGGTGACTGAGTTCTTGTAGTGCTCTTCAGGGACAGTTCTCTGCCGTGTCCTCTGAGGTACGATCAGCTGTGCTCTCTCCCACCGCGGAATACAGGCCTCTTAGGTTTTTTCCAGATTTCAAAAGCATTTTGTAACTAGAGCCTTCAGAGTGTGATGGGGACTTCAAGATCCCTGTTGTCTTATCATTGCTCGTACTGAAGTCAGAATAGTTATATACCTATTTCAAAGAAATGTGGAAGAACATTGCATCTTCTCTTCAAGCATTAGGCCTTGGAGCTGATTAGGTCAAAGTGCATTATTCTTACTGCTTTGTGTACTTACTGCTGTAAGTGAAACTTGCCAATCTGATAAATGGCTTCTCTGGTCAGAGAAAATCAAACTTCCTTAGCTTGTTCTGTGTTAATGTATGTCATTCCTGTGAGGATAAAGAAGCATTCTTTGCTGAAAAGAGGAGCACAAAGAACAACTGCTAGTGCCTGAAATTTGTCTGTGTACTTTGCCAAAGATCTACAAGTAAATAATTTCATTAAAATTATTTTGCTCACAAGCAGAAAACCAAGATAGATATACCAAATGACTAATTCTAAGTAACTCTGGCTGCTTGTGAAGGATAGTGACAGCTGATAGCAATGAGCTCTGGAAGCAGGTTCTGTACTTTTTAGACTGTTACATTTTGCACTTAAATATGCTCCAAAGAGTGCAGCTCCACAGCCTGAAAGAGATGAATTACTACCTTTTTTAAGTGGTAGTTCATCCTGTTGTTTGCTAAAGTTCTCCTTGTAGCACTTTTTTGTGTCTCTGACTCTCTAAATCTACTTCTAAACTTATGAAGAGTGCAAAATAAGATCCTAGATAGAGTAATGCATAGTTGTTTAACTTCCGGTTTGTTACATGTTGTATCTCTTTACTTAAGGAAAAGGAGAGGCAATTTAAATGTAAGACTTGTCTGTGTTTGTCCACAGGTAAATACCAATAGGGTATGTATTAGGAGATACAGTTCCTAGCCTAGTTCTTCAGAAGGTAATGCAGCTTATTTGCAGCCTCTGGAAAGCTCCTTTATTTTCAGAACTCTGTGCCTTGGCCCTGAGAAGATTTCTTGATTATGAAGCTTCACAGCACTTCTAACATCTACCATTGCCCTCTGTTCTTTGGGAGGAGAATATCACACAAATTGTACAAGTGATACAAGAGTACATGATTGGACATTAGCATTTCTGGTTTGAGTCACTGTAATAATTTTTGTGTCTGGGGGATCCTCCAAGGTTAGGGCTGTTGTTTGAATGACAGATGTCATGCGTATCATGAATGACAGACTCCCATGTTAGACCTTCAGAATATCTGGGGGTTTGTGACAACTCACAATATGAAACACTCTGCTTCTCCAAGGTCTTATCTAAACATGTGCAAGCCATAGTAACACCATTCTGGGAAAAAAAAAATTAAAAAAATGCCCCTCAAGGATAAATAGGAATGTAAAATACTAGGCATTAAAATGAGAAACAAAATGTCCATTTCAGTTTATGTAAGTACTCCTTTGCCTTTTGGGGATGTTTTTTGTTTTATGTAATGAAAGTACAACTTACTGGAGACAGGCTATCAACATCTGAATTGTAACTTCAGGAAAACAAAGTTATTGTTATTATGGGAGGTAGATATAGCTTGGATAGAATCCAGTTCTTGTACAAAATAATCAAGTTTAATACATATGGTACCAGAAATAGGCATTTACTTTTAAATGTGTAATATGTATTTTATCCTCTTGCAGGAACATAACTAGGTAGGAGGAAGAGTGCAGCTGATCACAGAGCACAGGATGGGTATCTGTTTTCTTCTGTTAGTTGTGGGGGTTTGCTGGGGGCAGTACAACCCCAACACTCTCTCTAAGAAGACATCTATTGTGCATCTCTTTGAATGGCGCTGGGTGGATATTGCTCTGGAGTGTGAACGCTATTTAGCTCCTAATGGATTTGGAGGAGTTCAGGTATGTCTGTTCCTATCAGTAGGCAGTAAAATTGCTACATAGATGATAATTTGTTTCTCAGAGAAAATATTCAACTCGCCAAAGGACAGGTACTGAGAAAGAAAAATGGAAATTGGTAATGGAAGTAGTAAATGCTGACAAAGATATTCTTTAGCTATCATCGAGTAAGCATAAATTTATTTCATTGTTCCAGAGTGCATGTTTTGCACTCTGTGCTATTACATTTAGATGAATTAGAATTGCATATCATTGGCTAAATCTTTTTTTTACTGCTATGAAGACTAACCTATGTTTATCTGTTTGATATTACTTAAATCAAGGGAAGCTCTTAAGAGCTAGATAAACATAAAATAGAATCATGACTGGAAAAAACAGCTTTTAGAATCACAAAGTGCTGAAGGTTTAAATAAGTAAGTATGAAAGGCTGCTAATTGTGTTCACCCAAACTGACAAGTTTCTCTCTGTAGTGTCACAGTAAGCCATTAAGAGATCCTTCTTTGTAGGAATCTAGTGTGAGCAGGCAGAAATGGATTGAACACAGGTTATGGTGGGGGTGTGTCTGTTCCATCTAAACAGCAGAGATGTGTTCCTGTGGAACCAGTACTGTCAGATGGGTGGGGTAACATGGCTGGAGAGCAGCCACCTATTAAACTATTTCAGTTTGCTTGTGAGATGGCTCAGGAAAGATTGGTGAGAAGTCTGCCTTTCTCTTGTAGCCCAGGAGTTTGTAAGTTGGCCTGAGTAACAACTTTCCCATAGTTTTCAAATAATAACAGCTTTTCTTTGCAACCTGCTTTCCCAGCAGATTGACCTGGTGGATTTTAAACTGGTTTCTCAGACTGTGGTGTATGGCTGTATATCTTTTTAAAACATTCTTTGACAGTGTTTCAGAAAGAAAGTTTTTTTCAGATGCTGCCTTGCTGAGCTGGTCACCAAAGTGTGGCAGCTAAGTAGGATGCAGCCTAGGGATCTTTCTGAGAAATGGTGGGATCAGGTGGTTATGCTCAGAGACTTGGAGGTAGCAGTGAAAGTTTGTTGCCTAAAAAGTATCACGAAGAGAGTCTGTAAAATTTTGAAAGATACGTAACTCACCTGGAAACTTACAAGAATTAGGTCAAAAATGCTTTTGTCCAAAATATTACAAAAATGGGAAGTTAAATCAATTTTAAGGGCAGGATGTTATATCAGTTGTTATGCAGTCTGTTCCTTCCTGATCCTGTCTCAACTGACCTGATTCTTTGGTTTCAGACACTTATTTTAATCTTTAAGGCCTGCACTAACAAAGATAATTAGGACACTATGTCCATGGACCTAGTTTTATAGTATATCACTTACTGTGACATCATTTCTGGGCAAAAGAAAGGTGACTGCTGTACAGCAGTTGAAGTTCATGTTGCTGCTGATGGCATGGCTAATTTCCTGATTGGTAGTGAGGACAAAGACCCGTTCATTGTGATTCACACTGATGCTAAATTGTAACCTGATCTGTTGTGCACATGTTGTTTCTTCTTTTCTGTATTTTTGCTAAGAGCAGGTAGGTGGGCTGAATGTCCTGGCTCTTCAGCACTGACTGAACCATGGTAGAGCGAAGAGTGTTAGCTCATACTAATGAAATGCTGAGCTGCTGCTATACAGCAGCAGGAGCTGGTGGTGCCAGTGCACATCTGGGAGTGGTACTATACACCTGTTTGCATTTGTAAGTGCACTTTATTTGGTTAAAGTACTAATGAAAAATGAAAGGAGAAAATTAAAGTTACTTCCTTTGAAATGGTGCTGCTCTGTCCATAAATGGAAATGTAGTTCTCTGTAGAGGATAGTGGGACTGAGAATTGACAGGATGTCTAAAAGCCAAGACAAGATATCTTTGTGCTGAAACGTGGCACAATTCAAGTTGCTGCCAAGTTATAACTAAGTTGAAAATGTGTTTCTTCTGTTGCTTTCTACATTCTCTGTATCTAGTGAATAAAAAATGGCATTCAAATCAAGTGTACCCTTTTTATGTGACAAACCAAACATGGGGTCTGGCTCAGAGGAAGCCAGCCCGTGCCAGTCACTTGTTCCAGCCTGTGACATCAGTGAAGCCTGCATGTTACCTGGTTCACAGCTTCTGCCTGTACAAACCAAAAACACAATCTCCATCACTATCCCAAAACAGACTTGATTTCCATTGCCTATAATACAATCACCAGTAGGACGGTGGGAAAGGAATATGTGAGTTGAAACCAGCTAAAGCCCATTGCTAGCTACGAAAACCTTTTGTTAATTGTTAACTTTGGATAATCTGTTACACTGAGCCATGTGTATGCTCCTCCCCATGCTGGTCTGGCTAAAGGAGGGAGACAGTCTCACGCTTTCAATTAACTCTGGGATAAACAGTTACACTATCAGCTGATGTACTACACTCTGACTTATTTGTTTACCTAAACTATCCACCATGCCTTTGTCCTGTCATTAAGTCAGCATTCTTTGCAACACCCTCGAACAGTCAGTCACAGCCTGCATAGTCTGTTGTGTGAGGGCTCCCAGTCCTTTGCCAGTGGGTTTGCCATCCATTGCATCAGGCTTGCAAGGATGGGTCCATACTCTTCTTTCCTGACAGCAGTGTATTTTTCAGTGGAAAATGCATGCCTTTGGAAACTGAAAGTCGTGCAGTGACATGCCATCACATCAATGGAACCCTGCAGGGAACAGTGATGTAAAAATTAACCAGAGGCACATTTAGTGGCTCTCAGTAATACTGAGGGATGAGAGGGTCTGTTCTCACTGAATTGGTAACCACAAGGTGCAATCACTCACTGGTTCCTTGCTGTTACTGAGTAGGGAAGGTCAATTGCAATAATTTACTATTTCATTGTAGTACTGGAGAAAGAGTACCTTTAATAAGGTCTGTGATATGAAAGTGAACAGGTGGACAAATGGGACCTGATTTTGTGTTTTGTCCTTGAAGACAAACTCTGGGAAAGAGAAGGATGCATGTGACATGCTGGCATGGCTAGTTTCAAAAAGAACACACAACAGGCACTTGAGGTGTGAAGTGCACTGATGTTTCTTTTCTCCTGGAGTAGATGTGACAATTTTTTTTTTTCCTTATTGATACTTATCAAATGTCAGGGATTTTCTGGTCTTTGTTTTCTCTCAGAGTGGTGTTGTATCATTGGTATGACTCAAGCTTATTTGTGGAGGGTTCTTGCTGAGACCTCGAGACCTTCAGTTCCAAATGAAGACCTGAAATAGTCTCATGAGCTAAAGTCAGAAGTGTTTTTTTTCTAAGGAGGAAATTGTAAGAAAAGCCAAAAGGGATTTGGGCAACAGCTTTGGCTTTCAAATTCAGTTTTAGGTCAGTCAGCTGCCACTCATTTGCAGTATCCTTTACATCTGATTTCTGGTTTCATTCTTTGACTCAGATGAAACACTGGTCATTTAAAATGAGATGAAACATTATGCAAAGTTTCTGCTGGAGAAGAAGACACAGCTCTGATCACTTTCAGTCAGGTAGAGAAACAGCTGCTCTGCACAACCAACCATGTGAGGAAAACCAGTAACAGTTCCCAGAAGGGACTGGGCAGTGACACTAGAGAAACATTTCAGGTATGAAAAGGTGTCAGTTTCTAGTTACCAGTGGGATTCACCTGGTGAACACCCACAACCTGTTGTGTGATAGATCTGTTATTGACAGAGTGCCTGACCAGGTACCCTGTTTTGAACCCTGCCAGCATTCAGGGGCACCTGTCAGGATTAGACAAACTCAGTCATTCTCTTGGTGCTGCTAGTTTTTCATCTTTCAATCACCTCCCACTCCTATTACCTTTCAGAGACGCCTTTCAGGGTCTATGTGTTACGTTTTGGAATACTTCTAATTAAGCATCTTTGTTTACATGATTGGAGTGCAGTTCTGGATTTGGGTGCACTGCTCACAGACTGCCTCATTTATGATAATGTATAATCATTGTGAAAAGGTATTTTATCTTCAGCTGTTGGGCAATCCAGGAGAAAAAACAAACTAAAGGAATGATATTGAGCTAGCTAGCTAAATAATAACTGATAGCATTGATCCATGTGAATTTTGACAGCTGCAATAGGAACTTCGTCATCTTGCAGGAACATAAATAGCCAGTGGAGAGACCACAGCCTTCTACTGAAGGCACCATGCAAGTCCTCCTCCTCCTCCTCGCAGCTGTGGGGGTTTGCTGGGGGCAGTACAACCCCAACACTCTCTCTAAGAGGACATCTATTGTGCATCTCTTCGAATGGCGCTGGGTGGATATTGCTCTGGAGTGTGAACGCTATTTAGCTCCTAATGGATTTGGAGGAGTTCAGGTAAATTGTTGCCTGTGAGGAGGTAGGAAAATGGCATTGTAGTGTTTAATTAATAAATCAAAATGCTGGAGATGGAGACAGCCATTTCCAAGTAACTTTGTTGTCAGAGAGGGAGTGATGGAAGTACTAACTGCTATTAGAGGCAACCCTAGCAGGCCCACAGGGCAACTGAGTGATGTTGTAAGTCAGTTACAAAAGGACATACCTTCTTCTGAAAGGCTTCCCCTGAAACCTAAGTAAAAAGTAACTCTTTACCTTGTTCTGAGGGAAGTGCATAAGCATTGAGGTTTGGCTTCTCTAAGGCTATCACTATTTCAGGTAAAAATAATTCCTGTGGCTTCAGCCCTCCTGTGCACATGTCCTTGAAAGCAAGCTTATGCTGGACCTAGGCAACCCACAGAAACAAAATAAAACACCTTCCTTGCCACGATGTTTTATTTTCTTGTCTACAGGACAGACATCACACAGGCCTGGGCTTATGCTGTGGGAGAGACGCTGGGCTGGATGCTAGCCTGCCTCTGAGGGCAGAGGTGCCGAGTGCAGGTTTTTCCCTTAGAATGTTGACGTTAAACCAATTGATTTCTTACCAAAGTACATAATTTCTTCTGCAGGTTTCACCTCCAAATGAAAATATTGTCATTACTAACCCAAACAGACCTTGGTGGGAAAGATACCAGCCTATTAGCTACAAGCTCTGCACTCGATCAGGAAATGAAGATGAGTTCAGAGACATGGTGACCAGATGCAACAATGTTGGAGTAAGTGCCTTGATAATCTGTGTCTGATATGGCAAGAAGTGCTGAATCAGCTGAGGGACAGGAGACATATACTGAGAAGGAGCTGAAGGGGGAAAAAATAATAGTTATAATAGTTGTGGCTATCACTACAAAACATAGTGAAATTCACATATTGCTTTTACAGGTTCATATTTATGTGGATGCTGTCGTCAACCACATGTGTGGGGCTGCAGGTGGATCAGGCACGCATTCTACCTGTGGAAGCTTTTTCAATGCTGGAAACAGAGATTTTCCAGCTGTGCCATACTCTGGCTGGGATTTCAATGATGGCAAATGTAAAACTGGAAGTGGAGAAATTGAAAATTATGGTGATATATATCAGGTAACCTCCTCTGGCAAAAGTCTTCAATATTTTTTCTTTTTTTTTCAACATGTTATGTAAACTCGACAGTGAGACCAAACAAAGGGTGTAGCTTCTCACAAGACCTGTGCTTAGCCACTTGACAAGTGAATCAAGTGGTGACAATAGGTACTAGTGGTGCAAAATATTCTAAGTAGAGAGGAATCAAAAACCTATGTGTGGAAGTTTGCTCCTGAACTGAGCCCAGTATACTCAGCTCAGCCCATAACCTTATTCTTATAGCTTATAAGCTCAGCAGACCATGATAAGGAGCCCCCTTGGAAAACTGACAGCAGTGCAAAGTGGTGGCCTTGTTAAGCAACTTACTGTTTTTTGCAGTTGAAATGTGTAGCAGCTCTTTCTCAAGCTCTTCGTTCACTTTGCAACAATACACCATTGATGTTTCTGCACTTGCGCTGCTTCATGTAAGGCTTGCCCTCCTCTGGTTCAGGTGGCTCCTGCTATAGGTAATTCCTATAACATTCATCTGAAATCCTGGGTTACAACAGTTTAAAGGTATCTCCACTCCAATCCCTTTGGACCATTTGTGTTTAACATTGCAATGAACTCCTGCCCTTACTCCTACTCTGACTTGGACTTATCCACAGATTACAGTCCCTCAGGGTGTACCTGCTCCAGATGGAGCCTTATCTACGAGCCACAGTCTATTCAGGAGGACACCTGCTGTGGCACAGACTTATCCACAGCCACAGTGCCCATGGATAGAGCTGCTCCAGCGTGGCTTTACCCACAGCCACCATTCCTTTGGAAGCAGACCTGCCCAGCATGGCCTTAGCCCTGCTCTGTCGTGGGCTTGTCCATGGCCAAACACTCTGAGGTGCTCCAGCATGGCCTTAGCCCTGGCTCCAGTCCCTCCAGGGCTGTCCCTGCTCTGTCGTGGGCTTGTCCATGGCCAAACACTCTGAGGTGCTCCAGCATGGTCTCATGCACAGCCACAGATGCTTCCAGGTGTACCTGTTGCAGCACTGATGTATCCTTGGGCTACAATCCCTTCA
>JAWWMP010000005.1:19786887-19862617 GCA_035047865.1 Dendrocincla tyrannina
GTTCTCAGAGGCAGGTGATCAGCAGCACAGTGGTACAGCCAGCAGCAAAAGCAAAAAGCAGCCACTAATGAGCTCTATACTCTAATACAAGTGAACCACATGCAAGCACAGGAGTCTGCCAGTTAATACACCAATAATAACTATAAATTAGATCTAGCACATTCCAATCAAACCTGTTGTTATTTCAAAGCCTTTGAACCCCATGTTGGATGTCAGAAAGGACTGTTGTGGTTTTTTAACCCAGCCAGCAACTAAACACCACACAGCTGCTTCCTTACAGCAGGATAGGGGAGAGAATCAGAAGAGTCAAACTGAGAAAACTCATGGGTTGAAATAGAGACAGTTTAATAGGTAAGCAAAAGCTACACATGCAGGTGAAGCAAAACAAGGAATTTATTCACCACTTCCCATTGGAAGGCAAATGCTTGGCTGTCTCCAGGAGAGTTGGGCTCCATCACATGTAAGGTCAGCCTGGGAAGAAAAATGCCTTCACTCAGAACATCACCCCCTTCTTTCTTCTCACAGATTTTTATCTGCTGAGCATGATGCTGCATGGTATGGAATATCCCTTTGGTCAACTGGGGTCAGCTATCCTGGCTGTGTCCCCTCCCAGCTCCTTGTGAACCCCCAGTCCACTCGCTGGTTGGGTGGGGTGAAGAACAGAAAAGGTCTTGACTCTGTGCAAGCACTACTCAGCAGTTACAGAATGCATTCCTGTGTTATTATGCCTGTTTTCAGCACAAATCCAAAACACAGCCTCATACCAGCTACTATGAAGAAAATTAACTATCCCAGCCAAAACCAGCATGTTCTTCACCCCTTAGCCCTTAGCATTTACATTATGCTCATGTACCACACTATCCAGTCAAACCACCACCCTGTTCACTCTCCTTTGATATGATACACAGATATAATTTCCTTTTTTTTTTCTTTTTCTGTTGCCCAGGTGCGGGACTGCCGCTTGGTCAGCCTTCTGGACCTGGCCCTGGAGAAGGACTATGTGCGCTCAAAGGTTGCTGAGTACATGAACCATCTCATCGACATTGGCGTAGCAGGCTTCCGAATTGATGCTGCCAAGCATATGTGGCCTGGAGACATGAGAGCATTTCTGGACAAACTGAAAAATCTAAATACTCAGTGGTTTCCTGAGGGAACAAAACCTTTCATTTACCAGGAGGTAATCTCCATGTTTTCTCCTTTATGTTTGTTTTTCATATCTCTTTACCTTCCTCCTTCAGAGGAACCACAATACATCTTCATTCAACTTATCCCAGAAAGAGCTAACCATTTTTTTGAGCAGCCCTGCACACATAAGTAGTTTTACTTTTTAAAAATACCTGCACAACAGATTGTCAGTTAACTTTGTTTTTCTTTCTTTGGTCATGTTTTTACTTTGAGTTGACTTGCACAGAAGAAATACACATACTTAAATACTTCTCTCGATGTAAAAAAAGAACTAATGTTGAGTTCGTTTTTGGTCTATGTGAGACAAGAACAGATGCACAGATTTTCCTTCCTATACCAGGTAATTGACTTGGGTGGAGAGCCAATCAAGGGCAGCGACTACTTTGGAAATGGCCGAGTGACAGAATTCAAATACGGCGCAAAGCTGGGGACAGTGATCCGCAAGTGGAATGGAGAAAAGATGGCCTACCTCAAGTAAGGGTGAAGGTGCTGCAACCTACCTGGAATACACTGGATACAGCAGTTGCCAGGGTAGCTTCAAGTCTTTGTGTTTTTGGCCAGGAACTGGGGAGAAGGCTGGGGCTTTGTGCCTTCCGACAGAGCCCTGGTCTTTGTGGATAATCACGACAACCAGCGGGGGCACGGGGCCGGTGGATCTGCTATTCTAACCTTCTGGGATGCCAGGTAAGGCATTGCTCTTGTCTGGGGGAAACTTTGTTCTTTGGCTTGCTCGTCTGTGTGTTCTCTGGCAGGTTTCTCTTTCCATGTCTCATTACTTGTTTTGTCCAACCAACAGGCTCTACAAAATGGCAGTTGGTTTCATGCTGGCCCATCCGTATGGGTTCACACGTGTGATGTCAAGTTTTCGCTGGCCAAGATATTTTGTAGATGGAAAGGTAAGCTTATAATGCTGAGGATCCATTCCTGGTGGATAAGGACCAAAAGAGGGCCAGAGATGTAGTCCGGTGCATTTCAGTTTACTTAGTGATTTCACTGTCCCTTGTTGGATCTAGCTGGTGAAAATTTGATGCTTCCTCTAGCTTTTCTCTCCTGAAAGGCTCTCTCTATTTTCAGTAATAAGATATAACCTTGCCTTTTAATTACAGGACATCAATGACTGGGTTGGACCACCAAGTAACTCAGATGGATCGATAAAGCCTGTTACAATCAATGAGGACACTACCTGTGGCAACGACTGGGTCTGTGAACATCGCTGGCGTCAAATAAAGTAGGATGCTGTGGGGAAACAATAAGTGAAAGCATTTGCTTTTGCTTCGTGTTCCTTGTGGCTTTAGAGCTGTTGCAGCTGCAGTGACAGCCAATCCTTGTGTTTTCAGGAACATGGTTATCTTCCGCAATGTGGTGGACGGTGAGCCTTTCTCCAACTGGTGGGACAATGGCAGCAATCAAGTAGCTTTTGGCCGTGGTAATAAAGGCTTCATCATTTTCAATAATGACGACTGGTAAGTGAGTGGGACAGAGTACCCAGAGAGAACTATAGCATCCCACATCAGCAGTACAACCCGAGTTATTGAAGTGTATGCCAAGTCTAGAGAGTCAAAATCTCAGAATCACAGAATATCCTGAGTTGGAAAGGACCCACGAGGATTATCAAGTCCAACCCTTAGCTCTGCACAGCACCATACCCAAGGGTCACACCATGTACCTGAGAGTATCATCCAAATGCTTGAACTCTGGCAGGCTTAGTACTAGGAGCATAGGAAGTGAAGCAGTGATAGGATCAGAAAGCTCATGCTTTACATTGCTCTTCAGAGTAAGGGAGTAACATCAGGTTCAAAAGTCTTATACACAATTTGAAATGCCTCTTTTGAAAGTAATGGATAAACAGCATTTGTTTATTTTCTCATAGGAATATGAATGTCTATTTGCAAACTGGACTGCCTGCTGGTACCTACTGCGATGTTATTTCTGGACAAAAGGAGGGCAACAAATGTACTGGAAAACAGGTGTATGTTTCTGGTGATGGAAAGGCTAATTTCCAGATTAATACTGATGCTGAAGATCCGTTTATTGCAATTCATGTTGATGCCAAATTGTAACTCGAGAGAAATGTCCTCCTCTGTTTGGTCTGTGCCTTAGTGTTTTCCCTATATGTGATTCCCTGGTTTTCGAGCATGAGTGAGTATATATCTAGTGCATAATAAATGGCAATCAAATTGAAGAGTAATGCTTTTCCTCTTAATGAATTGGATGTAACTTTATTACCTCATAACTAGTGGTTTTGCAGTGGTACTTTTTAAAGCAATGCAGTAGTTCGGTTCCCACATAACAAAAATACAGGCAGGATTAAATAAAATAAATTAAAAAAAGCCAAATCAGCATGTCAGTAAGTTAAAATGCAGTATTGCCAAGGCCAATATATACACAGATATCTATATCTCACAGCAGCCATGTTGTGGGCAGTCAGCTACAAGCAGTGCCTACACACAGTTTATCCCTTTCTTGTGGAAAACCAAACCTGGGCTCTGGGTCAGCAAAGGAAGCTGGGCTGTGCCAATCAGTTATTCTGGTCTGTGGCATCAGTCAAGCCACTGGGTTACCTGGTTCACAGTCAGGTTGTGCCTGTACAAGTCAAAGCCAGAGCTCTTCTGTCGTTAGCCCCAGAGGTTTGCTGCCATCCAGTGTTCACTGTGGGGGTCCCAAAGGTGTCCAAGAATCATGCTGTATATCCAGGCATTGCTTACACCTTGTGTGAGTGGATGAAACACGGCATATTCCTGACTCTGTGGTGCATTGGGCTCCCTTATTCTGTAATATCTTAGAGAATTACTCAAACAGGTCACAGATTTGGCAGCTTTCCCAATTACCTTGTCATCTGTGAGAAAATACTGAGGTAAAGCAAATGTGCGGGCCTTGCTTTAAGTTGGAGTGTCTGCTAGGCCAAAAATACCTGGTCTGGAGGGGAAAATGGATTGGGTTGCTCAGATTTGCAATTCTTGAGGTCAAGGTGTATTAAGGGCTGTTTCCCTTTAGTGGTGGGAGAGAGTGTTTGTGGGTATTGGGGGCAGGTATTGGCTCTCAGTGTGCCCAAGGGCTCAGAGTGTCTGCCAGGGCAGTCACGGTGTAGGAGGACTGTCCCTGGCCCAGTGCTGGACCTACTGTCTGTCTCCCTTGCTGCCTGTTTCCAGCATACCTGGATCCATCCACCCAGCCTCTGGATCCTCTCACTGGAGTGGTGTCAGAAATCATGAGATTCGTGTGGCAGGATGTTCATAGCTGGTGCAAACCTGCTGTTTGCCCACAGGGGCGGGTCAGGGAGCTCTCTTGGCCCCTTGAAATTGACTGGCATTGCCTGCTCCTCCTGGGTTACTGTACCCTGGTTTGTTTAAACCCTGCCTTCAGCTCTAACCCTCAGAAACACTGTGATTCCTTACTAGCTGGTATTCAGACATTACCCAATCTCAAATGGAATTCTTAGTCCACACTTCAAATTGCAAATCCACCCACAAGCCCCACAGCTTTTGTGGAAAAGGATTGAAATGACACACATTGGTCTGAGGTGTCCATAAATCAACAGGCGGTGCTGAATATGGAGAAGATACATCTGTGCCTGTGAACATATGTGGATCCACTTTCCAATTATGGTGGAGTGCCGTGAGAGTTCTGCCTGATGTAGATTCAGATGGCTCTGCATTTCACAGTGGAATTAAATAGGACATGGAGAAAAAGAAATCATGAGCCAGTTTCCTTATGTGTAAGTTAAACTTTGTGGGCCAAATGTTCACTGCTTTGAAATGACCTGTCCTGTATTCAGACTTTGGTTTTTGTTCCTTTTATTTAAGGCTTTTTGGCACATTGCCTTATCATTTGAGCACAAGGTGATGAAGAAAGCAAGTGTCACCCAGAGCAACACCAGGTCTTTCAGGTAACTCATAAAACCCAGAGTTACAGTTAGCTTTACTGCTGATCTCTAAAGTTTTTTAAAAAATTAATACCGGGAAATATTTTTGTTTTTATAATTTCTATTGCTACTCTTTTGTATGTAAAATGAAGATGCTAAGGCCTTAATTTTGTATAGCAGTAATCAGCAAAAATTTGAAATTATGTTAGGAATTTTACCAAGTTTAAAGTAAGATATTTTCTGGGGCACAATGAGATGTCTAACAGATCTGCTGAAGTGTAAAACTTTAGAATTTTATGGGCAGTATGGAATATTTAATCTTCTGTTGCAAGTAGTGCTCACTTTCGTTGGCCAACCAGTGAGTTTAACTGAGTAATGTCAAAACCTATTATAGGTTGATATTCTTTTTTTTTCTTTTCTTTTTGTTTTTTTTCTAATATTAACAGTCTCAAGCCTTCCAAAATACTAACCCTAGAAATTCTGAGACTTAAAAGAAAGTAGTGGTTTTAATTAGAGTTGGCTTTTATTTTCACTCCAAGTTTGGAGTTTTCCATATACACTCTCTTCTCATTTTTATATTTCATTTTGAAATTTGGTGTAGAATTTAAACATGGAAAAAGTTCCCAGACCTAACCAGCTGGTATTAAGCACACAAACCCCAATATTTCCAGTTTTAGGGGTCTGCCAGGTAGCTGACTGGAAAAAAATTTGGCTATGAAAAAAAGTTCATAGCTGATTTCTTACATATTATCAAGTTATCAGACTGGTTTTAAAGTGAATGGAAGAAAGATGACAGTTAGTAGTAGATTATTATTCCTTTTTGATCTGTGAGATTTCCAGAGTAGTTTACGTAGTTCTGTTATACAATTTCCTTTCAGGTCCTTCACTGAAAAGCATGAATGCAGCTGCTCAGTCATGAAGAACCACTCAGTTGACATTGGTTGGGCAGAAGGTGAATCTGTCCATCTTTACTTATGATGAATAATGTAATAGTGTCCCTGAGAAACCTGCCTTCTGTCCTCCTCCTTTTGGCCCTGGTTCAGCTGCTCCAGAAACCCTCTGTTCTACTGTCTTCTATAATACTTCCACATGCTAATTTTACCCCAGTTTTAGTTTTTCTGCTTTTCTGCCTCTTCAGTCACATGCCAGTACCACTTCTGTCCTAGCCAGCTCTTCCTTTGTGGTTTTTGGAAATGTTAGAGCAACTGTGTTAGATTCAGACAGGCATGAAGAAGAAGGGTCTTCATATTTGTTTAGTTTGTGAGACAGGAATTGTGGCTTATATGAGGGCCATTTTCACCTCCACTCTTTGAACAATTTGATCTCTTTGCAGAAATATAGTGTCCTCTTTAACGCAGAAAACAAACATCCCCAAAAGCAATGAGTTTATGGAAGCTTTGCATTTATGGTACACAAGGCTAGTAATGGTGTGTTGAGGACACCATTAGATAAAGAACAAGCTGTTCATTTTCTTTGTACTGTGCTGGAGCAACAGTGGAATGAGTCTGTAACTGCCTTATTGAAGCAATATGAAGCTTATAAACATATGATTTGGAATAGTTACATTTCACAGGTATCATAACCGAAATTAAGCAGAACTTTGTATATCCCAACATGTTGTTCAAGCATGGTTTGTTTTGTGCCATACAACATATGGAGGCATTTAAGGGAAGTAGACTGGAACAGAAGGAAGATCAATGCAGAGATAATTAATTTGCAGTGTAGGTACAGGAAAAATTCCTTGACTTATTTCACCCAGATGGTCTATAAGTATCCATTATTAGCAATGACATCCCTTAGAGAACATTTTAGGGACAGTAGTTAAATGGTTTTACAGAGAAGTTTTAAGACTTCAGCAATTCTTGTTGTAAACTTCTTCATGGTCCTCTAGTTAACCATCTTAACTTCTGTCCTTTCTACACTAAGGAAATTTTGAGGCTGGTGAACAGTTAACACCTGCAAAATCAATGAGGAATAATTTATAATTTTCTTATTTAATTAATTGTACTCGGGTTTAATTGGGTGAAAAAGAAAGAACGCCCTTTGCTTTTTAAATATATCTTATGATGGTATGCTTTATTGTAGTGGGGTGGGAAAAGCAGTAGAAAATTGTCAGTTTTGTAAGTATAAAACACTTGTTCACTTCAGCCTCTGACAAAATACAGAAAAAGAACAATAAAATAAAGCGTAGCAATAGACTTAATTTTCTTGCTATGTCTGTTTATTTTGGCCAAGTGTTCTCTGAATATGTGTAAACAAAGCATGCTGCACTGAATTAAGCAGAACACTAGTGGAGCAGCTAGCTAGATACATTATAAATTGATATCTTTAATGTTATCAGTAGATGATGTGAGGAAAGTATAGAAATATCCTCACAAATGCAAGGTTCCTCTGTCCCCTTAGAAGCCACACATGGCCTAGAGCTATATTACACTATAAATTGTCTGCTGTTGAGTTGCCTGGTCTGCTCACAGCAATATTATGTTTTGGTGAATATTTATAGGGTCATACTTAGGCAGACTAAACCAGTGGTAATCAAATTGAAGACATCATCATCTGCAAGCATTTCCTTTAGAGCAGGGAACAACAATTCCTGTGAAGTTGTCCAGCTTTTCTGAACTGCGTGTGTCTCTTCCTGTGAATATCATCTGAATGTTCTCAGTAAGGTCAGTTTTAATAAATCAGTGTCAAATCCTGTATTTTATCTGGCTGAATATAAGGGAAAGCAAACCAAAGTATTCAAAATAGCTCAAAGAAAATGTGGGTTAAAATTTCCACCTTTTGCATTGTTTGTACCCCTATAATTAGAAAAACCCTTAAAAGTAAGAAATACAAAACTATTAAGACCAGCAGACTTAGTTTCTTACTGACCTCAACTACCTTCCAAAATGAGACTGACTAAAGGCATGGTGTGGCATTTGGTTAATCTTCTGCATATCTTTCTACCCAGACTAAGAAAATTATTAGATCTTGAAAAATTATATCCTGTCAAAATTTTCACATACTTCAAACTATTCCTGAAGTAAAAGTCAGTGCAAAATGCCACTTGCTATGTTAAGCCCAGAGGTTAAATAAGTTTAAATAGTCATTCAACCATGGCAGAATCTTAGAGACAGAGACGGACAGGTTCTTTGTTTACTCAAAACCTGTGTGAAATACCATAAAATGCAAATTCACCAACATTATTCATTTCAAATAATATATATTTCATTGCTTAATTTGTTACTTTTTATTACTGGCTTTATGCATATCTAGCAGAATCCTGCACACAAAAATCAGATTGTTGTAATCAGAGAACACACCAGTAATGTGAAAACTCATACTTGAAGGGACTGACTCCAGGCAATAGGAGTTTTCTGATTATATCTCTTATCTTCTGTAAGTCACAGTAATATCACCATCTTTGGAGCTGAATTCATTTTACTCCAACTTTTCAGTTTTAAGAAAATTATTTGGATTTGCTATGCAATGTATGAGGATGCCTTCTTACTGAGTAAAACTAGCAGTTACTGAGAAGAGATTAAAGGAGATAAGTAAGTAAGTTGATAAACTGGAGAAATAATTGTCTCAGTCTACATTAGTCCCTGATTCTATAAATGCATATGTTTAGAAATTTGTTATTCTTTTTTCTCTCTTTTTTTTCCCCTCTTTCCTTTTTAGGTTTTTTTTCACCATATCTCTGTCTCTATATGTACCTTGCAGCATAACAGTGATCAGAATTTAATGGAAGTGATGCACAATAAATTAAAGGGAATGGTTAGTTGTATGTGTCTCCTCATATTTAAGTTACTTGTGTAGACTTATTCAGGTAGTAAGCACTTTCACATTCATGCAATTAGAAAAAAGAAATTGTGAGTTTGATATGTCATAAGATTATTCATCCTTCTAGTGGGTTTCATCCACATAGTTAAAGGTATGTATTTGTTAGATAAGGTGAAATAAGCGGTGGTATTAGAAAAACCATGAACTTCCAGTGTACTGTCCATGAGTGGACCAGAGAGTTAAGTTTACTGAATTATTCATGGCAATTTATTTTCTCAGCTCAGTGCAACAGCAAATACGGAAAGTTTTGTTCAGCTCTGCATGCCTCTGTGTCAGTTTATTATTTCCTTGAATCACTGTTATTTTTCTAATAGAAGAAGGAGTTCTGTAAAGGGAAGCTAACAGTCTATTGTCTTTTTTATAGAGACTGTTAAAATTTTATTCAAGTTATCATTCTGTTTTAAAGGGAAACAAATTAAAAACTCAACACATAACACTAACTTTTAAATTGCTGATCATGTGTTTATCTGCAATCTGTGTTTTTAACAGTCTTATTCTATTAGTCTCATTGCACAATGCATTCTGAACAATATACAGATATTTCCTTTCCATGCTATGGCCATTTTAACTTTGCCTTAATGTAAAATCAGAATGGCGGTAAGAATGAATGCTACTAGCAAATATGTTATTAAACATGTTGTCTTTCAGTGAAGGCCTTGGTTATGAATATTCTGGTGACACTGTCTGAGATGATACTGGTGAATTCTCTCCAGTTACTAGAGTCAAAGTGAGAGTGAGTGCTTGCATTTTTACCCGGTTGGCACAGTAAAGCACTGAGTGTGGGCATAATTAGCCAGAACATTTAATGTAGGATTAAGAAAGTGACTTACACCCTGTAGGAGAGCAGCAAAGTGTAAGCAGTGTTGTGGCACTTGTGAGTTGAAAATGAAAATAGCAAACATTTTTTAGAGAATGAAATTCCATTGTCTTCCTTGGTCCTAAAATAATAATCAGATTGCATTATCCACCACCAAGACTGACAAGTAGTCAGCTTAATTAACTTCATTACACTTGCATTTTATTCCAAGATTAATGTTTTTTCTTTTTTTCTCCCCCAGAAAAAAAGAACAGGTGATGTCATGGTAATTTTTGCCATTATATCTTATTTTTCATTTTAGTTGGGAAGAAAGCATTTGGAAGCTTAGCAGTTTCTGTGTGCTTGTAGTTGACAAATGATAATTACTGTGGATGCTGATTTCTGCAACCTTCTGAATACTCTGTGGAGCACGAAGTCAGTCAGGAGACCCTGGAAGAAAGTTAACCTTTAGAATTTGGGCAAGATGACTACAGGGAACTAGTTATGTTTATAATAATGTACATTCAAATATTGGCCTAATTTACATTGGTATTATTCCTGAGCTGTTCCCTTGCAACGTGCGTGGGAGGTAGTTACTAAAATGTTGACTCATTATCAAATCTACAAATATATAAAAATCTTAAGGCATCAAGAGGACTATACCATGATATAGTTCAAGTGCTGAAACTGGTCTGTATTTAAAATGTGCCATTTGTTACAAGATTACTGTCCAAACTCGTCCATCTTTAAGGTTTGGTAAGCATATCTGTGCTTGGAAATCGCCAAGAGTAAGCTCAAGTAATTGCTTCCTGAGATCATAGGATAAAAAAATTCACTTAGAGAATAGCCATTGACTGAATTTAGCTCATTTAGATACTAATCAGATCTCACCAGTCATAACATTTATCAACAACAAAAAGAAACACTTAGTCAGATTGACACCAGGGCAAAAAGGGTAATTTAGTATTTTCTTTTCTCTCTTTCCACCCGCCCCCACCCCCCGCCCCTGATATTTTCTCCTTGTTTTTTCCAGTGTCTTCTTTTCTGGTGCCAAAACTAAATGGAATGGAAAAAGCCTATTTTATACTCTTAGTTAGCAAGGAAAATGAGGTTGTCAAGTATTCATTAAGTCATGGGGTCACATGCCACTGTTAAAAACACACTGTTAAAATAGATGCAGCAGCAGCCTTGGTCTGGAGGCCTACTAATGCTTCCCACAAAACAATACAGTTTCAAGAATATCATTTTTCTAAATGGAAATTTTTTTGAAATGATAGTAGCTTCCCAAACATACATCCACACCTGTATGGACATCTAAATCTCTCTTCATTTGTCTTTTACTCTCCTGCTCTTCAGCATCTGTAACCACCATTTTGATTGTATTTAAACGTAAATCATTTGCATGGTCTGGTAGAAAATGGCTGGACAGTATTTTACTGTGAAGCTGCTGCAAGATCGTATCAGGATAACAACATATCAGAACCTTCCTGTTGAGATCTAGGATACCTGAATTGGCAGAGTGAATGGGGATTTCCATGAACTACAATCATTGCAACTCAAATAAGTTCCTCTGAACCTTATCAGGACAGATAATGAGGTACAGCAGTAACTGAGGCAATAACGGCTAATAGGTCATAAGGAAAAAAATCAGCTTTCTTGTTCTGGTTCTGTGAACATTTCTGCCTTTGTACAGATACTCCTTGGAACTGCCCTTTTCTAGACAGTGTGGGTAGCAATGGACAGCTGATATAAACAGTGATGATAGTGATGGGACAGAGTAGTCCATGTTGGACAGACAGCATGGCAGAACAATTAGAGTGGTGACAAGCTAGAATGAATACCAGTATTGAGAAATATGATATTGACAAGATAAATTAACACAAATGAAGGTAGAACCAGATAGAACATAAACAGAGAATAGGCAAACTCCTTCTGGATCACTTACCTAGAGCACAAAACTGTGTATTCAGGACTAAACCAAGTGGATCAAGAAGTGCTATGTTTATGTCCTGTAGACAGGACATTCATGCTTTAACTGGGAAAAGAAATTGTATCTTAGAGCCGCTGCCATTGATAGAATTTTATGATGCTGTAACTTGTAGCAAATTGTCTATTTACTCTATGAAATAAAAGTAATGACCTTGTGCTGACAAATAGGCTGTCACATTTTGGTATCAGGCTTATAAGCTATATAAGAAGAACAGGTTGTTAAAACCTTTTGATAGGAGTGCTTAAACGATATGAGAGGGAAGGAAATGTGTCAGAAAAAATGGAGCAGAGGATTGGGATGTAGTTTTGCACTTTTCTTTGGAATCCATTTCAGAATCTCTTCTACAGAATATTAAAATTAGCCATCTTTTACATATAATACCTACCACATTCATTGCCAGCCTTGATGTCATACATTAAGTTGTGGTCTCTACATAAGTACTCCATGGCTTGTCAAGGGAAGTGAATATGGCAGTTCTGCATAAGAAGCCCCTAGATATGTAAAAACTGCAAAAGCAGAAGTCAAAAATAGCTGCAATCAAAAATCATTTTCCTGATTTTCTACATTGTGGGAAAATGCTTTCTACCCTTCTTCATAAGGAGAGCATATATTATCTCTGCTGATATTCCTTGTGGTGCTGTGTGAGTATCAAAAACTCATTGTACAACCAGTCCAGTTATTTTCTCACCCCACATGAGATTGGAGAAGATTTGTCCCAACAAATCTACAGCATATTTATAAAGCTGACAAGCTGGAGAAGTGATGTAACTTCTCTGTAGAAGGCTGTGTTTTTTTCTAAAAGAAGGAACCATCCCACAATTCAGCCCTGATTTACTATTACTGTCTTTCCCATTTGTCATGCATTAAATACAGTTGCTCTTTCCATGTCTGCTGACTTTGGAAAAATCCTCGTGTTCTAGAGTGACAGGTGGCTTTCTGTTCATTTGATCTTCACACTCGAATGCCATGTTCTGTTTATGCCACACTTGGAGATCAGAAGGCTGGATAAGACCATTGGGGTCATTTCAGTTGCACTGTAATTACAAGATGATCCTCTCAACTTGCCTCTTAAATGTTTTATCTGGTCTACTTTGAACCTGGCTTTGTTGATGCATTAGTGACTTCTTTTGAAGTGCTACTCTACTGCCAAATGGACTTTATGGGCAGATTTCTTTTTATCAGTAAGAAAAAATTTACATTCTCAGATTATACTTCATTACTCTTTAATCACCTTAAATAATGCTTTGTCTTTCCCCTGACAATATTTCCCATCAATAACAGAGAAACTAAGTGTATGTTGAATGTCAGAGTTTTGTAGATTAATTAGAATTAAATCAACTGCCACAAAATGAAACTCACTTTAATTTTTTGCTTCCCCTTTTTTATCCAAGCAGACACAAAAATCTAGCAACAGAATTTTTCTAATCAGTAGATTTTTTGCCTTACGTGATCTGGTACTTAGTCACTTATAAAATTTGTCTGTTAATCTGTAATAATTACAGGTATAAATAACCAAGTGGTCTGACCAATGTAAAATCAAGTAGCATATATATATTATCTCTGTCTATATGGAGGGTGTGTCTCCATACACATACATATACACACATCTACATCTATGTAAGTTTGCATCAATGTGTTGAGCATTTTTTACGTTCCTAATGCCTGCAGGACATCCCTTAGGCACTTATATGAAATATTTATAGATCCCTTTATGTTCTACAAATAACTTCTTAGGAATATGAATTAGCAAATAAGTTTTTATTTCTAGGATAATCAATTCTTCAATCTCACACTTCTTGTGCATCCAGAGTTTTCATTGAGAACAAGGAGTCATCAGTATGGAAAAAAAAATTAGCAAATGAGTGAATAAATGGAGATTTTTTCATGGAAGCCCAGCACCCTTTACACAGTAAAATATTTATAGTCTGAACTCTCCCTACTCCTCTTCCTCAAAAATGACAGAAATTGCTGTTCTTTTTTGGAACTTGTATTTATGGGGTTTTTTAAGCAACCTGATGCCTGTCCTTCTCCCTTCACTATTTTGCAGGAATACGCTCTATTCCTACATGGACACTTTAAATATTTACTGTGATGGGAGGTGACTTCAGATTTGGAAGACGGAAAAGAGGGCAGAAGATTTTTCTCTCTTCCTGTATACTCTGATGGCAAATAATGAGCTGCTGCTGGAGCAATGGTATGGTGAGGTGAGTCAGGGACCACACACAGTGCTGCAGGATGCTTTTGAGTTCAGGGTTCCCAGCAGGAGACAACACCACTCCTGCAGCACTGAGCAGCCTCATGCCCTGTTCTGTGTGCAGCCTGGAGGCAGGGAGTTGCTTTGCAAGTGCTTATAATGCCCATACTGTAATTGGGGAATAGCAAATGAAGCCCATTGGAAGAGTCTCATAAAGAAAGTATGAGAGCTGACAGGTCTGTTTGGTGTCTGATTACAAGGTGTTCACATACAGAAGGAAATAATTACTTGCTCAGCTGTTCAAAATGTATTTGTGCTGCTACTAATTAAAATGACTTTGGACTTTTAGAAACGTACTGCTGTAGAGCACCTTGGCAACACCTCTTCAGTCTATGGTTCCATGCATTTTTCTATCATTCTTGGAAAATAAAAGGCATTCTGCTCTCAAAAAAACTAACCATCAAAAAAAAAAATTCCTTGTGTCATGTCATTAGAAAACTGTTTTGTTCACAACTATCTAATACTCTTTTAGACACTCTTTACATTTATGACATCCTTTGCCTGTTTTTAGCTTGGAGCCATACTACACACTCCAAAAATGCTTGTATCAGTCAAACTGAGGATTTACCAAACTTTTAATATGTGCAAATGAACAAATTTATTAAAACATATATCTAAGGACTCTAGAGAAACTTTACATACTGCCATTGAAGTCATAAGCACATTTTTTCTATTTTAAACCATGCTGCTATTTACTTTAGAAACAATAGGCCAGAGATTAGGAGTGCATAAACCCGAAATTCTTCGCTCTCTAATTTTGAAAGTATTTAAATTAACATATCCTCACCCTAGGTGCTGATGTATATATATTTCATGTTCACAGATACACAGAAGACAATGTTGTATCCATATTTATAATATAGATAGCATCATCTGTGTATTCAGGAGGCACTGCATTTCTGTAGAATGTAGCAGAATTGTAAGCTTTGCTGAGTATCTCACTGAATTGAAATAAATAGCTTGCAGTCTTCAGATTCCATTTTTATGCTCAACAAACTGTCACCGAGGAAGTAGCTTTGCACAGTTTATGGCAGTTTCAAGAGATTTGCAGTTGTGCCCTGAATGCATCCAATTATACTTAATATCAACCTTCAGAATTACTTTTTGCCATTACCTGGACAACTTTAGCGCATAGGAAAGTTCTTTGTTCAGAGATAGCATGCTAATGTCATCTATTTGAACATCTGATATATTGATAACAGGCCATTCCGTATGGAGGAAAAAATGCATCAAGTACTTATGAAATATCACAAGCCTTTTTTCCCAGTATTAGCCAGGCCAGGAGTTAACTGCAGTGACTCGATGAGAGGCTGAGGACAGGCTGAGCCCTGGGAAACACCTGCTGCTGTGACAGAGCTTGGGCAGGGACCTCACACACCAGGACCCACCTCCTCTTTGCTACTTGGCCATGTATCCAGTCTCAGGAAAACTTAAAGGTAGATTGTTAGAAGACTGCCTAAGGTTTCCATTTCACCCAACTGGCTGGCTCAGTTCCCTGCCTTGGCAGCAGCCTGGCACATCTGTGAGGACCTGCCTGACTGTCCCGGTCTGTGGCGCTTCCCTGGCCAGCCAAGCCCTGCCCAGCTTGGGCAGGTACCGCAGGATGGGCCCCACATGGCCTGGTTGTGACAATGGCCACCTTGTGCCCAGCAAAGCCAGTCCTGCGAGCAGGCATGGTCAATGTGTTGTGGTGGGGAGGCTTTTGAAAGAGACATAGTAAATTCATATGAGGGAAATTTGCTTTCCTTATGAGTACATAGCATTCTTTATTCTCTTACCTCTGCTAATCTACAGCCTAAGTTTGCATGTAGTGCAGCATTACTAGAATTATTTTATTTCAAATCATCTCTGTTCCTTGAATGCCATCCCATGATTTTTTGATTAAAAAATATTTCAGAAATACCATGTGTAACTCAAAGGTAAGGCCCTATTGCAACGTGTTTCTGGGAACACAAAGTGACATGTCAGTAAGGCTAATGAGTCTGCAACAAAAAAAAATAAAAAATTAAAAAGACTGTCTACAAAAGCACAACCTTACATAGACACATTGATGTGCCTCATTAAAGAAGCTGGATCACAATCATCAGGATAACGTAAATACTAATAACGTTAATAGCTTAGCTTAATCTAAATTGGACTGTTCTGGAAAATAACTGCTAATTGGTATTGATAGAAAATGATGAAGTCGTGTAATTTTTGCTGGCAGACTGTACTCAGCACACAGAAACAAGTTCACTCCAATGCTAGACGAGACAGTTCTAGTGAATTGCAAATAAGCACATAGCATAAATGCTGCCTTTTTGCTAAGTGTTAAGCACCAACAATATACTGTTATCAGCAGCCTCAATTATGGAAAACTTTGGGTTTTGACAACAGGAACAAAACATTGTAAATGCTGGCAGCAGTTGCAGCTGGCCTGGGCTGCAGCAACACAGGGTGTTTCTTGCTAGAGCAGCTTCTCAGCAGCCTGAGCCGGGGGAGTCAGTCTCTAAAGATCACTGGTTCTTGAAGATTTCCTTCAAGGAGAAAGTTAAGATTTTATTGAGGTCTTTACAGTCCTGCAAAGCTTTCACATTTTTATTGTTAAAACTAATACAATAAAATTCTGCAAGGCCAGTGATGGTTGTGCAAGCAATACAAAACCCCATGAACTAAGTCAAATGACATGCTTATATCCTGTTCTCTAACACTTTGCTGTTAGTGAGCGCTGAAGTAGTGTAAAGGTTCTAACACCTACCTCTTATTTTCCCTCATTTTGACAAGGAGGAAAACAAGGAAAAAAAACCAACAAAAATTGTAATATATTATTCAGTAGTTTGAGTGATTATGTTAAAATCAGAACATTGCAAACCCCAGTTTCTCATATTAAACATTACTTTGTCAATTTGTGTATTATTGTATTAAATTTTATATTTATGCACTCATAGACCCTTTCTGCATTACTCTGTACCCTGAAATATAATGAGAATACAAGTTCAACAGCTTCACTGCAGACTTAGCTATCACCTTAAATGTGCCTGTTTTAATTTCTGTGTCATTGGCTTTTACAGGTGTTTAAAAATTGTGTATTACAATTTTATAGAGTGACTGCTTTCAGCAGCACACCTAATTTGAGGCCTTTTAGTCGTTGATACGCTCTAAACATTTTAACTGTCATTCTGCTCACTACAGCTCCAGCTGCTAATTTTGACTCAATGAGTATGGTGACTGCTGCAAGTCACCATCACACTTACAGGTGGATAGCATGAAAATTTTGATTCTGTTAAGCGACAACAAATACACAAGACAGGTGATCTTTTGATATAGCTTTTAAGACAAGATCTTTGCTGATGACAGAGCAGATGGTCAACTTTGTGGAAATGGAGAATTAAAGTAACTAGATAGATTTTGGCAGATGTTCACTACACTCATGCATAAATAAATTTAATCCTCATCTTTTATCTCAGTCTGGTTTTAGGTGCAAAGGATTGCAGTACATCATGTGTAGTGTGTTCTGAAACCTGAGCCGTAATAACTCTACATTTTTTAGTAACACCGCAGTAAAAGAGTGATGTGTTTTGCTTTTATCCATCAGAACACATAAAGATTGCTGAAATCTTAATTTGTTTTCATATGTTTCTTTTCTGGTTTACTACAGAGGAAAAGTTTCTTTCCAATCAAAATGGTATTTTTGGGACTGGCTATTCCTCTTAGAAGTAAAAATAGGAACTGTGTAGAACAGATCTTCTAGCAATGCTCACTGCTCAAGCACAAAAATTGGATGTCTCAATAAGGTGAGATTTTCAAATATATCTGTTTAGTACTTGGCAAGTTTCTACAGGACCTCAAATCCAGAATATTGAGAACTACTGATTTTGTACTAGATAAAACAATGCCAAGATGAGTGGGAAAGAGCAAAGATCCGTTGCTTGCTTGCAGGGCCTTGGCTTCAGATATGGAAAGCCCTGGCTCTGGATGTGTGATGGGTGACTCTCTTGGGGTCATCAGCAGATTTGATACCGAGAAAGTAGTTCTGATATGAGCCTTAATATTTTCTATAAAAGTTTGAGCAGACAATAAGCAGCTTGACATTTTTCGTAGAAAAGAGTGAAACAAAAATTCTGCCTGTCTATTAAGCTGCAGCAGAAGTCACAGCCTCTTCCCTTCCTTGGGAGCATGTAACATCAGGTGCTCAGCAACTCATCTAACAAGGCAGAGCTCTCGAGTTACCTGACAGATGATTGGTGTTGTAAAAATGCTTCAGCCTTTCATGTCACCAAAGGGGACAAAGGCATTGTATCTTCAGTCTTCTGGACCAAGAGGTTAATTGCACTCGCTCTTTGAAATGCTGGGCAGTCCTATCCATTGCCAATGGGCTGCATGTCTTGAACTCTGAAGGGCATCTTCTGAGGCTGTGTCAGTGGTACATTATGATTGATTGATTAACATTGTCCACAGTGAGTCAGAGCATAGTCCCTTAATACTAGCACTCTGCAAACACAGAAAGCAATGAATTTTTGAGAAAAATAGGATTTGGACCTCTGCCACTGTGAATTCACATTTTTTCTGAGCCCTTATCATTAATGTCTGAAGTAAAAGTACTCTTAAGACACTACAGGCCCCTTTCTGGACTGTGAATGATCTTGTGAATGTTCTTGTAGGCTACCAGTGGTCCAGAAACCACACATACAGAGTCCACACGCTTGCTGAAGGAACAAACTCCATTTCAAAAGTGGGCAATAGTTAATAAGGCAGTTCTTACAACTAGGGCAATACCTGTTCTGTTGCATGTGCCGTGGTATTTCATGAATTCTTGCCAATACAATAAAGAAAAAGAAGGCTGTAAAAAGAAACAGAATGATAAAACTTGTCATACCACAAGATGGCATTACTGTTTAAAATATAAAGCTTACTGGACTAAAGCAATAGAGTTATGATCATCCATGGCAGGCAGTACACATACCACTTGTTCACAACTATAGTGTAAGATGGATATTTTCAGGGAAGATAATCCCAAGTTAGCAGTATCTGCAGGGTTTGTTTTAATTCTCGTTTTGAAAAGTACTGTGTTACAGGTTCTTGTTCAATATTGTGGCTCACACTCCAGTGGAACAATCCTACTGGATTTCAACACAGAACACATGTTACAAGCAATGAACATATTGCACACTCTTTTTCATGTCCTCAGTTTCTGGAGAAGAGAAATTTGGGGCCACTAAATAGTACCTGGCAGCTATTTTTTGTGGGTTAGCTATCACATTAATAGTTACAGCCCCATTCAGGCAGCAGAGAATGCTACATGCAGGAAGCTGCTGTTTCATTGCTTCATCAATATAAAATGTGCTGCATGCGAAAGGTGCCATTCAGAGCAATGATTCTATATACTCAAGGGTAAACATGACATTCCCTTTTCTGGGGCACTGCATGGTTATGTTATTAAATATTAGTGCTATTGTCTCTTAAAACTATCACACCAAAGTGTTTCTGCAGCAGCAGCCCAAAGACAGGGGGCGACCTTACTCAGTATGGGAGCGAGAGCTGCATGGTCTCGCAGCCAGGCAAAGGGCTTTGTCAAAGGCACATGTTTGTCCTGTGGATAAACACACACATGAATGCTTAAACAGTGCTGAAAGGAACGATGCAGAATTATAAAGAAAGCATATTCCAGGGACATACATAAAGATGGAAAGCCAGAAAATCTAGTCTTGTCTGTGCACTGAGGCAAGAGGAGTCCTAGACACATGCCTGCCTCCAGAATCATGTGGGAAATCGCTTACAGCAGGTCAGCACCTGCTGCTTTAGTCTCTGTCTCGGAGAACAAGCACTCTGCTAGGGAGCTGGCACTTGCAGGCTGCAGAACTGCTGATCTGCCACACTAAAGATTTGCCACGGTGTAGTAGGAACTTGTTAGTCTGCCAATTGTCATGACAAACGCAACATACCCATTTCTGTCTGCACTGACAGATGCAAATAACTACACAGATCGCTAGTACAGAGCCTCATTCAAGGTATGTTTTTTAGCAATATGAACACAGTACTGGTCTATGAAGAGGAATGTTATTATATTTAACTGCAGGGTATATCTTTTTTCCTTGATGTATACTACAGCATGTAACTCCCATTAGCTTTAAAAGGTTATAGAGTGTAGGAACATCAAAGTAGAACATACCCTGAGGAAAATAAGTCTGTCCTTGGATTGTTCATGCACAGCTACTCTGGACCTTAATTTCAGAGTGCAGTTTTTAGCCCTAACTATGCCCATTTCTACCGGATCTGGAACTTAGCTCAATTCTCGTGGAAAAGTTCTACAGAATTTCCAGAAAATAGCAATTCCTAAGAATATCTTTTAAACCAAACTATTTAAAACCAAAACCTTATTAGACAATGAGAAACTGTATTACACAAAACTGATTTCAAAATAACAAACAGCAAGTATCTTACTCTACATATTTCTGTCTCATATCTTGAATTTGTATCTTGAATCTTCTATCTGTTCCATATCTCGAATTGCACAGTCTCACCCTTTCAGCTAGATATCAAGTGCTGGATTAATCCACTTTCTGTACTCACTGCTTGCCTAAACATTCAGGTCTAGTGGACATACAGCTCAGGCATGACTTTTAACCTGGATTTTGCTGCATAATTGTCATCAGTAGCTGTTAATATCTATTCTTCATGGAAGTAAAAACTTCACATAGATCTCAGTGTTACTTCTGTCATAATTCACATTTTCCTAAGAAGGAGCAGTTCTCCACACAAGTATTAGAAATTGAATTTTCTCCTACACCTCTAGCATTCAGGTAGATGTTCATATCTAGATACATTTTTGTGTGTACCATGGGGAGCTCTGCCTTTATAGGCAAAGAGCTGTCTTAGGTACCTCCCAACTCAAATTCTCAACTTGTATAGGGCGAAATAGAGATGAAGTATACATATGCTGCAGGCTGAGAATATCCAGCCTTTAGCCTCAAGCGTATGGGAAACTGGTCCTTAAAAACAATCCGCCATGATTTATCATAACAAGTCATACCCACTGCAGGTCAGGATGTAAAAGGGTCCACTGAAGCAGCGGAGATCTGAAAGGTGTGAACAGGAAAGGATTTAGGAGAACTTGTAGTATTTTCCTGTGCATATTTGGAAGGACACTGTGGTCCAGACTGTGTATGTGCATGTACTTGTGTCTTCAAAACCAGTACGAGACACACCAAAAAAAGATAATAATATATGTTACTGTTAATTACTTTATTCACTCTGCGCCGTGACATTACTCACCTCTCCTAAAACTTAGAATCTCTTTGCTGCATCTTTGGTAGAATGACAGTGTGGAAGAACGCATAAATAAATAATAAAGTGACCTGTAGAGTAATATGCTCCCTAGTTCAAAACTATTTTCACGATATATTTTAAGATGACATGCCATTAAAATAAAAAATTAATAAACAGAAGCAAAAATGGCAACATATTTCATTTCACATTAAATACATCTAGGTAACCTGTCACTCTGCCATACCTTATCAGAGGATGACAGAGGGAACAGGCTACAGGACCAAAGGACACCAGCTGTGCCATAAGTCACCTTGAATTTGAGCACCAGATCCACTGTGCCAAAGCAGAAGACCCACATATCTTGTCCATTATTCTGTCTTTGAAAGTGACAGACTTCTGTAGAAAGTGCAAAAGAAAGATGTAAAGTAAAATCACAGGATAACTTTAGATGTGAGGAACTGCCCAGTTAAATAAAACAAAGCACAAAGCACCAAAGTTTCTAGCCTCACATTTCTTCATTCCATCTTAAATATAATCCCGATCATTCCTTCACAATGTTTTCAGGTTAATAAGTCCTTACTACAACAACAAACTATTTTGTTACCATTTTTACTTGCTATTAAAGAGCAATAGTGCTGCCACAGAGGCAAGAAGTACTGCTTTTATCTTTGTGTTTGAGAGGTGGCAGAAGATGCCCTTGAGGGGAAAAAAAAAAAAGACAGAGTAGAAGAAAATCAGAAGCATCAAATTTTCTTTGCTTTTGAGTGTCTTTCATCCTCTGGTAGTCCCAACCCACCAGATGGGTGTGTGTATTTGTGTGTATATGGTGTGTTCATATATGTGCATATGCTTCAGGTGACATGCAGCTCAAAAATACTTGAGACAAAAGCTTTAAGGTTTGGCATATTTGAAAAATCAATACCCCAAAAAGGTTTCATGCAAGGCATATATCTGCGAGTGATTTCAGAATGTACCCATTGTCTAGTATTGTAGTGTCATTTTGGGAAGAATTGTCATTTGCAAAGAGTACTTCTGGGAACCATGACACATCCCATAATCTGCTCTGAGTATCCGACAGTGAATAGGATGAGTAAATGTAAATACTGCATAATGTGGCATGGAGAAAATAAGAATCAATCCATCCAAAATCTAAATTGAGGTTTCTGTTGTAGTGGCATTGGTACTGGCTGCTTCATAGCACCGACAGAAAATCAGAATGCTACAGCCACAAGACTGAAGTGAAGTTATCCAGGGCATTAGGGTGTGGAAAAAGGGTTTTGCATACATTTAGATGAAACAACTACTCCTTGTGAGCTAGTAGGGAAAGAGGAATGAGTTACCTTGTCTTTTTTGCCCACAGGTACTGTATAAAGGAAATTAATAGAGAAAAGCCCACTGTAATGAAGTATCACATCTTTATGTTTACCTTGCAGTAACTTCTGTATAGACAAGATCTAAGAGGTGAAAACCAATCCTGCTATGACACTGAAAGTTTTTGAAGACAACAGTCAGCAACAAGAACATGAACTGCTCACAGTAAGTGGTTTACAGCTGAAATACTGTCTGCTAAAAGATGGCTTCTGAACATGTTTCTGTAGATTTGGTTACCCCAATCATTTTAGTATAATGTGTCTGAATCTCATCTGCATCTCTAGATCTCTCTTGTAGAGCATTTTTATGTATTTTCTATGAGAATGCAAAAGCTCTGCGAGGTTTCATACTCTTTCCCTTGCTACTCAAACCTATTTTCTGCTTTTCAAAGGTGACTAAGGTTTTGAAAGGTTTCCCATCAAAAGAAAGGCAACACTGTGGACAACTCAAATGTACTTTTCTGCCTGCATTCAGCATGAGTGTGTAGTCACAATTCTGCTCAAAATTCAACAATGTCCTTCCAATGTCCTATTAAAATCACTCTCTTTAAATTTGTTGGCATTGAACTATTTCTACCAAGCCTGTCTCCTTCTACTCCAGATAATTTAAAAACTTTTAACAGTAGTGTTTTGGGTTTTTCCCCCCACACAACCATAATTTCATCACTTCATATTTACCCTAAAAGAAATGGCTTTAAATATACATAGCAAGTTTAAGAATAAAAAAAATTACTCTTCTTGTTACTCTTTCCTGTTACTCTTCTTTCTGTAAAAGAAGCATGTTCTCACCTTTCAGAACCAAGTTTTAGTTCTAGAAATTCCCAATAATTACAATATTAATTTGTTCCCTTTCTGTGTCAGGTGAGCTCTGTAAGATTTTCCTCGCTTTCGTCAAATGAACATCAGTCTTACAAAACACTTGTTGAAAATATTTGCTTTGAAAGAAAAAGGGTGCAGGAAAAAAAAAAAAAGCAATCTATATGACCAGGGAAAAGGTTATTTTCTTTTGTTTGTTTTTTTTTTCTCCCTAAGGCTCAGGCCTATTGGTTTATTAGTGGAAAGGACACAGAGTGCCAGTATAGCATTGTTTCCTACACAAAAGAGGTTACTGACAATAATTCATTTATGCAATGGAAGTGCAATATCCCCGCATTTGTTTGTTTTCTCATGCATAGAAAGCATGAGAAATGCTGCTTACATCATCAAAATAAACTCTCATAGAAATTTTATAAGCCACCAAAGCACAGATGGTTAAAGGCATATGTTAGATTGCTTTTATGATTTTATTTGCTTAGGAAGGCTTTCTCTGCTCAGGTCTTGAAAACTTTCCCTTAGAAGTTCAAATGAGTGTGCAAAACAAATTATATAGCATATCTGTATAAACGTCCTTTCAGTCCCCTATAAGGACTTTCCGAAAAATGCAATTCAATAAAAGTATCCATTATTAATACCTGTTTCTTCTAATTTCTTTTTTTAGCACACCTTTATTTTAATAGGCATGGCCAAGTGCAAATCACTGAAGGCAGTTTCTATTAAAACACTCCACATGTTAGATAAGGATGGAAGTGCCACTTGTTTTAAAGATTCTGCAGCTTTTTAGTAAAAAAAATAATTTCTGTGAATGAGTTTTTTACTTTATGTGCTACTACATAGCTCAAAAAGGCAATTTGAAAAACAATCTTTGCTTTACCATTTAGAATTGTGCTTGCATCTTAGTTCTTATGGATTCAGGAAGACCTAGATTACCCAGTATCAGTTCGGCTGCCAAAACGGATCCTCCAAATCTGGGTTTTCACATCCAGATTTATCTAGCAAGTTGCAAACCATTGTTAAAAGCCCACTGTGGCTAGAATATAGAGAAAAACAATATTTTATTTTCAGCTGTGTAGGTTTTTAGGGCTTTGACGTTTGACATAATTTGACACACATGTCCATCATTCCAGTAGCCCATCAAAAGCCTCTGAGTTGCTGCTTCAGCCAGGAGACTCCCTGGGACACAGCCAAAACACACTGCAATTCCTCATTGTTACTGTGCAACTGCCAACACCAATATACTTTGGATAAAATCTCATTAAGGATTTTTTTCAGCCAACCTTTCAAGAACTTTAGAGCCTCAGATTTTTAGCCTGTATGAAATTTATTCATACATTTTATTTCACAAGGTGCCATAAAAAAGCAAAGCAGAGCAACAACATAGCCCAAGTGCATTACCACTTCTGCTACCTCTCAGATTGACAGTGCATTAAAAAAAAATTCCAAACAGTGATTAGGCTTCAAGACCTAAATGTCTGAATAGAAACATCACCTACACACACAGATTGGATAGCCGGAGCAGTCCGTCTGTGCCCTATTATTTTACACACATGCACACACATACTGCATGAAGCAAGAGGCTCTGAAGGACATTGTCCCCGCTGAGTAATCCTTGTCCTTCCTGCCTCTCACAGTCATGGAATCCAGAACTTGTCTTTCTGCCCAGCATATGGAGCTCTGCACACTAAGCTATGACATGTGGGTGGGAGGAATGTTTCCTCTAACCAGAGTCTTAACATCTCTAATGAAGAGGTTTTGAGGCACTGACAAGGCCCGTAAGTAAGATGTGAACCAAGCAATGTTTAGTCTGGACACTAGGAAGCATTGCTTTACTAAGAGAGTGGTCATGCACCAGAACAGGCTGCCCTAGAGAGGTGGTCAGTGCCCCAAGCCTGTCAGTGTTTAGGAGGCAATACCCTTAATACCATGCTTCAACCTTTGGTCAGCCCAAAAGTGGTCAGGTAGTTGTATTAGATGATTCTTGTAGGTCTCTTTCAACTGAAATTGTCCTAATCTAGTTTATTCTAAAGGATTGTTAAACAGATCACTAAATCAGTTTATTAAAAGCTTTCTTTTATACTTGAGTCACACTGACTAAATAAACAATCCAATATTGGTGAAATGTGGTTCTGAGGTGAGGACCTTCACGAGAAATATGACTTGCCTCAAACTTGGGCAAACTTGAGTTGGCATTTGTAAAACATGGAAGTGTTTTCCAAGGTTTGGGCTAAGTCTGGAACGTTATTCTGCTCTGGCAAGACAGTTTTAACAGTTCAAGTCACAGAATGGAATCCAGATCATATTTTTAACAGAAAAGCAAACAGCAAAACTGAAAAACAAACAAACTCCCCCTCCTTCCTGTTGCCAACTCCCAGTAGCCAGACAAACAGAACAAATTCCATCCCCTACACAGTCAACAATGAACATAACTATAACCAATTTGCTGTAGGTTTTATATATATATTTATATATATATACACACACACATTTTTTATTTTTTTTTCTGAGGGGCAGTGCACAAATCTCTCTGGGAAGGACAGTCTGATGGTAAATAGTATAATACCTTATTACCTTATAATTCCTTAGAACTTTAAATGAGCATGCAAAATGAATTATATAGCATATCTTTCTTTATATGGACAGGACAAAACATCTTTCTGGGTACCTCCCATTTCTTTACAGAGCTGAAAACAACATTTGTTTTCACACACAACATTAAGTATTGAACATAGCCCACAAATAGCTTGGACCTTATGGTAATGTATGGTATAATTGGGTAAGATTAAACCAAGTTGGCTCATGATGTAATTGTTCACAAGTGTTTGTGAATGAATTTTCTTTAGCTGAAGTTTGCAGCCCTTCTGCCCTGGTTTCTAACTGACAGCTGGCTGATGCCCTTTCCTGGGACTTTTGCCAGAAGTCCATTTCAGTGCTCTAATCTAAAATTTGTGCATGATCGCCTAATGAGTGAGTGGGTGAGAAAAAAACCCTGAAGCACTGTTTGGCAGCTCACAGCTAAACAAAGAAATTGGAACTGCAGATCACACTGGATAAAAAAAAACCCAAACAATTAAAAAAAACATTTGGAGAATACTTTTGGATCTGGAATAAATCTTAAGAAAAATCTCTATCATCTTATAAATATTTCTTGAGCACAAATAGGTTATGTGAATCAAAAAAATTGTTGAGCATGAATTATCTACTCATTACAAGGAAAACTAAGGGAACTTCCTCTTCCCTTCCAAGTTTTAAAATAACTTCCTGTGTAAATGTATTTTTCTGAGTGCCTGTCTTCTGAGACATCTAATAATAATTACATAATTGCATAAGCTGTTCTCATGCCTAAATCATTCTTCTAGTAAAATGACATTCATTTCAAACTGAAGATGGAGATAGCAAAAATTCAAAGGCATCTTGAGACATTCATAGATTTTAGCTGAATATTTAACTCTCCCTTTAAAAGAATGCCCACAGAAGTCTCTGGCCTTTTTGTCTCTGACTTTTTACAATCACTAAAATAATGAAAATTAATTTAGTAGATTTCCTGACAAGCAGAAGTAAAGCATTCTGCAGATTGTTTTTCAAGATGGCAGTATATGGTATTGTTGTGGAACTAAAAAATAGTAGAAAGAGCCACCAATTTTAATTAGTCCTTGAGATTTTGACTTTATGCCTAAAGTGATATGTTCCTGAATTCTAGATTCAAACCAGCATGTATTATCAGTACTGTGTGATCACCTCTACTTACTAAGGAGGTCACAAACTCATTTGCCATTTCAGGAAAGAATTTGCATGGCAGAGTTTTCATTCATCTATTTTTTGTGTTGTGTGGAAAGCACATGGATATCCTGCTTGCACCATCAGAAACAACATTTGAACTCTCATGTACTATGAATGAGGAATTCACAAGCTGAGATCACAGCTGTGGTGAACACAGCAGTGGATGTTGTCTGCTATAGGGTGGTCATTCACTATGCCAAGCAAAGCAAACTAGAAGTTTACAACTTACTATGTAGTTTCCTTATGGATTTGTGGGTAGTCTAAGTTATTTCCTTCTAAATTACATTATCAGCTGTGACAAATGAGGAAATATTTTCTGTCTTCCTAAGCCTTATAAATGCTGTTGTCATTATTACTATTTTTCTGTACAGAATATTTTCTCAGAATAGCAAATATAAATGCAGTGCTCTGTCAGCTTGTTAACCTGAAGATTTGTTCATCTTGCTATATAAGGGAGAGCCAAAAAAAATAAATTTTGTGGACAACAATAAAGTTAACAATGAAGCACATTTGAAAATGCAAACATAAATTTAGATGTTTCAATTTTCTAAACTATCTGAAAGCTAGAAGAGTGCATCTTAATAATCTTCAAAAAATTCTGGAACACCACTTAGGTCTCATAGATATTAGTTATCTAAGACATCCTGAGATCATTTTGACAGTGAAAATCCCATACTCATTACCAGGACCTTAGCTTTTAACATCAGGTTTTTAAATAAACCTTTACCTGTTTATTATTTCCGCTGAAAAATCAGGTTGAGAGTATCTTTGTGTTCACAAGCAGAAAGTAGCAATTGAACCAGAATATCTGTTCTGAGAGGGAATTTATGCTTTTGAAGACTATTTGTTCCAAAATGTAATTAAACACATGGAGTTAATTTGTTAAAGAGTTTCAAATATTTTTATAACAGGTAAGTCTCTCTGTTGACATTAACATACTGGTTTATTTAGTCAAACTGATCCCTTCTCTGTGGTGAACAGTGACAGGACCCTAGAGAATGGTCTGAAGTTGTGTCAGGGGAGGTTTAGGTCCGATATCAGAAAAAGGTTCTTCACCCAGAGGGTGTTTGGGCCCTGGTGGTCAGCAGTGGTCACAGCACCAAGGCTGGCACAGCTCAAGAAGCATTTGGACAATGTTCTCAGGACACGGTGTGATTTTTGGGGCTTTCCTGTGAAGGGCCAGGAGTTGAGCTTGATGATCCTTGTTGGGATCCTTCCAACTCAGCATATTCTGTGATTCCGTGATATTTTTAACATATGTATGTTTTTTTAAAAAAAGCCAAAGTAACTCAGGAGCTTTCCTTTGTGTTTTCATTCTGAAACAAATAAAGTGTTTGATTTTCCAACAGATATCAATTAATATTCCCTATATCATTGTTCTGATCTCTAAAAATATCTAAACATCTAACCTACATCACTAAGAAAGTGTAATTTATATGTAAATCTCTATCTGTATATATAATCTATATGTATGTACATCTCTATGTGTAAATCTGTACATCTAAAGTCTATTTTTTAACAAATCTATATGCCAGGCTTTAAATAAACATAATTCAATAAAAGAAGTTATTCTTTCTGCTTAATGTTGCTTACTTTTAGGGTCTAGGATTTTTTGAGTTTTTGTTGTCTGTTTTGAAGGACTGGAAATTTTCTGGCAGGACTAATACTTTTGTGTATATACTCTTCACAAGTCTAAGGTACACTTTCAGACATGGATAAATCAAAATTAATTTCCTTTCCAATATGTAGTCTGTACACAGACATTTTGAAAATGACACACCTATGACATGCAGGTTACTCAGCATCTGATCCAAACAGTTTGAGAACAGGAATAAAAATGCCCAGCTATGTTGGAATCTAGAATAACAGGGTAACTGTTCAGTTTGGAACACCGTTGCCCTGGCAAACTACCTGCAAGAGTCTCCAATAATTGCAGTTGTCATATAGCTGAAAACCTTCCCTGAGCAAATCCCAACCTGCAAAGACAAAAGTCTGTTTTATTACTTTCTGCTAGAGAAAATTTGTCATTTGCCTAGCCTGCAGATACATGAAAATGAAATGAAGAAAGATCTTTTGACCTGAATAACTTCATCGTGATCCCAATCAGCTGCTGAGGCGTCTTTCCTGGATGGTGCTTTTGGATTTTTGATGTTTTCCTCAGTCCTCTTAGATGCTACTTCATTGTATCAAATTCAGATTTAGTGAAAGACAATAGTTCTTCCTTTATTAGCCATGTCTTCAGTAGGAATGCATATAGGATATCCCGGTTTCATCTGGGAGAAATCCTACTCCATGTCAACTTGAGCAAACATCACAAAAAATTTCCAGGCTTTGATTTTTTTCTAGTTGCTTTACCCATGTCCAGACTTTTCTGTCTTCTTTAAATATCCTTTAAATAATTTATCACTAAGAGCCATAACAGAAAGTGTAAATTTTAAATTGATTGCGGTTTCCAGACACCAAAAATCTAAAGTGTACATTCTAACCAATGAAAGACATATTTTTCTACTTTAGTCAGTATCATTCAGCACAAAATTAATTCATCGTATATATCATACTTATTAAAAATTATTTACATACATTGCAATATTTATTTCAGATGATTTATTACCAAAAGAAGTTTGAATCTTATAACTAATTATCAAGTGTTGATTCTTCACCTGACTCTAAAGCAACACAAAGGCACATATATATTTGCGCTGTTGCCTGAAATACTGAGGGGCTAAAGTGCCTCAGTACTGGAAGATTCCAGTCCCTTAAAATAAATCGTGTTTAGAATGACCATACTAATCCATCTCTAATTTGCTTCTAATTATGTCTCATACATTAATCATCATTCAAGTTGCCCTTTTAGGCTGTATAAATACTAGGGAATTCACATGTCCCCTGATGTGCGTATCTCTGCTAAAATGCTATCCTAAATTCTGCTTGAAAAGTTGTCAGTAACAGTTGTACACCAAAACAATATAATAATTTCACAGTAGTAACTCTGAGGTTCTGTTCAAAAATACTCTGTTCATATATATATTAATGCCCAGAACATTTGCAGCAGAGAAACTCTGGAAGTCCTGGTTCCCTTCAACACAAGATAAAAGTCAATATTTCATTAAGCCTTTGACTCTGTTTTATGTATCTCTATCTACATTTTCATAGGAAAACAGCCATCTTAAATACACAAATAAAAACCAGCCATTACTGGGGGATATTCTTAAACTAAATAATCAGGTATTTCTAATTTTCCAGCTATGAATATTTAAGCACTCCAAATTGAAAAACACGTAGTCTTCCAAAGTAATTATTTTTTAATTTCTTCTCTGTAAAAGTTTGTGTCAATCAGCTTCACAACACAGCAGCTTCTCTCATTTAATACATTAATACACATTTAATGCATTTAAGCCTGTTTAACAAAGAAAAAAGTATGTAGCTGCTGTACAGCTACCAATGTACCAATCTGGTGAGAGGGACTGCAAGTGGAAGCAACACAAGGGACTATATGGGAAGTGATCTGAAAGAATGCACAGAAAGTGTAGGTGAGTATTGGTATATGAACAAATGTAAGGAATGGACTTCAAAAAAAGCAAAGTTTTTGTTTTGTTTTTATTTTCAAACATGAAAACATGGCTTCGAACTAACAAACTGTTTTTGTAAAAGTACAAACTGTGCACATCTGATTAAATAGCAAAAATGCACTGGAAGTGAAAACCAGGCAGTTTTAGGAAAATACATACATTCTGAGAAGAGCAGGAAGGAAAGAAAGAGAGAAAGAAAAAACCCAGGTTAATAGATAAATACAGCTAAAAAAGAATTTCCTATGTTAAGAAGTTGAATGTTTTAAATCAGCTTGAAAAGACTGATCAAAACTTCTGCAACGGAGATAAATGCTTTCTCTTTAAATACATCCCACTTGAAAGAGACAGTGAGGACTGAGAGACAAAGAGTAAGAAACTGCAGATTTATTAAATTTAATGTTTTGCTCCTGATTTTCTTCAGTTAGAAGCAAGAATAAAATGCACCAGGCACCATATTTCTTCATGTGATAAAGCTGAACTCTGGAAAGGTTTCACATAGAAGTATACATCTGTGCATTTTAGCTACAATATGTAAGAAGAGAATGACAATGAGTTTTGCTCTGCAGAGTGTTGAATTCACATGGACTACATTTCAAAATACGTAATTTAAAACAGACATTCTTACGATGATTAAAACTGTATTTAATTTGCTTTTCTCAATTCTTCATTCTCAAGGTCATACACATACACACACATTGCGTTGCTTAAAGCTAATTTACTTTTGTTGATTATTCAGCAGTGGAAGTCGTACACTTCTCCCAGTAGCATCATTACGATGAATTAATAGCACTGTTCACTGTTATTTTTATTGGAAAAAATTACTTTCAACTATTATGTCTCAGCTGCAGGAATCGTATGATATCTTAGGTTGTCTTACTCATGCCACATCTTACAAATAACATGACTGCCAACCTTAATTGGATGAATATTGCAGGATATTTTAAGAGAGCATAATGAAACACTTAATTTCTTTAGGTGTTTCCCAATATGGGTGTAATTAAACTCTCTTTTTCCTTGTTCATTCTGATCAAGTTTTATGAATGAGTCTTAAGGAAAACCTAAAGAGGAGACATTTTGTGTCCTAGAGGCCCAATTCTGCATTTATTATTCATGACACTTCTGTGGTATTCTACCAGAAATTTCAGTGTGTAAGGACAGAGCAATTACACCTTGGCAAAAAACAGGTAAAGATAAATCCATTTATCTCTCCTGGGGACTGGATAACAGAGAGTTAGAATGTATGATTAGTGGAGCACAGACCAAGGCACAGTATGGGGAAGCTGGATGCTCGCTGTTATCACCACCCGCTCGCAGGGGTGCACGGACCTTCTCCCTGGCCGTGTCGTGCCTGGAGGCAAAGGGACAGACCTCTGCCTGCCCCTCAGCCCCACGGCTGCCTGCCTTAGTGTGTGTGTGTGGGCAGGGGCTGCCTGGATGCCCACGACCCCAGCCTCAGGGGTCAGGCTGGCAAGGATTCCATCTGGCTTATCCTTGACTTTCATTAACTCCTGCCTAAAAGATGAGGGAAATTATTAGGAGCAAAATAGTGCTATAAAGGAAGTCACGTCAGCCTGTACACTTACTTGTGGCAGCTAAAGGGTAGATGGTTTTGATTTCTGTCTTCTGAAACAAAATTTGCCCTGGTGACCCTTTGCCCATTAGAGGTAATGGCTTCTCTCTTGCTGGCTCCTGTTGCAATGTATTCTCTGTTTGTTGCCTGCCTCAAGAGTAACCATGACAAAAGCCAGACTAATGCAATCAACAACCAGGAACAAAGCAAAACAAAACAGCTTTCCTTTTCAGCAAAATAAAAATGAGGATTTGTTTTTCAACTTGCTCTTGAGCTCTTCTTTTATAGAGTGATCATAAGTTTAAAGACAGAGGAAAATTGCTCAGAACTCCAATAAAATTTAGAATACACAGCAACCAGCAATACCAGGGGATTTCCAACCAATATATTAGCCAACAAATCAATAACAAGAGTAAATCCTGCTGCATTGAGAGCAATCAAATGCTCACTAACAGGTACTATCACCTATATTAATATAATCCCCCAAGTGTCAAAGTTAATACCAAAGGAAGCTTGTGCTTCACATGTGATAAGCTGAAGGATGTTTCTTAATAATGGTTTAAATGAAAGGAAATTGCATGGAGATTTTGCATTAAACGATCCTGAACTGACTTGGCTCTGCTGAAGTTTCTTCTTTCTGGAGATGCTGTTTGCTTATCCCAGAGAGGATCCCGGTCCATGAGGACTGTTATACTAAGCCTGAAATAAATTCACAATGCTTTAAATCTAGAGAGGCTTTCTAAAAGTGACTTTCTCTTGTGTCAGGATTTTTACAGACGAATTTTTTCCTGACCAGTGAAAGTCATTCCATCTAGTGTTTATTTCAAACTTACTTAAATATGCAAACTCCTAAATGTGAGTTTAATATTCTTATGTAGACCAAATGCTTGTCATTAAAAAATTTTCATCTGCACTGTGATTACCTAAGAATATAATGGGAATTAAACTCAATCTGAAAGATCCTACTGAGGATATGTTGTGTTTTGGTTTTGATTTTGGGGAAGAGGTACTTGTTGATTATTTACATTTGTACATAGTCCAGCTCCAGAGTCTGGCCAGCCTCTTGGCCAGATAACTCTTGGGTGTGTTATCTTCATAAGGTTCCTCTCTCCCAGGCTCGGGAAGTGCTAGTTCTTGTATGAAAATGCACATAAAAATAAATTATATAACAGCAGACAAAATAACCCTGGATACTCCCTGCTGTCTCAAATCAGTTAGAGGTAGGCAGGTGAATTTGACTCTATCTTACCTGATTAATATTTTCTAGCAGTTAATGACTGGATGGGAGGCTGTACCTTTAGAGGAGGAACAATATTGCAGTTAAGCCATTTACTGATTTTCAGGAAATTCACTTGCAGAGTCACTACAGGTCCTGAGAAAACATGCTTGATTTGTTCTTTTACTGATTCATACTCAAAGAGACAGAAATACAAAATTTCCTATGTTGCTTTACAAAATTCACAACAATGCCTTTCTGAGCTGGGGTAAGCGCCAGAAGTTAATGGTAAAAACTGACATTCATGCTGCGTATTCCACATCACCCAGTCTGAATTCGGAAGCCTACAAAAGGACATTCACAAATTTGCAGAGGCATGTGGAAAGCTGGCTATGTGCAAACTGATTTAATAAGCTACGTGTCAGAAAGCAGTGAAACAGGAAACATTGCAGTTTGCCAGGAGAAGCAGATTTCTATTCCTAACTAGGTGTTATTGTTATGCTGGTAATGAGCAAGATCAGTATTTTGTAATTAACAGAAGGGAATTTGAGATCCCAGACTGATGAGTCACAAGTTCAAAGAGTGGGTGTTTGAAGGATATTTATGATATAAAGCAATAACAACTGCCTTTCACAAAATGGTTCACACCTAAAGGATGGCACTCTAAAAACTGGTACAAGGTAGATGTTTTTAACTAAGTAGTCCATTAACAAATTGAAAGGTGCTTTTCAGGAAAGATGATATGGAAAAAAGCTGCTCCTTTGCAGCAACACACCATTAGACAGAAAAAAAAAAAAGAATTCTCATTGCAGAATAGAAAACAAATAAGATGGGGTTTTACATGTATATCAATGAAAACAAATAGTTTAAGAGAGAAAATCTGCTATGTAAAAAAGAAGATGAAAAAAATGATCATGCTGATTCTAAACTGACTGCTGGTATATGGATCTCTGGCACCATGAGGAAGAGGGAAAGCAAAATGGCTAATTAAGAAATTTTGAAGACTTTGCATCTGATTCCAGATTTCCTGAAAGCATACATCCATCAACGTGCTTCATGTGAACACTTACGCTACTCTTTCTTTTGTCAAAAATCCGATGCTTAGGTGATTGATAAGGAGCGAATACAGAAATGCACGGAAAACCTTAATACCGGTCTATTAGCACTTCTGTATGAAATACATTGCAGCGTTCATGCTAGTTGCTTTATACCATTTACCACAGAAATATTTTGAAAGTATTTTATGGTCTGGTCCTTTAAGGGTTATCCATATGTCTCACTCAAAAAATATGAGCAGTCTCCTTTGCATCATTAGGATTCACCCACTTAAAATTAGCTATGTATTTTCCTTTGTAGGCTAGGGCTTTTGCAGAACTAATGAAACACCAGATGGCTGGATGGCACTGAACTTTAAAAGATGAATAAAGAGTAATAGTGGAAATTATCATCTGGTAAATCCCATTACAATCCCAAGGAAAATAACAGAAGTGAGGTTTTGGGTTTTTTTAAAGGAAAGTAAGCAGCTAACAGTAAAAACATGAGCAATGAACAGCAATGAAATTATGATTCTTGACATCCGTGCTCGTGCACAGGGTGACTACACTGTGTGGTCACAAATTTGGAACACAGAGCAGTTTTGCATCTTGTATCCAGTGTGAGTAGACATCAGATGCACTACCTCAGAAATTATACTTGAAAAATTAATCTCATTTGGGTTAGAAATGAGCACTGTCTCATGGACTTTAAATTGGCTGACAAGCTATAAAATAAGGCCAATTATAGATGGTCAGATATTGAACTTAGGGAAAAAAACCCCAAACCTAATGCTAATGTTTAAGCACAGAACAATTTGACTGATGAAGAACAGCTATGAGAATTATGTAACGTAGCTGGTATGGCACCAAGGGTGGTATGGCAACTATCAACTTGTTGGTAGAGGAACTTAAGAGAGTGGGCTGAGAGAATAATGGAGTACAGAAATTAGAAATAAAGGGATATTACAAAACCAGATGAGCATAAAGGAAAGTGTCGTAACTAGAAAGTATTTTTGATTAGGAATAGTCTCATGAAAGAAAAGTTGCATGATCTATAGAGTGGGTTTAAAAATTTTTAGATGCCAGGAAACTTTGTGGATCAACTCCCTTTATAGATGTGGAAGCTTAGACAGAGAAGCCTCATTTCATGACATGACATGACTGCACGTTTACTTGCCTGGTCACTTTTTGTGTGCATAGCATTAAATTAATCTCTATTTTAGAATTATTAGTTCTTCATCTATTTACTTCCATTGTGTTACTACCTTGTGAGAGGGTGAAGAAATTGAGCTTTGTGCAGTACACCAACCATGTATTCCCATGTGGCCTTCCACTTTTTATTGTCCTTATGTAGAAAAACCAGGCTGGCTGCAATGCAAAGGAGCCATCTGTATCCACAAAGCAGGATTAAATTCAGTAATGCAGATCAAACAGAGAATGAGCATGCATTGATTAATCATGTCCACATGTCCTCCACACCCTGCCTTTTATTTGTCATATTATGTTGTTGGCTTAAAAACACTAGTGCTCAAACAAGAAGCTATTACTAAAACCTCACGTAAAGCACTGATGTAAACTTTTGTATTACAAGCAAGTGCAGTGTGATAGCCTTGTTCTCTGATGTTCCCATACAATGATCCAGCATAGCCTTCAAAAACTCGGGACTGTTCCTAATATAGCAGGTAGCTATGATGCAGACCTACAAGTCCTGTCAAGGTCACAGGTATTTGGTAAATCCAGGAGACAGAACTACTTTTACAATTTAAAAATCTGGGGTAAAAACAAATCAATGAACTGACAGGTTATTTCTAAGAAAGAACAAAGAAAGGAAGGAAGAAAGAAAAAGTATATAGGTGAAGATTTCACAAGGTAGATTAGTAAAAACTACAAAGCAGCCTCTAGCTACTTTTTATCCCCAGCTGTACTTCGTCAGTTCTGCTAGCTGGTACCAAAACTCTACTTATCGATTCACAAATTTTTCTATTCCACTATAGCAAGAAACATTCATTCAGATTTAAAATAAGAACTATAAGGTCACAGATTACACTTCCCATTCTAACACTAAGTAGATGGGGTCTTTTTTACCGTATTTTAAAAAGCAATTTCAATGTCCAATTAATGAGAAAAGTTACAGAAAGACCATGATGGATTTGAAGAACCATTTTAACTGGCCAGAAGTTAAATTCTGTTAATCTAGCATAAAAATTCAGTATTTTGGGTTTTTTCTCATTGCATGATCACACCCTGAGTGTTTATCTGTTATTATTACTAACTGCTATTTTAGTCCCAGAATAGTAATTTTTCAGGTTCTGAATCTAAATGCAAACAGATATAAATAACCTGCATGTCTGAAAGCCTTAAATTGTTGTTTGCATTCAGAAGGCTGAATATTTTACTGGACAGAGGTAACATTGTATTTTCCATTTTCCATGTATCCCTAAAACTAGTTACAAACCAGAAAATCTGAGTGATAGGGTCTCAAAATTACAAGTATCAGCTGCCATTAATAACCTTTTATTCACTAGCAGTTTGCAGAAACAATGCAAACTTCTTAATGCTAAAGCTGATAAAAGTCTTGGATCACCAAACTATCTTCAAGCACTCATGTTTTTTACTCTTACTGCTTTGGTACTTGACTGGGCAGAATGTGGGCCAAGGTCAGATGATAACTTCTTGCCAGATTGCTTGGGAGGGGAAGTTCCTCCGTCTTCAGGGTCATCAGTGCACTGGGGCTCCTCCTGTGGGTACAGAGGAGCCAGCCTAGGGCTCAAAACAGCCATGCAGAATTCTCACACCAACCACAGATTTTCTCATGTGATATGAGAAAGATGCAACACAGAAAGGCAGTATTTCCACTGGCTGAGAGGTGTGCCTTCACTGTATCCACTAATTAAATATTTTTTTCCTCACTGTTTCATTCATTGTAATGCATCTCTATTACGTATTTTACATTCAGCCCTCCTTTACTTGTTATACCCTCTGCTGTTTTTTAATGAATGTATTTCAGTCACTCAGAGTCTGCTACTGTGCATGAAGTCAGAAAGTTCTTCAGTAGGCCAACCCCACATAGCTGACCATGTTATACACTTAAGTTTTTCAAGGAGCCCCTCTATAAACCTTCAGAATTGAAGATAACTTTTTCTGACAGCTCTGTCCTGTAGTGGAAATCAATCACTTGTCTTGTGAGTCTGCTTGGACATCTGGAATGCCAAAGACAGAGTCCTTGACTTATGTTTACAGGGACTACACTGAGACGAAGGCAGGTAAAGCAGCCACCAGCATGCTGTGTACCAGCTCCCAGCATGATATGCAGTAATGACCTGTCAGGGAAGCAGGCTGTGTACCACCACACTGTGAAATATCCTTGGGGACTCTCTTCATGAATTCAGCATGCCCTCAGGCAAGAATGAAATCACACATCATTTAAATATTGTTTCATGATTTTCTTTTAGGATGTCTCATTCCTTTCATTGGTCTATCCAAATCTGTATTTTCAAAATAAAGAGGAAGTCCTGAACAGAGCATTCCAACCTTCCCACAAAAGGGCTGCGTCTTGGAGGTTTCAGATTTTTTCACACACAAACGTCTTTTATCTCAATAGGGGGTTGAAAAAGCAGCCAGAGAAAAAAAATTACTAACTGATAATTTTAAACAGGAATTGATTGCTTTGTTTTATCATCTTCAAAATTTGGCAGCCATTTTCAAGTAAAAAAAGTATGTGTTGATGTGGAGGCAGCTTGAAAATAGTCTTGGAGAAGAAAGGAAGTGTAATTTCATTCCTTTGTGTAATAGGATGGTGCACAACAAGGACAGTGAAATCTCCACTGGAGATAACAATAAACCCTAAGTCCTTTATTTGCCAAAGCCTTTGATTGCTGGTTCTATTTTTTCTTTCAGCAAACACAGTAGCTCTGCCATTTTAGTGATCTCGCATCTTTTGTTTTTTCCCTGCAGTACTGGTGTTTGTTCCCAGGTACAATGTAGATTGCCAAAGTGTTGTCTCGTGGGGTTGCTAATGATCCCTCTTGCTCTGCCCTCCCTGCAGCCCCAGCCCTGAGAGCAGCACAGCCTGCAAGGGACTGAGGCAGCCTGCCATGCCACTGCATGATCCTGGACTTTTGTCCAACTCTGGGGCCATATGATGGTTGCCAAGATTATGTGGTTTGTCAAGGTCACACAAGAAGGGGCAAAAGAGATTTCCTTACTTATGGTGCACTAAGTACAGGTAAGAGTCTGTTCTTACTTAGAAATTATATGTGTTTACAACAGGAAGGGATTTCCCTTTCCTAAACATCATTGTAATTTCTATTGTTGTGAATAATCATCCAGAAGAAACTTCTTTTCCTTGTGTGCTCAGCCCCTGTTAAAAACAGAGGGCTTAAATATACTCAAAGGATCATTGTAAATAGTCTAAAAAATATCTCTGCATATGAAAGCTCTATAAATGACTCACAGAAACATGAGTCAGACAGAAAGAATACAGTTCAAGTACCTGTAGAGGCCTGCATACAGGGCCTAAAATGGTTTTATTTTCCATGGAATATAAAATAGAAGCATAGGCATGCACTTCATTTTCTCAGCAAGCTCTCACTGATAACAGCAATTCAAAAGCTTCATCACTTGGAGCCATACATTGTTCCACTCACTTGAGAGTTAAAAACCAGTGTCTAGACAAAGAGCCACCTCCACCAGAAAACTTGCCACTCTTTTAGTTTTCCTCATCATTAGAGCAACTGCATCATTAGAAAGCTGAATTGCTGGCCTTTCAACAAAGAGCTGCAAAACAATGGGTGCACAGGGAACCAAGGGGAGAAAGTCAAACTACTGTGAACAAAAATTTCTGTGTCTCTGTTTCTTGAAACGAGCTTACAGGCCAGGAATATATAACTAGTCAAATACTTTTTTTTTTTTTTTTAATAGCACAGCATAAATTCTACATATCTTCTTGAAATATTCAGCAAGTCACTCCTGCCCTGCAAATGCATTATTATATTGTCTCATCCTAAATACAAAGACAAACAGCTGTAGAGAGATTTTTGCCACACTTCACATATATCAAGCAGAGCAGATGTAGCAGTCTCCTTTTGGTAGCAGACATTCTTTTCTGTATGTGAATTGTCTCTTAGGTATATAAATGAAGATGGGATTATGCCTTTGCTGGAGCAGCAGGTGAATGAATCACAAAAACCCCTCAGTCAGTCTATAGATAAAACATGATCATTTTCCAGGCTTTGTGTCTAAATAAAGAGCTGCAGAAAAATGGCCTGATTTGAGAAAGTGGTGGAAAGAAATGAACCAGTGAAGGGATGCTTATTTTGAAAAAAAAAAAAAATAGGATTTTAATCCATTGATTCCCTGCCTAAGTTACCTTTTGATAAATTCTCATCACTATTCTTGACTATTCATATAAGCAAGCAAAAGTATGGTTGTGAAGGGGGTAAAGATGACAGTTCTGTTCCATAATGTATTCAGCCAAGGTGCCCTTATTCATGTATTATACACATGGGCATTTTTAATATGCAGGTTGCAGCTATTTAAAGCCTTGCTAATGCTTCATGGAAAAAATTGAATAAGTCTACTGAGATTTCACCTGTACAGCGTGTCTTTTTCCCCCTCACTATTTTACAACTAATAGCATTTTCGCTAAGGCTGAATCTTTTTAACAAAAGTTTGTGTGATTTTGCTGAGACCCTTGACTGAAGTTACAGCCCTCACTGATACCTCTTTGTGTCTCTTGTGATGATACAAACTTTCTGTTTTCAAAGAGAGCTTCTACGTTTCTGCGAGTGGCAATAAAGTCCTGCTCTCCCTCAGGCTGAGCAGTGTGGTCGTCAAGAACTAGGCTTGTCCCACTCTAAAACAGATTTAAATCCTTCAGATTTACTGTTGTATTCACATCAAGTGTGTCTAAAATGATCATTGAAATCAATGGCTGACCTCCTCCAGAGAAGAGTTCTTTCTTGCTGTTTTAAGCCACATTGCATCAAATTTCTGAAAACGAGCATTCAGATCTGGTCTGTTTGATATTGCCACAGTAATAAATGCATACAGATACTCTGTTCAATTTATCTGAACCATTTTCCAGACAACATATATTTGCTTATAGATTCTGTTTGGCAAGGTAATTAAAGCATGTACATATCAGAAATTTCTCAACTATTCAAGATAATTAATATTTTATCCCTTTTCAGGGAATTAGTCACACAGAGAAATAAAGACAGATTAATATTAAAGAAGAAGAATACAGCAGAAGAATAACAGGATAATGTGTGCTGAAATGGTTCTCATCCAGTTGCGCAGACAAAATATACCTCAGTTCTTGCATGAAAGAGCTCTGGCTCATCATCATATGAATTGTGCTAATATCACAATTCCTCTGCCTCTTTGCTTGTAGGTACTGTAATACCCACAAGAACTACAATACCATATGCTATCTTCAATTATAGGTCAGATAATCTCTGTTTGTTTGAAAAGTGGTGTTCTTCTATTGTTCAAAGTCTTTATCATCTCTGCTTGCCCTCTGCTGAAGTGTCCTAAAAATAAATGCATTTAAAGTTTGTCATGACCCTTGCACAGGCTTTTCATTTTAGGATAGTAATTTGAATCCAGCACAGGTCAGCAGAAAGAAGCTGGAATTATCCTCCTAGACAGACAGTTGTTTGTAGCAGCTGGAAAAAGGAGGTCACAGGTCTTGCTCTGCTTCACAGGCTACTGCTGCTCTTGTCACAAGTGACCACTACCAATTAACAAACTTACTGAGCACCACAGCAGAAGGGGTGAAAGTGAATTAAAGGGTGACTGAGTATTATCATTCCCCTACCCTAGACAAGAGTTCATACTCTTGTTGCCATAAACGGGTAATATATATAGTGCTTAAAGAAACCTGTTGCTTAGACGAAAGTTGTAAATAACTTTTATTATCTTAACACTCAGAAGCTATTGTATGTGCAAATTCTGGTTTTATTCAGTGTAAACATGGTAAGCAGTGAAACATGTTCTCAGTTCCAGTACTTCTCGATGCAGGTTGAAGGCCCATTTTTCTTTCAGAGAAATGGTGTGGGACTACAAACAAGCATATGGTCAGCCTTTTTGTTTCTGTCACAAAAATTACTTTTGTTAATTATCGGTCTTCTTGGCAGGCTCAGCAAAAAGTCCAGGGAGATATTTTCAAGAGCCATCACATTTTCACACTACATGCTTTTTAGACTATAAACAGCATGCATAGTTTGCCCAAAAAATAGGCCTTCCCCCCACTCCTACAAATGCACATACTGTCACTGAAGTTAATGGCGGGGAGTGCAGCTGAGTTAAATTGTAAATACCAGAAATGTACATGCTACGGGGCTGTGTGATAGTTGCAACATGCAATGGAAAGCCAAAGTGGGGGCTCCTATTCCTGATTTCATCACTTAACTCTCCCATGGATTGAAGCAAGTAGCTGATCTGTACTTTATCTCAGTCCTACCACCTATAATGTGGGGATAATAGTAACGCTCACACAAAATACTTTGAAATCTTCCTGATAACATGTTAAGCAATGCAAATACCTTTAAAAACACTCTGATTTTGTTCTTCTCACGTGTTTCCTGGGGCTTGGTGGAATCTTAAAATAGCAGCAAGTCAGCAGATGAAGCACAGTTTTCCAGGAGATGGGACCTACACTCACTGCACATTTCAAGTGACAGAATGAACACTGGAGATTTTTTTTGCAGAACCTGCTTTTGGGTCACTATAATTAGGCACAGTCACAGCTGGTCTCAGGAAAGGATTACTGGTGCCAGGGGAAGTAGGGAGGGCACTGTGCATTAGTAAACTGGGCAGAGATTTGGTTCAGAAGGCACAAGATAGGTCCTGTCCAAGTAAAGAACAGGAAGTCTGGCCTTTGCCCTGGAGAGAAGCAGATGAGGCAGAGCTTGCTCTACAACCATGATTATCATAGTAGCTGTGACATGTCATGCTAAGAAGTGTTAATTTGGGGCAGAAATTGTAGCATCTGCCTTCTAAAATACAGAGTCCTTGTCATGATGGCAGCAGTAAACCTGTTATTAGCAGGCCATTACTACGATCTTGAAAACAGATGTTCCAGAACAGTAAAATGATGTGCACTAAATTTTCTCACATCACAGAAGAGTTTCTTCAATCTTCTGAGTGACTTCTTTACTAAGAAATCAATTCCCACCATCCATTCATCTGACAAGCCAATGTCTTATGCTAACCATAAGACCTTCAGAGAAATAGCTTCATGCTCTTTGCCACTTCACATCCTATGAAAGAGCTTGTGAAGAAACAGCTACACAGTCATCTGATGGCTCTGGAGGTTCCTCTTCAATCTCTCTTTTATCATAATGCCCCCAAAGTAAGAGATATTAGCACAGTGGTGATACGGCTGCTTAGCATGCACAGTCATGTGGTCCTGTAGCAGTCTTCCTCTCATCTGTCTTAATATCCATGTGTTGTCTTCTGTCTTCTACACAGATTGTAAGTTTTCTAAGGCATCAACTAAATGGAGAAGCTAGACAATGCCCATGTCTCTTGGGTGCTATTATGTTTGAATAATAATAATCCTAATAATGTCTTTTCAATAAAAAAATTGAGACTGGCAGGCAGAAATCAATATAGTCAGAAGAACAAACATTGTAGTGATACTTTAAAATGACACTGATGTTCTGCCAGGGCAACATTACTAAAATCAGGGAAAGAGGGGAAAATGCAACTCTAGTGAGTAAGGCAGAAGGAAAATAGAGGATAAGGCCTTGACTTGCAAATTGGCAAAAATTTTCTCAGCTTGGTTGTTACAAGTAGAGTGTCAAAAAAAGTGACAAAGAAAGGCATCATGGCTAATCGACAGGAGTTCACGTAATACATCATTATTTTACCTTGGTTGAATTGCAAAGAGGAATCCAAACACCAAAGAGAAAAATTCCACATCATATTAAAAATGTTATGTATTTTTAAAATTCTTTTGTGACATATAGCTACTGGGGTATGGAGTTTTAAATTCGCATGATACTAGTGGTACTTCCAAGGCATGGGATACATTATTCACTATTGTACCCTGAAATTTCAGCTGTTTCCACTGATGGTACTCCACAAGGAGAGAAGAGCTGATCTGCAATGTTCAAACTGAAGGACTGTGACTTAAGTCTGCATTTACCATCCTTTTCATCTGGATTTCTGAGATGCTACCACTGTGAAATTCAGATATAGATAACAGATTTGTAATCTATTTTTGAAAGTCATGGGAGAGATAGATTAAATGAAAACTCTTCATCCCAGTGAGTGATTTAATTTTTGAATTTTTTTTCCTGGGAGAAGTCTAACTGGGAAAATTGGTATGAAAATAAACACTGACAGAGAGGAAGAGAGAGACCCAGTTCATCATCACAGCCTCACAGCCTAAACCCAACCTTTTAAATCCAGTAATTGGGATAGCTCTGGGCATATTGCTGGGATATGAAATGGATGATTCTAACTCCTATTGTGGCATATTTCACCATTTTACCTCAACTAACTTTGAGAGTACAGTTGATTTCATCATCTAGTTAATTGAAATGCTTAAACAAGAGTTTTTGTTTGCACTGGAAGCAACTCTTTCATGAAAGGCTTTGTCCATCTTAAAAGAGAACTCACAAAGCAAGGGAGATGTGATGCTGGCCACTAGGGAGTGGGAAGATGAATGTAAAGTGAAGTTCCCCTTGTGAAGTGCTGCTTTGCCTGTCTCAGGAGAGCAGCTGCCAAGCACACTTGAGAAAGAAATCTGAAATCAGACATCTGTATGTGCATTGCATCCACCATGTTTGCTCTGAGGAGAAAGAACCATATGAAGCAAGACAGCAAAGGTGAAATCCAGCAAGACATCCTACTTTATTGCCATGGCAACCCCACCCTGATGAAAAGTAGAAAAACAATAAAACATCTTCAGGAAAAAAAAAAATCAGTGCTATCTACCAAGGGAATTGAGGAAGATGCACTTTAAGGAAGAGCTTGACATTTCCACCATTTGGTGACTCTTTGAAACAAAGGTACAGCTGCAGTTTTTGCAAGCTGCAGAGTTAGAACATATTGTACTTGATAAATTATTTAGTTTGTTTAGCAGCTGAAGTCTGAATTATAAGTGAAAGCTGTAGTTACAGATTAGAATCTTTAATGCCGCTGTAGCCAGACAGAATACTATTGTTGTGATTTTCCTTGATGTCTTTTAACATCTGTCATGCCAGACTATAGATTAACACTAGAATCACCTTTTCTACATTAGACTTCCCAGGATGGGTGAATATAATTGTGGATAAGTATGTGTGTCTTATGCAAGCATACACCTGACCCTGTATGTTTGGGTTCATAAAGAGTTTTATGCATTTATGCCTGTTGTATTTAAATCTGTTGCTAATTTACATGTGATTTGAAGTAGATTAGAAAAAGAGCCCATATAGGGGTTGTGGTGTTGGAGTTCAGCAATGAAAGATCTGCTTTTTAAAAAGCAACAATATATCTTACATCACCATACTGATGCAGAACCAACATGCAACAAGAGTGCTCAACACATGCTGCCAAAGGGGCAGAGCTGGGGCAGGTAAAAGGCAGTTTGTCTTCGCCGCTCTTGTGAGAGTTGAAAACTGCTCTCACACTGTTACTCCTTCTCTCCAGAAGGCTCCTGGAATGGAAAAACTGCTGCAGTGGTACAGCCTCCACTGAAGGCTTCCTGTACAGAAGAAGACTTAGAGGCATAGGAAAGTGCAATGCGTATTTCCCCCAGGTGAAGGGAATCTTATATAGCAGTTGTGTTGGCCAAACATAATCCTTTAATTTTCAACTGTTTTTCACAAACATCGTTTCTTGTAACTAATTTGCGTGGACAATGGTTATTCTAATTCTGCATGGTACTGAGAAAAGCAATAAGACTATCTTACCAAAAGGCACTTTTAAAACTAAATATATTGCTCTCTGTTTTAAATAGCTTGTATCTGATGTAGCTGTTATTGCTCATATCAACTGTAGCTAAGCCCTTACAATGGCATCTAGAGAGATCCCATTTCAGGTTATAATTCCTGCATACAAGGTGGTAGGTATATCAAAGAATAGAAAAAGTAGAATTTGTCCTATAAATATCATATTTGTAGGATATGAAGATGAGAACTGATTGCAAATCATTTGATTCCCAGTCCAGAGCTTGATGTGATCACCTTCCCCAATCTCCATAAAGGTAATTGACAGGAAGATCAACATTATTCCTTAGCACTGTGTGGTCATCTCTGCTCACACCATGCAGACAGCCTGGCTCTACAGCATCCGCCCATGCCCCTTGGTGGAGAGAGAGGCAAGTCCTCTCCAGAAGCAAAGCCCTTGACTGCCCCACCACGTGAAACCCTGAGCTCTGCCCTGACACTAGGCAACAGTGATGGCATATGTTCTGTAGGAGATCCAAATTACAGTCCTACAGGAAAGTCCATGGAAACCCTTTAGCAGGCATGAGAACACATTTTTGAAAGGGGGACTGAAGTCTAATCTACTTGGTAAATGGAAAGATAGAAACCTCAGTACTGTCGTAAATTCATACCTTTTTTACTCCAAAGGGAGGCTGTGGCATTTAGTCTCTACTACATTTATCAGGAACCATGTCAGAGTTTAACACAATACTGCATTAGTGCATGATGTAAAATGAAGTTATGGCCACAAGAGCTTTTATTATATTTGGAGTGCCTATGGCAGTAACTCAGCAGCTGCTGCATGCCACCCTATGCTATATAGACTTTTCTTTGAAATAGCAGCAATTCAGAAATATGTTTGATTTAAAAAAACCCCACAAAGACAGCATGCTATCTGCTTCCATAGAAAAAATTATTTGGGCTTTTGCAAAACTACTTCATTCATGTGGGAAGAAAACTTGTGCCTTGTGACCAGGGCTGTCGGGACTTGGATAATTCACTGAAAGACAACACAGTCTGAAGTTTGTTTAGAACGGAATTAAGAGCAGCTCAAACTTCCTCATTGAGGATATGGCAGCAGTAACTTTCTCCTTGCAGTGAGTGCATGTTTCCTACTCGTATTAATGAGAGATATGGCTTCCTGTATTTGCCATCAATATTAATGAGAGATGCACGTGCCACTAATGATAATGAGAAACGCACATGCATGTAACTCCTATTAATGATCATTAGATATCCACAGGAGAACTCTCATTAATGTTAATGAGTGTTGCATGTATATGTAGTCCCTGTCAGTATGAGCCTGAGATCTATGTGCATGTATTGCCCATTAGCGTTAATGAAAGATATACACGCATGTGGCTGAAACTGTCATTAATGTTAATGTGATGTATGCAGGAACTGACAAAATAATATACTTTGTCTTGATAACAGAAACTTGCCCTTTGTGTTTGGGTTCTAGGTTATCTTTAGGAAATGCATTGCTTTCTATTAAAAATCTACTTTAGGTATTACTTTGTCTGTTCTCACTCCTCAACTTATATCTTCCCAGCCATTTCTTCTTGGCTAATCCCAGGGCTCTAAATCATGCCAGCAGTCTTTGTGGAACAGTGCTATGAATCATACAATTAACTATTTTAGAGAAGAGACACAGTACTAGGGTGCTCTGCTTGGTTCTTTTTTGTTTTTCTTGTGACTTCATACTGAGGACAATCATATCAGCATAACTGAGGGGACTAAAGACTACTATTCAAGGACAGGAACAAGCATTTTGAGAAAGGTAGTTACCACAAAGGACAATGTCTCACCAAATGGTCTTCTCAGATCCAGTAAAGTCCTCATGACTCTTAGGATCAGCAGAGACCAAACATTCTCAGGATTTTGAAGGACTAAGGCCACACCTGGATGGCAATTAAGAAACAAATTAAAGTCTGTGGCTTATTTTTCCTGTTAATCACTTTTTCTAGATTCTTCAAGCCTGCTCTTAATTTCTTTAGTGCTACCAGTCAGAAAGCAATGGGGTTCAAGTCAGAGGTGCAAATACAAAATGAAAACAAAACAATCCAAAGCCCAAACAAAATAGCAACAAAGCATGTTCCTGAAACAGCACACACTTCAATCTAGGCATAAGGAATTTAATTTGGGACTGGGCTTTATCTTAACAACATCCTAAGAACTAACAAAATTCTATCACAAAATGATGACTTAGGGCTCAATTTTCCTTTCTGAGCATGTAACCTTTGTTTACATATTTGCAGCTCTGGGGCTCAGCAGTGTAATCAAGCGCTCTTGATTTTAATTAAGGGAGTTAAATTTACATATGCAAACTCCCCTATTACCGGTGTTAATGCCTCAGCAATGCCAGGAGTTTTGAAGGAACTAAGAAAACAATAGAAGAGAGAAATTAAAAAAATCTAACAATCAGTTTTGTTTCACAAGAGAAGGAGCAGAGATAACAATATTAAATATTTTCATTCATAAAGCAAACATGCAGTCACTGAGATTCTGGACTGGCTTTTAAGTAAGGAGGTGTTTTCATAGCTAATATAGAATCCTTGTCCTGTCAAAGGGCCTGAGGTAAATGACTCAGAATCAGGCTTTTTCATTCTGTTGGAAAGCCAGGCATAGATGAAAACAGTTGTAGTCTTGAGTGATTGCTGCTTACAGAAGAGCTTCTCCCTCATGTAACCTAGAGAGATGCTTTTGATTTGAGAAGGAAAGCCTGGCACCTCAGGCTTTCATAGGGTGCTCCAGCTTGTGGCTTCACTTTATTTTGGGGTCACCACAAACATGCAGATCTCTTCTGCAGGGGGGTGCTGACAAGAATCAGTGCAAGACAGGTAAGTGTCTGCATTATGTAAAAAAGTCAATAAGATTTGGGGGTTTCAGATATTCATTGGGACATTCACAGGTACATCAAAAAAATAACATTTTGAAGTAAGTAGACAGGGGTTACCAGGGGATAGGAGGAAGTTTTGATTTTTTTATCTTAGTTTAAGTATACAATACTCCAGTAAAATTTGGACATTTGCCTTAATTCCCACTGGTCTGCTCACATCCAAAAGGCAAGCCTTGCATTTTAAGGAGAGAGAAAGAAGCTTGGCATAATATAATGTAGCTTAGAATGATCTCCCTTCCCATGCAGGTACCTAAGTGGTTAGAAGGGAATCCATCTTTAAAGCTTACTGAAAGAACACACCATGGAGATGAGTGTCCCTGTATTAACGTTGGAACTGCAACATACTACAAAATGCTGTGCAACATAACGGGCTCCAAAGGAGCCACTATGTTATATTGAGTAAAATGTGCCCATTTATAATTGCTTATACGCATTTTGACAAGATAGACCAAATATAGAGAGCTGACCTATTGAAAAAACACTGCAGTAAGCTTCAGAACTGTTACAGCCTAATGAGTAAGCAATAAAAAGTTTTAAAATGGTTCAAATATATATTTTCACAATATGACCGAATTGCTTCAGAGAAAATTGTTGTGTTAATTCTCAGACATGTCCGTGAGTGATTTCCTTTCTTTTCCTTTTGGTTTCACCATTTAGCATGACTGTTACATGTGCCACTTACATAATGATACACAGTTCCATACAGTCCCTGGGCACAAATTATAAGAAACCTGTTGTAAATACACCCCATGCCACAGTGGTTTAGCTCCTGTGGTTTTAAAGAACAGTCTCAGTAAATATTTTAACATAATCTGGGTATAGGGGGCTTGAAAGCTGATAGTAACAGAGGGAAATATATTTTCTAGCTAATGGGGAAGAGATGAAGTGGTCTTTCTCTGCTTACTGAAGACTTTTATTTTCTTACCTGTTTTTCATATTGATTCTTCTTTTCTAAACTACTAATGGGTGGAAAACTTTTCATAACACCCCATTTCATGACAGAGAGAAAAGACATCTTGATCTATGTCCGTCATTAGACTTGGTCATAATTTTATTTCATCCTAAGCCTTGAAAAGGCTTATAGAGAATAAAAATTATCACAATACTGAATCATTTTCTCAGTGAAAAACAATAAATTAAGAGCACACAAATAATTGATTCCTACAGCACTTAACAAAAAAATTGTTGTCTAATTATTCAGGGCCAAACTAATAATAATTGACATTCTCACAGCCTAGGAACAGCTAAGTTAATAGGGCTACATTTTGTTCTCACACCTCTAAATCAGGAGATACTCCTCTAGATTATAGAGCTGCAACTGTGAGTAGAATATTTTGAGTAGAAATACTTTTATGTCTCTCATGAGCTTTGCTGAGCATTTCCTTGAGGAGGAACCTCTGACTCTTTCTTGATCCCATAGAGAGCTTCTGCACTGAAGAAACCAAATAACCTTGTTCACCCAGGAAGGCTGGTAAGAACCCAGTACCTATGAGGTATACAGAGCAACAGAGACAGACCTTTCACAGCCTCACTTTCACTTAAATGTTAAATAGATGGGAAAATAGGGAATGGAAAACACATTTAAAAGTGTGGGAGTATTAAAACAAAGTGCAAAATAAACAATAAGCAAGGTACTGTTTAAGCAAGGTTCTGTTTAAAGGTAGCCATTAGAAATTATGTAAAGAGTTACACAAGATAAGGAATACAGAGAATGAGTTTCAGAAAGCAAAAAGATAATGATTAGGCTAAGCATGCCAGCAAAAATCTGTGTTAGTGGTAAAAGAGAGGCAAGTCTCTCCTGAAAGAGTCTCACACCTCACCTTGTCCTGGAACTCTACCAAACAGACTTCACTCAGCTGCTCATAGAAGAGGGAACACTTAGAAAACCAGTTTAAAACAGGTCCTTTAATTTTCTGACAGTATAAGTTAGATGAGATTCATTCTGGACATGATTTCAGCAGATGAGGTTTCAAGAAATGCATCAAATATAGCATACAAGGCATCACAACTTATTAATAAAAATGTTTTGTAGTCCAGGCTAGAAGTGAAGAATATAGTATCATGGGGTTTGCTTGGTTTTTGTTGTGTCTTTCAATTAAGAACAAGAAGTAATCTTGAAGTTTTCCAGAGTCCAGAAATTGTTGAGTGTGAACATTTATGGAAACTCAGAAGCAGAAGGCACTTTGAATGATTTTAATTTTACAATGTATCTTTCAAGCACCTAAAATAAGACACAGTTACCAGACTCACTGCAAAGAATATTCAAAACTATTTTTAATATGGAAAACAGTATGTTGTGTATCAAATAACAATTTTGAAAACAATGCTTAAATAATATCTGAGATCATCTACCATTTTCATGGTTGACTTTACCGACTTTACTCAGAAAACCCATATCAGTATCTTCAGGGTTTTCTCTATGAGAGAAATGCTAAATTCTCTTTGATTCCATGGTAAAATAAACCCAAGGTATTTCATCAGCAAGGCTGTAAAACATGACAAAGCATCCATGGGATTTTCATTCTAATGTCCCATTACGAAGACAATAATGATTTGCAGTGTTTACTACCACGATTATCTTTCTAACAGAAATCAAAGACTTTGTATTGGGTTTTGTTTGTTTGGGTAGGGGTTGGTTTGTTTGTTTTCCTGCAAGGAGGATACATGATTTTACAAGTGAGAGAAAATCAGCATTCTTATGGAAAAATGTGTGGATTCATATATTATAGAACAGCTAAGTGAATGGTTTAAGGCTGAAAAGACAAAGCTGCAGCATTTCCATATATGCCAAGTTCATCAAGCCCTAGTGCCCCTCAGCACTAAAAACTTAGATAGTTCTTCCATAGATTTCTGCCTAATTTGGCAGAACTGCTTTGCACTTCACTGAGCCACAGTCTAAGGAGGCTTAACCAAACTCACATGAAAATATCTTCTCTGGCCCAGGCACACTTGAAGCTGGCAAATAAGTTAAAAGCAAGACAGCTTGTTGAAGAGAGAGGTACATGTCCCTCATATACTACAAAAGCACTGTTGTGTTCCCATGGGGAAACCTGGCAAGAAGGTGCTACACACACACTGACTTGTTCTGGATGGTCAGGCCCTTCACTGGGCAGCATTTGTGTGTGTCTTTATGCGGTGCAATGCACACACTTGCTTGTTGTGAACCACAGAAATACCAAGCAAGAGTTACCACTACCAGTCTTGTCAGTGCCACAATCGAAAGTGATTTGGTGAGATACCGACAGGGTGCTCCTACCCTCAGCCAGCACCACTGAACTCAGACACCCCATCTGAGCTACCCACAGAGCTAGGAAAACATGCTGCTTCATCTTTATTTGGCAACTTGCACAATTGAAAAACAGTTCAGGATTTCATACCTATCTGTCACCTGGCTAAGCAGCACTTTATTTCGCAGAGACTGAATCAGAGCTCGTAAGCAGAGCGTATGCCAATACTATCTTGATTAACTAACGCTCAATACTACACACAGTCATCAGTTTCCACAGAGACCAACCCACTAAAGCAACTATCCCCATTCGGTATGGCCCAATTAAGTAGAGTATACAGCAATAATATTCTCTATTTATACAAGCTGTTCATCCTCAAGCATTTCAGATATTATAGTGTTCTGATACCATTGGCAAGTGTATTATAGCTGCTTCCGTGTAGCCACACTGACCCATAGCAGTTTTTCAAGTGCAAGGCAGTAGCAAATTGGCATGGCAGTTTCTGAGCTACAATGGCCGCAGGAAAAATACTTCAGTGTTTCTGAGATAAACCTATGGTATTATTAAAAAAAAGCAAAAGTCTTTTGAGTTTCTGAATCTCTCTTTGGAAGAAAGTGTTTTAATGTTAGAACTAATCAGAATAAATCTATGCTAGAAAATGCACAGACCTCAATCAATTTAATTTGACAAAACAGCCAAGACCTCTCTTCCTATATGTAATTCCACAGATTCTGCACGTTAAGTATTTCAAAATCTGTTATTTGGACTGCTAAGCTACTTTGCCAGTGACTGAATGATGAATTGCTGTTGGATGTTTTTTCCTCCCTTCAGTATCTAATTTCAGTTTTATTTCCTCTTTCTACTGTAGAAAGTATTTCTGACTAACCATCCACTTCTACAGCCCTTCATTTTTGTTATAATCCTCCATTTTATAAATGCAGAGCCTATCTCGTCTTCAGCTACATTTTCTATATGACAGTCAGAATGAAAATGAGGTACTGAATACTTAGCTCACCTTTCTCTGCAAGTTTTGCGCTATACTTTATATACATGGTGTATAAAGCATTTTGGTTAGTTGTTGCAGATGGCGTGATTCATTCACTTGTATGAGAGAAGCAACAATATATTTGATTGATATAAGACAGTGAGTAAACAACATTCAGTGGTAAATGGAACACGGGTTTAACAAGACTCGATATCAAGGTACACATATACTTACTGCATAAAGGACAGATCAGACAAAACTGTCAGGAAGACCCTGCTGTTGAGCCATGATGTTCAGAAAGGATCTCCTTGCATTCTAAGCATCTCAGAGGGGAGTTCAGGTGCAGCTGAATCCACACTTAGTCCCAGACTTGGTCAATGATTTATGTCTAAAGGATTATATACTCATCATCCAGTACATATCACTTAGCTAAGATTTCAAAATGTCAGAGTCTTTATTCCTAATTCACTTACTGAGTATCTGACATGATAAGGATTCTCTCGAACGCGAGGTAGTAAATTGCTTGTAGTAACCTTGAGAGGCACCCTTACTCAAGGTGAGATCCAGGTGTGCAGCTCACTGCTAGGCAGGGGAGCTCAACAGGCCACGGGCTGTCCACTATTTATAGAGTAAAATCATAAAATCATAATTACAATTGCATACCAACTACAGATGCTACTTTCTTCCAAATTTGGCTTTAATGAGAACTCTGACCAGCACTGCGGTTAGTTGGGTGTATTGCTCAAATTAGCCCTTGGCTATTGTGTTGTATCAGTGTCTCTCAAATCTACTTTGAGCTGTTTACAACCATCACGACCAGACACATCCAGAGCCGTGCCACTGGTGGTTTTCACTTGAGCAGGTTTATGGGAAATAAAGGTCAGGTTGGGGTGGGGGCAGCACACCATCACATTGATCCACCCGTAACATATACATACCTCCCTTTCCTTGATAAAGCAGCTCCCTCCAAGTTCAGCTGGAGGGAGCTGGGAGCTGGGATTGTACTCACACTTGAAGACATTGCAGTGTCTGTGGCTACACTAACCCAGCTACCTATTGAGAACAACCCTTCCCATCTGCTCTTTTAAGCAAATATTACCTTGTCAGCTAACAGAGAATTTAAACTATTTGTTTAGGAGGTTATGCTTTTCTGTCTGCCATGAGGGTTGCTTGAATTTCTCTAGAAGAAAGCGAAGGGATTTCTTTATGATAAGGATGCTGCGAGGTCTTGTAGAACTACCATTTTCCTTTGGAGATGTCAGCTTTCAGTTCTCCTGACCTTCTGTTGTGTTTTGTAAAATATGAAAATACTACGAAAATACTATTGATAAAGTACTATATTTCAAAATGCTTTTACAAGCAGAAGTTCAGTAAAGTTGTGTGTTTTATTGCCATTTCCTCATTATTCAAAAATGGAGGAAGAGGTTTTGCTCATACTTGCTGAAATAAAAATGTTACTTTTGAGAGGGACTAAGTTCAGAAAGCTGCTTAAGCCCGTGTTTAGCTCTGGCATACACTTTCTATTTGTTGCAAGGGAAGTTAATTCACTCTCAATGCATTGTTTTTGAATAGAGACATTTCTTAGAATTGAAGCTGAAGTACCAAGAAGTTTAGCCTCAGAGGTAAATGTTTTGGAAGGTTAATAGCCTGTGGAAATAGAGGAGCCCTATGTTATGTTTAGTACTCACTACAGCTGAAAGATGAAATAGAGGCTCTCTTCACCCAGGCACTGAAATGCAGCCACCTGTGGGGAGTAATGTGCCAGCTCTTTAGAGCAACAGTGCAAAACCATTTAAGTGGGAAGTGAAGCATTATGCCTCAGTCCAAAGGGAGTGTTTGCCATTCTTATTACTGAACAGCATGACATTTTTCTCTGGGTGGAAAGCACTGTTTGTGTAATGCCATCTTTTCAAAAGGATTTGGCTTTGGATACACAGGAAATGGGATCCTGCCATCAGTTATTCAATAACTCACTGCCATGGACCAATCTCCCTCCTTAGCACTGGAAGAAGCTAGCAGAGGCAAGGCCATGGACAAGGCAAATGTCACTTAATGTGAGTGCCTACCTAGTAGGGTTACTGTTACTTATAATTTTTTCCACTAAACACTTATATAGAGATTACAGTTTAATTAATCATGTTTCCTTTCATTTCCAGCAGAATTAATTGTCTCTCCTTAATTTAGGGGATTTCTCTTGTAAATTGAAGTTTAACTTGATCTGAATTTTAACCAAGCCCAATCTATTCACTTTAAAAAGCATCTTTATTGTTCCACAGTAGAAAGGGAAAACTTGGAAGAAGCTTTGCAAGAGACACAGCAACATAAAAGTAAACTGCAGAAGACCTACCAGAATAATTCTAGTTCTCTGAGATGATTTGTCAAAGAAGGACAGTGTGTTTGTCAAACACACTGTTTGGGTTTAATGTATTAGGTGTGGCACTTTCTTCCACTCTGATTTCTTTTCCTCAAACTCAAGGAATTTAATTTCCCCAAATTCAGCACACCACTGCTGCCTGCCCTCCTGCTCCCAACTCTTAGAAGAAAAATCACGAACATGGTTTAAAAATCATTAAAATGAAAAATTGTAAGATTATGTGTGGAAAAAATCTCCTTAAGTGCCTAGATACACTTTCACCTGAAGGTGGCAATATTTAATAATATTCTGAAGAAAGAAACTTCACATATAGACACCTTTAATTAAAGTTTTGTGGGTTTATGCGAATATTCTTCTCCCCCATGAAGTTTTCACAATGTGTTGAGAAATATGATAAGCTATCATATATTTGTTTCAAACAGTCTCGAGTATGTGTTATGGCAAATTATTTGCAAGTAAAATTAAAGCAAATAAATAATATATAAACCATAATATTAACAATAAAAATATAAGCCTTATATAATAAGCCAACCCTTCCATCCCCTCGATGTAAAAGCAGTTTTATAAAAGGTAAACTGTGTGTTCCTTTTCACAATATTACTATCAATATGCTATTAACTCCAAACCCAAATTGGTGCTTATTCTTTCAAAGCAGACCTTATCTTTATGCTAAGTTATTTCACCCGTCCTCAGTAAATGCTGTGATTTAGAAGATGATGCTTCAGCCAGGGAAGAAGAGGCTGCATTCTGGGTATGGCAGCAGGACTTGGGTGCCCTGCAGGCCAGGGGCAAAGTGGGGGGTGCACTCAACACGGGGTATTAATCACTAAAGGATCTTGGCTCAAAATACTTTGTGCAGAGCAGAAGAAAAAAAGGATTTTAAATATAATTTCTATGTTTTTGGATTTTTTCCAAGACTTTATATTTCTTCTAAAAATTAACAAATAACTATAAATTTAAGAATATCTATCTTTGGATTATTAAGAAGATAGAATATAATTCTATAAATTTCTTAATCTTTCTGTCGTTATTAAGCTTTCACTGATTTCCACAGGCTCACTGATTTTTCCTTTCATTTCTCTAAAATTCATTGATTTATGCTATCCCATTGATTACTGTTCTCCTGTTTATATGAAGAAAAATATTATTCACCAAATTGAAATATTTTACAGAGTCCTGGCTGGTAAGGCTACAACTACACTGCTCTGAGCATTCCCTACTAGGAAATCGTGTTAGATTTAAACAAAAAAGAACACTTAACTAGGGCAGGTAGCAAACAAAAATAATAAGAAACCCTCAAAGTTCAGAAGACACCAACTATTATATTAAGAGTAGTTAGGCAACAAAACCAACTGCTGATTTTGCCCTGTCTCAAGAAAAGATGACATGATTACAGGCTGTGAGTACTTAGGAAGAATTAATAACAAGAAGGTAGAGGGTGGTGTGGGAGGACTGTTGGCAGAATAAGGAAAGGAGGTGGAAGTATAGTAATAGCTCAGAATTACTGAAGGGGAAAATGTAGATTAAATAGTACTAAATGAGAGAAGAAGGAGGTAATATGGCAGAGAGGGTCACTGATTTCAAGGCAAATGTTCATCCCTGAGGATCATGTCAACCTACATTGTTTGCAGAGGCTGAAGCCTGTGACTCCACAGGTCCTTTCAGCTATAACATATATGGGTCAGATCATTCCTCTCTGGCAATAACTGAAGGAGGAGTGTTTCCTATGGAGAGCCCTGCTCCCTGAGCGACTGCCTTGTGCAAAGCAAGTTCTTACACTTTTGTAAGAGCCTTGAGCTTTATGAAGGCTTTCCAATTTAAAAGGGAAAAACAACCTCTGCTAACAATGGCTCCTGTTGGCTCTGGAGAGGAGCTGATACAAATAAAGCATACACAAGAACTGGAGAACAGTTAGTTTGAGTACCATTAGTTCAACTGGAAAAAGTGCCAATGATGAATCAATGGCTTAAAAATCAATTAATTCATGTAATTTCTGACAGAAGGTTAACTTTGCCTTCATATCAATCCCTTTTGCAAAAGTGAACAGTAAATAATTATCCTTCCAAACCAGAAACAAAAGTCATTTAGGAGGGAAGGAGAAGGAATTACGGGTGTAGTCTTTTCCTGACTGTTCCTCCCGCCCCACCCACTTGCCTAGCCGAATGTGTAAACTGGCAAAGTCCCTGAAAATGTCATACCTCTGGGAAGAGATACAAACTAGCCCCCTTCGAGGTATGAAAGGGGTTCCTACTACATCACACTACAGGCACAATCTTGCTCTTAAAGTGTACCAATTTTCTGGTTGGGTTTCAAAAGCTTTCTGGGGGCAAGCTCTCAACTGCTTTTTTTAATGCATCCACTCTGTGATTTTCAGTGCACTTAGTCATTAAAGTACTAAGTAACTACTTAGTCACTACCCTTGGCATTTCTATTAAAACTGCATGTTCAGAAAAGGAAGAGTGTCTGAGTGAATCACTGACAAGAGAATACAGGTATTGCAGAGAGGAAAAAATGATGATTATTTCCCTTAGAAATTGAATAGACTGGTTGAAGAATTGACAAAATTGTAATATGCACCACAGCATCACACGGTAACAAGGCAGAAAAGCAAAATTAACATAATCCCAATGCTATGCATTCAGTTCAGTCTCCATGTTTAAAAAAAAAAAAATACAAATGGCAGAAAGACTTCCCGTACACTCTGATACCAGATCATTCACTATCGCAAATATGACACCATATGTTCATGAGCAACAGTGCATGCAATTAGTGCTTTGCAACAGCCATCGCTAGAAAAGATGTTCAGGGTGCACCTGCAGGGATGAATTAAGTGCATTCGTAAACAGGATTGTTTCAATATAAGAATCTTTGAACAACACAATAGCAAATGAATTAACCATTGAAAATGGAGGAGTGAAAATAACATGTAATAGATAAAGATAAACCACTGTGCTATCCAGAAAGTTTTGTTACAAATAGAAAAGTCTTCATCAAAATGCCAAAACCAAACATTTTTGGCCCTTTGCAGATCTGGTGAGATTTGGTTCTGCAGGCCTAGATCTGAAGAACAAACTCACCAGGTCCAAACCTCAGAATCACAACATTCATGTTTGGCAGAGGGAAGAGCAGAGGCAAAGGTAGTGCTAGGCTCACTAAATTTGGAGCTAGCACTTTAACAGATCAGCCCGAGGCACACCACTGTGCGGGCACAGGGTTTGTATCTCAACACTAGTGCCAGCCCTGAGGGAATCGCTGAGCACCACTATCTCCAGAACCTCTTTATGCTCTAACAAGTTTGGTCTTTCCCTAAGAGACCAAAAAAAAGCACTCTCTGGTTCTCCTCTCTGGGAGGGATTTAGGGGGAGCAGAGCAGTGCAGGCTTCCTCGATCTGGCTATGCCCTGGGGCAGTTTGCTGTTCAATTGATGGGGATTACTAGAGCAACAAGGGGCTTTATCCTGCCACATGCAGAACACTTACCAGGACTGGCTTTGCAAGGTTCAAGGATACAAAATACCAGTGCCTTGGCTAAAACACTTCATCAAGACAAAGCACCTCTAAAGCTATGACAAGTTTTGAAAATAATACCTCAATAATAAATTTTAATAGTCACATACTCTGATTATTTGTGCTTTAATTATTACAATTCTTGTCTCCTACTCTCGAGGTGTGCCTATTTTATTTTCAATAAGGATGCTTGATGAAGATGAATTAAAACCTCTAATACTTAACTTAGAATAGAAAAAAAATATTTAGTGTGTTCATATTCTGATGGGCTAGACAAAATTTTCTCATACCTTACAAAATTAAGGGTCAGTCAAACAGCAAGAATCAGTCAGGTCCAACTCTGGCTGTAATGATCTGTGGTTTTGCCAGTGTTTCTTTCACTATGGAGAATCTTAGCATATTTTTCTTAGTGAAATCACATTGCAATGTACCCTTGCAACAGAAGACTCATCTACTTAATGAGGTGTATTTTCAATATATATGCAGGGTGGAAGTGAAAGGGTTTTGTTTTATTTCATTTTGTTTTTCTAAAAAGCCTACACAGAAATAAGTATTTTCCTTTTGGGTTCTCCCGCCAGTTAGTTCAGGGTTCTGGAAATGGTTTTATCTTTTATTAACGAGTGGGTCATCTCTATTATCTCAGATGGAACATACTGTCCCATTTACAACACTGCTTCTGAATACATTTTCTATGTTTCTGTATTTTCCCTTTTCTATAGGAACCCACTGTGGAAAACGGAAAAAATAAAATGCAGGTTGAAGGAGCCTTTAATAAAAGGAAGAAATGCTATGGCAGAAGAAGCAACTCATTTCATACGATTCATTTACTAAATTTTAATGTATTCCACAGCAGGGTGGCATGAGTCTAATTGGATTTGAAAATTGGGTGAATCTCCTGTAATAAAAGCCAGGGCAACTACAGGAAAACATTATTCCTGTTGGGTCTTAGATTAAAAGGACAGCAGAATGAAAGAATGAGTAACAAGCATTCTACTAAATACCCTTCCAAATGACTACAGAATGCCGTGCAACTTCAAATCACAGTTCCAAAAAACGGGATTTATATTAAGTTTAAGTTGTCTCCTACCAACAACCTTATATTGATAGAATACTCAGGGGGAAGCTTTAAGGAAGATTAGCAAAGTAATCCTTTCATGCTGGGAGTTGCATTTCTTCACTTAAACGGCCATTGCTAGCAATGAAAACTCGGGCAAATCTGCCAGTAAAAGAGGATCTCAACAAAAGACACAATCTGAGTGTTTTCTGGAGTCAGCTTAAATTATCTGTTAACAGTCAGCTATCACACACATTTCATTCTTTCAGTGAAAAAGTATTATCTGTATTATAACAGCATTTGTTAAAGAAGCCTCACCAACACAGACAATACTGTATTAATGTAACCTGCTATTTATTAATTTTTTCTGGTCTGGGGAAAAAATTATCTGAAGGTTAGCATTCAAATTTCTCATGTATTTCCTGTTTACTACATTTTGAAGAACGCAAAAGAACTGCACATGAACTGACTAAATCTTGCGAGGAACATAAAGGTTTTCTCACAGCACTTAATAAAGCTGAGCTTTTTCTCAACCCCACCTGCTATGACAGATCAAGGAGATTTTTGTTCTTAAAAATGACTGCCTATGGATACATGTCTTTCTTTGAAGGACAATGTATGGATAAGAGTTGAGCAATACTGCTATGGTGAAATGTGTAAACAGCAGTTTTTAAATGAAAATCACTGGGTTGAGGATTGTTTTATTCCCCCTTCTTTATTTTTCCTTATTCTGACAGAATAAACCAGGAATAACTTCAATTTTCCTATCTGACTGTTCATTATTTTATTTCTGTTGTAGCATTCAACTTTAGGCACAAAGATTCATGAATAAAGCAGGTGATCTCTTCAGGTACCCATAGGTAATATTGTTACTACCCAATCATATTTTATATTACTCTTGCTGTAACATAAGCCATAGAGGAAAGAAGGCAAAACATTGCACTGCACAGGATGTGACACAGCACCACTCAGGGTGGACACACAGTCTTTCTGAGAAATAATGTGAAAAGACCTTGGGGACCTTGAGAGTGCATCAACAGGCCTTATGTGATACAAAGTAGTGGAGTTTCATCAAATGAAAGTGAGGGAATAAAAGCTTCTTTAATTTGCTTCCTACACAGGAGATTTTAATCCTATGCTAAAGGACTGCACCAAAAAGTTTTCACTGCAGAGGAAAGAAATTTTTTTTCCAATGAAATGTGAATCCAGAGATGCCCACAATGAGACATTATCCGAGTAAAATGTGATCATTTGTTGAAAATTCATGTATTACCTCAGCAGAAGTCAATTTGACTATATAAGATGCAACAGAGTGAGAAAGCAGGCCATTTTCCTCTCTTTTTAAGAAACCAAAATCAAAAGGGAGAAAAAGGAACAGTAATAGTAGACCAGGGACATGACTACGATCTAACTCTACTTTTTCATCCTGAGGCAAGTTACTTGACTACAGTGTACTTTCATTCAGGTCAAGAGAAGGACGGAATCAAGCCATCAGTACATCAGTATGTGCCTTCACAGTTACTATGGAAAACAGTCCCTCATTTCCAGAGCAGTTAAAGCTGTACTTTGTCACAGAGTTTGAGAGGAGGCAGGTCCCATCTCGTGCATCCCTGTGTGACACAAGCCAGTGAATTTATAACCTTTTCTCTCTTGTATAAGCACTTGTACTCATTGAGAAAATATGCTGAGATTGACAGTTGAATTAAACTAATTATCTCGTGTTGTGTCAACTTAACTTAAACACCTTCTTCTCCTAAGGGAGAAAGAACATATGCTATATTTTACATTTGTGTAAAATAACTTATTTTTTCCCCCACCTTTATGATGATTTTGGTATAGTTCTGGAAGAAAACCCCCACTTTTGTGCCTGTGCTTGAAAATCAACAGTATTAGTTAAAATGCTGTTGCACACAGAACTGAAGACATAAGGAGATGGAAGATGAGCAACAGAACCAGTGTATGGATAAGGGAACTGAGGAATGTTGGTTTTGAGACCCAGACCTCTCTGAGTTATTCATAGATCTAACTCCCTGAATAAAAATCTAGGCCTATGTTCATGATGACACAGGATCACTGGTGATGACACCAGAAATTGCAGTGAGATCTAGAAAGCCACATCCAGTTAGTGGCTCAGACAAGACAGTCTCACTCCCTTCAGATTCAATACTGATAGAAATTTTATGGATAATTTTCATGAAGATATAAATTATCTTTTTAAAAGTAGATGTAGCTGAACAAATCTTATATATGCAAATTCTAAGATTTTAGGGTAATTAATACTATAGAAAGCAGGAAAGGGTCAATAAATTGATAGGAAAATATAAATAAAACCAAATGAATGGCATGGGAATGCTATGCTGAACTTCCTCATAGAAGATGATGAGACTGTATTTTAATCTCAGATACAAAGTGTGATTTTTCCATTATCTGCAAACAAACAGTCTTCTAGGACTTTTCAGACAAAATTTCTTGAAGAAAAGTCAGATCTTATATCCATATTATTTCAATAATGCCCATATGAGGTAATTTTATGAACTTCTTGTAATGGATGTATCTGTATCAAACTCTTTCTAGTTTTTGAAACTTTTTAAATTAAGCACAGCATCCTAATTTGTACAATTCATACTTAGATATATTGCTTACTTCTGCTATCCCTTCCTCTTCACATTACATGGCAACATAAGATATTCCTATCTTGTTTAAACTTTCTACTGGTTTAGCAGTTCTACTGCTATGGCACTTTAAACCACAGATTTTGGAGTCAGTTTGAAGTTAAGACAAATACCCTCTGGGCAAGTTTAACTTGCCCAACATTGCTTGTTCATTGCTTTCACCAGATATTTAATCGGCATTACAGCAAGGCAGAACGCATTGTGAAGAAAATCACAGGGATATTTGATGATTTCTCTGACAGAATAGATTTAAAATAACGTTCAAAGGAAAAGGAGATGAGACATTATAAAAATGACCCATTATTCTTCCCCTCTTGGACCCTGTAGGGAGAACAACTAGATCTTGCATCAAAACCAAGGAAGAATTGAATCACAAAAGCCAAACACATCTGAAGGAGGTGATTGGAATTAGGAACTTTGCCAGTTTGGATTTCCTACATTATATTGGAAGGCAGAATCAACTGCAGCCTAATTTAAGACATTTGGACATCATCCAAAATAGTCACTGCATAAGGCAGGGAGTCACATGGGTTTGGAGGGTCCACGAGTCAGGACGTAAGCACAGGCGAAGGCAGTGATTGAGCTGATTGTGTGAACATAGTCTGTAAGTTACACTTAACATTTATTTTCTAAGGTGTTATGTCCTAGTGGTATTTGGTAACATCTGTACACTTGCTCTGTACATTGATAAGGAATTTAGAAGGCAGTACAGAACTGACAGATTATGATACAAATATTCACAGTTAAAGTTATATACCAAATCGTAATTTTTTCAAGATGACACAACACCTACAGTTATTGTTGTCTATATGTTGTCATCACTGGGACAGTTTCTGATGCCATCCCAGTTCAGTCTTCACCAGCACAGGGCTAGAAATTGCACAGCTTGTTGAACACAGTAAAGACTCATCAGTTGCACCCTGGCCAAATTCAGTGATGCATGTGATGTGTTCTTCAGCAGCTGCTATTCTGTGGTGCAAGAGAAATAATACTGTTAATGTGAAAATGTGAAGGGTAACAGATAATGCCATAGGCAAAATAACTCAGTCACAGAATATTCTGAGTTGGAAGGAACCCACAAGGATCATCAAGTCCAACTCCTAAGTGTGGCCCATGGAGGGATCAAACCTGTGACATGTTAAGCCATTTCCTCCACTAAAAACGTAAGACTAAAATACGCAAGCCCTCATAATTTACCAGAAATTAATAAATAAGTATCATTGTATTTAATTAAATTCAGATATTTGAACAAGAAATCTGCTTCTAGGTATAAAAGTCTTGCTTTCAGTCAATATGCATTTCCATTCTACTATCCTGTCCCATTTCCTGTAACATCCTGGGTTTTTTCACTGATCAGTCCTGTCATTCAGCCAAGATAGGGTTCAAAATCTTTTTCTTCCCATTAGAAATAACCCCTTTGCATACCCTGGGAAATCATCTTTTTCCTATAAAAAATACTGCACCAAAGCCTTTGCTGACAGTAAGGTTGAAGGGACATCTCTACCACCCAATAAACACAGAAGAGATTTAGCAAGGATATTCAGAAAAATAAAATAAAAAAAATAAAAATAATTAAAAAAAAAGAGCAGATGAAAATGTAGTACAGCATTAAAAAAAGAGAGCCTTGAGACTCACACAGAAGATTAAAGGATTACTTCTATCTTAGAAGCTCTTGAGAGGAAGGGCCCAGGTAACCTATGCACCACTAGCACATTTAATTTCCTGATACAGCTTTAGTTTTTTGGCACATTTGCAAGATAGAGCAGTTAACTGAACCAGTCATGAAGGCATTTAAATAACGGGCCCTCTGTCAATGAGGCTGGAATACATTCCAAGATGAGGTGTATAGTCCGCTACAGTTTAAAGAAGTGTTATTTTGCTGAAATCCAGTTCACATTTTTATAATTTATCTAGGAGATCTAGGACTTATTAATTTTCTTTTTTTCACTGTAGAGCAATATTTAGAGTATAAATATTCTCCCATAGGAAACAAACTGCACTGTCCAAAATTTCTAGCATTGGTTGTGACAGCCTATATTAAAGTGCTGCAAATTTCCATTTACATCGGACATTAGAATCAATGACACTTCAGATTAATATAACATAGTATAGTACAATATGTTAGCTCAGAAGTGTTATTCTTCAGCTTCCCAGCTAAGTTTCTATTGCTACATCAGGATTCTTCCATATTTACATTATTAAGGCAATCTGGTAAAAACATTATTGTACCACCATATTACCTATTTTGACACCTTTGCATGCATTATTTATACTGCTCTTCATCCCATCCCTTTTTCTTATTCTCATTTTCAGCAACACAAAATACCTAGAATCCTGGCCAAGCGCTTTGTTGAATGAGCTAATAAGTTAATGGGTCCAGCTCTGCAGAGCCACAACCAGAGATGAGACCACTTCAGCTGTGTTTTGATAGGGAAGTATCCTGAAAAAATAATGGGTTTTGCCCATTTATCTTACACCCTTCAATAAAAGAGTCTATCTATATCAACATAAAAATGCTTTTATCAGCACATTCCATATCTGCTATGTACATTGGCAGCACAGCTGTGTCAGTATGAGCTTGCAGTGTAGACAACCTATACATCCCAGTAACGGAGTTCGAGTGCAGGCTGCAACGTCTGTCTTATCTGGCTCTTCCAGAACATTGACTAAAGTTTCTTCAAAGTCAGAGACTACGGAAATGGTGACAAGGAAACTTGGAGTGAATAACCCATTTCAAAGCCAATTTTGCATTTTGAAGTTTTCAGACACATTCATCCACCGCTAAACAGAACAAAACCACAAGGTTGCTGCCCACAGATGCTGCAAACATCATCCAGATACTGAGCACCTTCAGCAGCAGAAAGAAGTGCAATGCTGCAATACTGAACAAGGGACATTCAATAGCTTGTTAGATTTGGGCTTTAAAAATTGATTCTTAGTTTTGGCTTGTCAAATTAGATGATCTAGTTGTTTTTATTTAACGAGGAAGCAGTTGTATCAGGACGTTTGAGGGTCAGGGAGATAACTTGCGCCTGTAAATTATATAAGGATGGGGTATGGCCCTGAGAGGATCTGTAATTCAATTTCTCAATAGTTTCACTAACAAGTATTGCAACATCTTCTCCATCTTACTGCTTTTTCAAGGACCAGTAAAGCTTAACATTTACTCTGAACTTCCAGGTCATGTAATTCAATTCTCATAAAGAAGCATGAAGAGCACCTAGGTATCATAAAGATGCCAATCACTAAAGCAAACTTCCATGTAAATGTTTCTGGGTTTTTCTTTCCCCAGCATTTGTGAATAGGATTTTCTTAAGATAATGAGATTTACAAGGAACTGTTCCTGTCAAATTTGGGTAGAAAAGCTGAGAAGTGTAATTAACCTAAGTTGCCATCATGCAAATCAATATAAAGCAATAGTCAAATTAATTTTGTGAAAATTTGAAGAGTAACACTCATCTTACTTTATTCAGTTTTACACTTTAAGGTATCAGGCATTTTAGAGATAGCTAACACATTACTTCTTCCTATGTTACCATGCAAAATGAAAAAACTGAGTATATGTCATTGAGTATGTGCACGTACATCTGTTTTCCAGCAATCAGTATTGAAAAAGTTAACCTACACACCCACACAGTTAGAAAATGTCCTTTTTCAATTTTGAGGATTCATTGAGTTCACTGAAGTTCCTTTTATCCATATTGTGTGAAAGGAGAATCATATTCATAAAAAATGAAAATCATATTAGTGCATTTGGACAAAACTTATCCTTGTGCGAATCATCTTTAATTCTGAAATTTCCCAAATTAAATTTTACTAAATTAGACTGAAGGCAAAATCAAGCCCTGCCTTCATAACTCACTATCTCTTCAAATGCACTGTAAGGCCAACTAAAAATATCTTAATAGGCTGAGCTATGTATTCTGCAGGTCAATAATCTTCAAGGATCAAGAGTGAAAGAAAATGCTGAATTATACCCTGCCAATGTCACTGACTTTCTTGTAACTGCCAAAATACCTGTAGAGGGTCATCTCAAATGCCTCAGCTCATCTCGGTTACAAGGGCAGAGCATGACAAGAAGAGCAGATTTGAAAGATCCAAAGTAGAGACTGAAATTAGGAACCTGCATTGAATACAGAAACAGTACAAAAAATATCTCACACATGATAATATACTCTGTGCCTACAATGCAGCTGATCTGAAAATGGAAAATAAACCTTACAAGATGCTCAGTGAAATTTAACCTGGGAACAAAAAGAAATTGATAACCATTTTGAGGGACTCAGACAGAAAAGGGCACAAGTTCTATGGCAACTGCAGATGAAAAAAATGCTTTTGGCTGCTGTCTGGGCATCCAGAAACAGATAAATATCCAGTAAGACACTTGGACTATACCCTTTAATAAGAAAATGCTATGCTGTTAGCTCAGATAGTCTTTAATTCCATTAAAAGTACTTATTTGTCATTTGTCAAAGTTGCTTCAATTCCCAGCAACCATACCTCCGCTTTCTTACCGACAATGCAAAGAAAATAAGAATTTTAACACCAGTGCTGGATTCTGTTCCTCTAAAAACTTAAACAATAGAAATCATTAATATCCTCAGAATATCATTTTTCATTAATCTCAGGAAATACTGGTACCAGACATTTGTTTCAGAGATTTTGGAACAGGTAACATTTGACCTGTAAGTCCTTTCCAAGAAGTTGCAGAAAGTCAAGTATTGTCGAGACTGTGGAGAAAAACAGAGTGCTCTGAAAGTCCCTCAGGAATTAAATCCTTTCCTTTCAATATTTAGAATAAAATGAAGTGACTTTCAGAATGTGAACTGACATATTTCTACTTTTGACATTTTCTTAAATAAGCTCTTCAGCCACCCTTGTCCTTTCTAGGGCTTAAAATCCCCCACTACCCTGTTTCTCCAAAGAGCTCATTTAAGTTAATTGAATGTCTTTTATTTTAATCAGAGGAACAACTCAAATATATATGCGGGAAAATAATCTGTAAAAACATACTTATATAAATTATTCTATAAAGAACTAAATTTTGACTCCTTTTCCCAGTCATGACGATATCTCCAAAGTTTCTACTCATCTTATGGAAGAAAACTCCATGTTTGTGCTTTCACTTGGTGTCCATATCAGCCAATCACTCCAGTCAGTGAAACCTTTGTTCAAATACAACTCTGTCTTACAAACATTTCTTGCTAGATTTAGTACACAGTGGAAGATTTAAGACGACTGTCTCCATGTGGTAAGATGTATCTTTGGTATTACAGACTATAAAATTTCCAAAAAAAAGGTAATAAGTACACCTCCATGGAAGTTTGTCAGGTTTGGCACTGAAACATTATATTTTACATAATAAGAAATCATGTAAAGAAAGTTACATGCCTGAAAAAAGCATTATTCAGGCCATATTGTCCCAGGGAATGCTACAACAGAGCTCCATCCAGCAGTGCCTCCCAGGGAGTTTTCTACTCGTGGAACCTCCATGGTTTCCCCAACAGCAGAACTGATACTAAAACTCAGAGTGAAAGAGAACTGCTGCTGGTGGCTCTGAATGAGCTCAGACCACCTTGAAGAGCTTTGGTAAAAGGCAAGTAAACTAGTCTTTAACAAAGAGACTGTGTGCACACTCCCCTGAGTAACAACCTGCAGGGTTCTCCCTTCCATTCTGTCAAAAAAAAAGGTCTTGGTTAAAAGTAGGACAAAAATTTTAATAACCAATTATCTTTCTCTGGATTCTAGATTTCAGGGCTTTTTTATGAATATACAAATGCTATTTCAATTCTTAGGCTTATAGAAAATAAAAATGTTTCTATGCCAAACGTGAAAGAAGCTTACACTTTTTTTTGTTTTAATTTTCCCTGTTTGAGACAGCATTTTCAGACTAGGAACAGAAACACTGCCAGACAATAACATTCTGATATAAAGCTGGGGTATGTGACAATGCTTGATGTAAAGAACTGATAACCCTCTCTGGTAAACAGATATCTAACCCTAATCAAGTACTTTTATTAGGAATTCATCCGCACACTGAGCAAGCCATCACTTTCCAGAGTTTAGTAAATTCATGTCTATTTACTGAAATATTTTTCCATAAATAGTATAATACACTTACAAATATATACACTTACAAATGTATACACTTACAAATGTAAGAGATGTGGCCACACACGCCTTATTCTTTTACCAGAAGGAAAAAACCCATCTATATTGAAAGCAAGCTTGCAACCTACTTTGATAAATGTCTCTTGTCAAAATCTGCCATTGCAGTTCATCAGATAATCTTGATAAGGATGTCTAAAATTGACTAAACACTCATTGAAAGATGTTGGCAATTTAATTCATAATACTAGTGCGGAGAAATTTACCTTTCACATGATAACCCTTTGGTTAAATGTTTGTGCAGTACAGGCTTCTTACTGCACTAGGTTCTCTGTTGTGTAAAAACCTTTAAAATTCACTATCTTTCAGTAAAAGAGGGGTGAAATTACATGACTAAGCCTGTTAGAAAGAAAATCATGCATAGTATAGAACATTTAAAAGCCACCCTAAAAGTCCATTAAGAAAATTTTATTTTTCCTTTCATACAAAGAGATGACCCTTTATTCTAAACTTCCGTGTCTTACCCTTGCAAAGTGATTTTAAGAGTTACAACTCAATAAATCTGCATTCACCACAGGCGATGTTGTAAAGAACTGTTAAAAAAAAAAAAAGGAAAAAAGGCAAAAAAAACCCCAAAACAAAACAAAAAAAACAAACAAAGAGTCCTTGTGTCATAGGGCAGATCAATTCTGGGGTTACTGTGGTCAGTCTTTCCAGCCACCTAATTTATGAACGCCATAAATTACTCCAAAATATAAACCACCACCATATTTCCTAATTTGGTTCTGTATGTTATATCTCTGTTTTACACTAACACATAAATATCTCCATATTCATAATGACTTAGAGCTATTGTTACTATTTTCAGTGCCTACTTTCAAATGGGTTTGAAGAATGCAACATATAACATCTTTTGTAGTATGTGAGTATAATTGTATCTGCTAAAGAGAGTAAGAGATGACAATGCTATTATAAAACTGTCTTGTGAGAGATTTTGAAATTAGAAATTTAATAAGTAAATATTGTTATGGAATAGAGAGTTTTGGTGGATCAGAAGTAATTTCTGTCTTAATGGAGGGTACTTAGAAACAAAAACTTTCCTTTTTTCAACACTTAGTTTATTTGAGAGGCCTGTATTTGCTCTGTGATTAGTATGTAACAGAGCAGGGAAAAACAGAGGAAAAAAAAGAAGTAGCTGTATTTTCAGAAGTCACGAAAGGCATAATGAAAACAGATCATCTTCCTGTCACAATTGTGCCAACTTTCTAGTACTTATAATTTATTATCTGTTATCAATCATTTATTATAAATTTATTACTTATTTTTATAATCTACAGTATCTAAACCAAGTATGCGGAGATTCATCAACCATGTTTGAAAAGTTTGGGCAAAATGCACAACATACACAGACCAAAGAAGAGCAGCTCCTTGCTGCTGCTGAGGAAATCATGGAAGAACAACAGTGAAGCAGGGATATACTGACTTGTGACAAAACCAGAAAAAAATAAGTAAAGTTAACACATACTTAATAAATCTCTTAATTGCAAAGAGTAAATGCCTACTGTCTGTGTTCAGTGGAAGAAATCAATCCCCGTGGCATGGAGAAATTGAGCATGTTCCAAAGCAGGAGGTACAGAGCACGTGGTGTAACATTCATGCCTCAGGGAGTTTGGGATAATGCCAGCCAGCACTCAGTTTCAATCAGCTTACAACCCTATTGATTAAAGATAATTCACATAGCTTACGAGTATTGCTGTTCTGAAGCTTTATAAATATAATGCCAGCAGCAACAGTGCAATGCCACATGCCTGAGCGCCAAAACATGGTAAAAACACTGGATGTGAGAGAACCAAGGACAAACAGACAAACACCTCAACATCATCAGAACCTACAAAGGCAGGAGAAAAGGTTAAAAAAAACACATTAGAATCAAAAGATAAGGCCAAAAAAAATATCGTGTATGGAACATTGTAAACTAGTAGGCACAGCTGTAGTACCTAGAGAAACAGGAAAAGAATTTTGTGCAAGGTGGGGACCAAACACTTTCTTAACTATAATGAGGCTGAAAAAATCTGAAAACCATCAGAGACAACACCACCAAAAGAATACTAAACAAGACACTGGGAAAAAGCCAAAAAGATCAACTCAGAAACAAAGAAAACCCCATTAATCAGCACAGATTTAACTACAATTCTAGTGAATAAAAAAATTTGGAAGAACTTCCAAATGAAAGCAAGTCAACAATCCCCACCTGCAAAAACACTCCCCATACATTTTCACTCACCTCAGTGACGCACAGCGCAGTCCTGTCCAGGGCTGGGAGCAGGGCCCTCTGGGCAAAGGATGCTGGGCATGCAAAGCAGTGGCCGAAGAGGCTGCACCCCTGCTTACAGAGGGCTCCAGCCGCTGCCTGGACTGCAAATTGCACGGGACTCCAGGGCACTGGGCCCAACTTACAGGCCAGCCCTGGCCCAAAGGCTCACGGAGGCTCCTCCTCTTGGACCCTCTCCCCGCTAGCGGGGCAGTGTCCCCTCACAGGCTGCCAGCTGAGGGAGAGCAAAGCCTCCCAGACCCACACCTGCTTACAGGCGGGTGCACACCCAGGGAGCCACAGAGTTCGTCCTTCCCCTGCAGCAACAGGAACAAGACTCAAGTGCCGGGCACTGGAGCTCATGGCCTAAGGCTGGGGCGTCCCCTATCGAGGACAGGGAGGGCACATGCCCAGTCCCACACCTTCTGGCCCCGTAGCTCTGAACGGCCAGAGACACAAATACCCACCTGATTACAGGGGGTCCCACCAACTGCCCGCCGAGCACTGGGGACACACAAAGCCCCAGTTACAGGGCTGACCCTCGAGGCTCGGCACTCCCAAAAATGGCCTCATGGCCTAAAGCCAGGGCGACCGGGCCCCAGCCCTGAGGACAGGGTGGGCGCACGCTGGCAAGTCACCAGGAGGACAGGCAGCCCCGCAACACCGGCACAGACCCACGGCCTGGCTACAGGCGGGTCACGGTACCCACACCACCACTAAGTGGCTTCGCTCCGTCCTCAGAAACAGGGGGCAAGGCTAGACTGTGTCTCCGCTTGTGGGTTTAGAGGACGCCCCCCGCTTGCTGCACAGAGCCCCTCTTTCCCTCCTTGGAAGCCCAAGCTACACTGCTACGGTTTCTATGGGGACCAAAGCACAAGCTCGCTTGCTCACTTGCACCGACAAAGACAAGGACAAAGACACACAGAGAGAAGGTCCCAGAAGAGGGAGCGAGCTCTGTGCACCAAGGTGTGTGGAGCCATCCCTGCCGCTGAGCAGGAGAGGAGGGCCTCAGGCCCACCCCCAGGCTGCTGAGAGGCCAGAAGGGCCTCACCACGCTGAGGGGCTTCACAGCTGGCCAAGGAACAAAGGCTGTGACACACCCCACCTACAGGAGGCCACACTGGCCAGCAGCCGCCAGCAGGCACAAAGGTGCCAAGAGAAAGCCCTGCCCTGCTTACAGGGCACACTGCTGGTTGGGAGAGCTCTGTTTCCCCCTTGGGTGTGGAGACGGGGGCTCTCATCCTCCTTAAAGGCTTTTGCCCCTGTCTCTGGGCAGCCAAAGGAGCCCCATGGCAAAAGGCCAATGACAGCTAAGCAATGACCCAGCCCTGCTTACAGGGTGGTCACCCAGGCCAAAGCCAGCCGCGGCACCCTGAAGGTGCCCACTGAACTCTAATGCGTATCCCTGCCCCGGCGATGCTGGCGAGGTCCCTTTGCCCAGAGGGCCTTTCTCGTGCTCCCTCTTCAGCTCCAAGCCGCCGCTCCTCTTCCTCACTCTTGCCTCAACGTCACACTCCTCTCTCAATTTCCATCCTGTCGCCACCTGTTAAGAAAGGACAAAGTTCAGACTGAGAAGCCCCAACACCAGTGGAGTAGAAAGGACAGGACACTGCTCCTGTGGGATATGGTTGGATCCATGTTGTCCCTGCCATCCATCCCTCAACAAGGTAAAAGCCCCACAGCTGCAACGATCGACCCACCCTGCCCCGTCTCCCTCAGGGCACCCTCAGGGCACCGTCGTGGCCCCTCAGTGACAGTTCAGGGTACCTGTCTCACTCTGGCTCCCTTGCAGACCCTCAGGGATACACAACACACCCCTTACTCCTCACGGCACCCTGTTCCCCCTCAGAGATCCGCAGGGACACAGCACACACCTGCCTCCTTCTCTGGGACACAGAGGACGCTCACATCCCCTCTGATACATGGGACACCCCCCCCACCAAGGAACACCCAGGGACGCACAGGTCACTCTACTAGTCTTTTAATAACACAGCCATTTAATTATTTTCTATATTTTTGCTCCTGCTTTCTCAAAACAAGTACTTTGACAGGGCTATTCCTCTGCCAGCATTCATTCCAAATTTACAATGGCACTTTACACTGAAAGAGAGTCAGAAAAAGCTACAAAATTAAGGAAATGAGGCTGGCACCCTATGCATTTCTAAGTATTTAATTTAAAAGTAGTTGTACCGGGGCTTTGAATACTAGGCTGACAACAGTAGGCAAACAGCAGACCCAGTTTAGGATAACGGGTATGATTTTAAATTCCTGGAATTGCCCATACACGTCCTGGTACTTCCTTAACAACTGGGCAAGCAAGTGGTCTTGATTTTAATTTTCCTTTAAACTACCAGCGTAATACCGCTTAATTCATTCAGTACTGACTAAATCTTGACTCACATATTCCTTGATGGCCACAGGGGAAATGAGGGGAGGACGATAGGGTTATTTCTGTCATTCTCCTGCAAACAGCCAGTGGCAGATCTGTCTAAGCTAGCAGAATTGCCAGACACTAAAATAATGCTGGAATCGTACACGACTTAAGCTAAATGGTAAAAGGGAAGGCACACTCCCCACACCCCCTCAATCTGCTCTGCCTTTTAGCTGGAGTCATCTCAAGGGCTTTGTATAACAAGCAAAGACACTACATTTTAAATGGAAATGTGATTTTAAAGTTGACAGTACAGCTTTAATTAAATGGGAGTCCAAGGAAAGAACATAACACTAGGAAATAAACAGGATATAAAAGAAGAAAACCACTAGTGTGGATAGCCAAAGAAATTAAGGGAGAGAATAGGAAAGAGCAAAGGCCATGTGAGACATATATTAAAAACATCAAGGTTAATGCTACAAGTGGAGGCATAGACAGCTAAAGTGATAGAGTTACAGAAATGATCAAGGAAGCAAAGATCAAACATGAAAGGAAATTGGCAGATTCTTGATCAGTGCGTTCTACACTGACCTGCCAAAAAGGATGTTTTGTGGTTTAAAATGGTGTAGCTGAAAAAAATTACACTAAAGCATATAATAACTTTTTAGAAAGTGAATTGACCTAAAATGCCAGCTGCTATAGAAAGGAATTTTTTTAATATTCTACATATACAGACTCTTTGCCACTTTCTTAAAAACTCTGTCCTAGATTAATGTGAAAGAAAGCACTTTGAAGCACCAACAGGGAACTAATGATTCTCCAAGTGCAGCTCCATATCTGAACACTTCTGCCATTTTCTATTTATCTTTAAAAAAACAAAACAAAAAAAGCAAACAAACAAAAAACCCCCCAAAACAAAACATACACACACAAAATCCCCAAATAAAACAAAACCCAACAAATTACTGTCCAAAATACTTTGAAATTAAGGTGTGGTGGTTTAGTTTTCTTGGTTTTGGTCTAGACCTTCCCTGGTAGGAGGGTCATAACTGAGGAAATATTCCACACCATTCCTTCACGTAATCAGCTGTATACAAAGCTGTATTCCAAGGAAGAAGATTTCTGCCTCTCTTCTTTTCATCTGCTGGGAAGGACATCAGGCCTCTGTGTTGGCTTAGCTCTTATCTCTGTGAGCTGAGGCCTGTCTGAGAAGCTGGTGTCCCAGCTGTACGGAGGGGAAGGACCTGCTTCTCTTGAGGGGAGTTTGGTGAGAATTGATTGTGCTAGTTACCTATTCAGCTTTTCCCTGAGTTTACAAGTGTGTGTATCTGTTATGTTGGTTTACCCATTTTTGTCTTTTCTTCCCTTTCCCTTTCTCCCCTTCCCTTTCCCTTTCTCCCCTCCCCTTTCCTTTTTGGCGTTGTTTGTTTATTACAATTATCCTTGGGTACTTTTTTCGCTTTCTCTCTTGGGAGGGGGCAATCTGTGTGGCTGGCTGCTGGGTTTGGCAGGGAGCCAACCCAAACCTCCATACTCTTTTGGTGGAGAATGCCTGCAAGGTGTTTTGGTTAACCTGGTATATTTTGGAACATTTTCTGGGAAGACAGCTGGGTTAGTACAAACATTACCTATTGTTTTGGTCAGAAGTAGTTTGTTTGGTAAATATCGATCATTGTTTAATAACACTACCAGGAGAACTGCCAAAACCGAGTTGGTTTATATAAGCACCTGTTTTGTTTGGAAACAAGGAGAAGAAAATAAAAACAACGTCCATTTTACGAATTTTGTTCTTAATTCGAACCTTTTTTGTGAAAGAAGTGGGACATTCTTCAATTCCTGATGACACAGACCAGGAGCAAGAACAGAGCGTGGATGATTATTTCTCTTGGGGAAAATATCTTCCTCCATTTAATGTTAACATCCCTGCAAAAGGTTAAACTTGGCATCAATTGTCATCAACTTGGTATCAGTTTTTTCTCAGATTATTTGGTAATACTCTTATGTGTGGCTAACTTTGGGAAGGTGGTGTTTTATTGCTTTCCTTATTTTAGGAAAGGTTGATCCTTGAAAGGATTCACTGGAGCTTTGGAAAGGACTTTGGAAAAGCCAGTCTCTGGGTGGGAAGGAATATGGGAACAATTTGACAAGTTAGTAGGGCATGTAGCACCCCCCATTTATTGGGATTTCACACCAGAACAAGTGCTTGATCCTGATAAGATGGCCCATTATTTGTTAGAAAGGTGTTTTCTCGAGGAGGATCCAAATATGCGATTCTTTACTTTGTGCTGGGGCCTGGCTAGTGCTTATCAAGCTACAATTGACCATTTCTGAAAGGTTATGGTTGAGACAGGAACCCAAACTGAAATGGAAAACACTCTAGTTGAATCAGGTACCCAGACCGAAACTATGGGTTCTATAGAAATTGCAATCCAAACTATGCCACCGGAGATTCAATCTACTCCACCAGTGGCTCAGACCGCGTTGCCAGCAACTCAAGCTACGTCACCAGAGACATGGCCTACTCCACCAGTAACACAGACTGTGTCAATTGCAACTCCGACTATGCCATCGGAAGCTCAGGCTACTCCACCAGTGGCTCAGACTGTGTTACCAGCAGCTCGAATCATGTTACCAGAGGTTAGTCCTACGCCACCAGTAATTCAAACTGTATCATCAGAAACCCAAACTGTACCACCAGAAACCCAGTTTGCGATACCTAAAGTTGAGGTTATGACTGAGATGGAAACCCACACTACAAACCCTACAAATCAGCATTGCTCCTGTGAGTAAAAAGA
>JAWWMP010000005.1:19862717-19883993 GCA_035047865.1 Dendrocincla tyrannina
CCAACTCCAAGATTACAATGTATAGAAGCAGAGGAAGAAGAAGGAGCATACGGACCTATCCCATCTGAAAATGTAAGAGTAGATGAAAGGAAGGCCACAAAAGATGAAGAAGCAGGTGCAAGGTTAGGAGTGTCCCTGAAAGAAATAAGAGCATGCCCAAAGGAGGAAGGAACATCGATGGCCAGTAAACCACCAATGGCCATTAAACCATCGAGGAGAACAGAAACACCTGAATATTCTCTTCTTGACTGTATATCAGAGGATTTAGGAGAATACCTGAGATCTCAAACTGCTTCAACATCGCAACCAGAATCCTATACGCTACCTCCACCACATGGGCTTAGAGAGCAACGTAGAAGGCCATCTCTGCAGTGTTCTCAGCTTCTGCCTCCATGTGAGAGGAGCACAGAGAGACCAGTTCCACAAGGAGAAGTTCCAAGAAAAGATCTGAGAGACCCCTATTTTGGAGGGAGGTTTTGTGAGGAAGTGAGGTATTGTGAACAATGAGACCAGCAGGACTTCGGGACTTACGAAAGGATTTCAGCCTTCGGCCTGGTGAATGAATTCTCACCTGGCTGGTACAATGCTGGAACACTGGGGCCAAATGTCACCTGTTAGATGGTCATGAAGCAAGGCAGCTAGGATCCCTTTCCCGAGACCATGAAATTGAGCTAGAAATTGCAAAAGAGACATATACTCACAGTCTCTGGTTCTGGATCCTCCATGGGGTGAGGGAGAGATACTCATTTAAAGAATTTCTAACAAGTCCTCAGAGAAAGCAGACAACTGCAGAAGAAGGTGTTCAGTATCTACGAGAGTTAGCCATGTTGGAACTCATTTATTGTGACTCAGACTATTATGGCATCTTAGAACCAGACAAGATGCCCTGTATGCAATCAGTGTGAAGGAAGATATTTAGAGGTGCCCCTGCATCATATGTCCACTGCTTAATAACAATATACCATCCACAGATAGAAGAACCAGCCGTAGACACCATGTGTTCCTGGATAAGGTTGGTAGCAGAAGATTTGGAAAATTCTCCTGATGTCCAACAGCAACCCACCTACGGTAGGCAGAGAAACAGGCCAGTACAACGGTCTCAACCATGAGTCCGACCTTGATCTTTGTCCCAGTCTCGTTCACAATCTCCTTCCTTGAAACCCAGAAGGAGAGGAAACCCTGGACGTAAATCACGTAGTCAAACTGTGGTCTTATCTGCACAGCAAGGAAGAAAACATGAAAAAGTGGTATGGTGAACCTACTTCCAAACTCCAAGCCAGGGTGAAAGAGTTAAAACAGAAAGAAGGCAATAAGAAATTTGTCCACCTGGTAAATGCAGAAATCCAAAGCCTGAGGGAAGAACTGCAATTCCTAAGACACCAGAAGATGGATGGCAAGAAGGACTCTAATAAGCCAAAGCAAACATCCGGTGATGAATGCTCAGACAAGAGCCAATAGAGGGGCCCTGCCTTCTGCCAGGAGGAGGAGAGGGATCTGGAGGACAATAAGATTTACTGGGCTGTGTGGGTTTGATGGCCTGGCACATCAGACTCTCAGAGGTACTGAGCTTTGGTAGATTCTGGTGCCCAGTGCACTTTGATGCCATCGGAGCATAATAGCACAGAAACTGTTTTCATTTTTGGAGTGACGGGGGTCACAAGAGTTGTCAGTGGCAGAAGCCAAAGTAAGCTTGACAGGAGACTTATGGAAACCACATTTCATTGTGACTGGACCAGAAAGCTTTAGTATCCTTGGCATTGATTATCTGAGGAAAGAATACTTCAAAGATGCAAAGGGGTATCAATGGGCTTTTGGTGTAGCCACAGTGGCTGCAGAGGGATCTAAGCAATTATCTACCCTACCTGTTTAAAGGACATTTACTGTTTTGGAAAACTTGTACTTCATGTGTCAGATAAGAAGACATGTTTGTACACCATATTCAATCTACCTGGCATTAATCCTCCCCATATTAATTCAGTCATTATATCTATTTATAAAATTATTATTCTTAGTAGCAAAACAACCAAAATCCTTAGAGACACTCATACACACTTGAACAAAATTTTTTGACTCACTGTTAGACTTATCTATAAATTTTTAGCAATTATTTTGCCTCATCTTGAGACTTCTGTCTGTCTTTTCCTTCTGTCTTCAGAGTTTTAAATTCTACCTCACAAGTTGTAGTCAGAGGTTTTCAGTTCTTGCACCTGCACCTACTATTTAACACGATTTCTCCTTTGAGATAAAAGTGAAACACACTAAGACTAACAAGTTCTGAGTGAGGCCAACTTTTTTTCTCTATTCTAAAGAAAGAATTCTAAAAGAACAGCCATATCCCTACTTCTATGAGTCAAACAATCATTTTCTAAGGAGGATAACATTAGCATATAAGCATTTTACCATTTATAGCAAATTTAAAGTGAAGAAAAGCAAGCAAAACTAATTAAAGAATGTCTACTTTTTCCTTCCAGAGAATTAAAATCTATTCTTCCAAGATTTATATACTCGTGCTCTAGTTGCACTTAAGTCCAAGTGTTAGATTTCCTAAGGATTTAGGAACAGAGTTACTGCCTATACATTGTCTTTAAGGGACTTTAATGGGAAATATGAAATCCAGTCTGTTGCAGGAAAGCCTGTTGAATGCTCTCACTGCTGGGATTAATGAAAGGAGGAGAACTATTGTCATGAGCCTCTTCTGAGAATATCACAGCTTAAATTACCAACCGGTTCCACAAAAGGCTTCATAATTGTCTATTCCAGGGCTGAAGTGATAATTCTATTTCGTAAGTGAAGACAAAATCATACCAGCCTTGTTAGTCTTCTTGATTTTCCTATATTGGCTAGTCCCTTTTCAAAGTGCTGGGTGCAAGCATCCCTCCTTCAATTCCCATCTCTCCATGAGAGGGGTACCGCTCTCAGCCTCTGACTCTGATTACACAGAAAGTATTACATGCAGTCTCAGGCACAAGAAGACACTGCCAAACAGCAGAAAAGGGAACTGGTGTTATCTGACTTTTGAAGAATGTTTAGAATAATAATATACATTAACAGGAGATTAACTATGCAGCAACTCAGTGAGTACATGGCAGCTATCTACCAATATCTGCAGGAAATAAACACTGATTTAAGAAAGGTACTATTTGTCATAAACATTGGGGAAGCAATGCAAACACTAGAGGAATACCTGCTTTAATGAAGTAACTTGCATTAAATTACCCAGATATAATATTTTGCAAACAGTCAATGAAGATTATGATGAGTGTTTCTAGTTAGCTGGTCACCAAGCCATAATAATTTTAGGATAAATTAAACTATGGATATTAAAGAAAAGTAAAGTAGTACTAACGGCTGGAATTTCGCTTTTTTATTTTTTTATTTTTTTTTTAATGTTGTAGTCAGACAAAGAGAGCAGAAGAGGTTTGTTTTGCATTTAACCTTTCCTTGTTTGTGCTAAACATACACAAGTTTCCCAAAGCTTAGAGCAGAAATTCTTGTTTAAACTGAACTTTTCATTACAAAATGGGTTTCTCAGTAGTGAAAATTTGTTTTTGTCAGCTTTGACCCCACTTATCTTCATCAGGTTATTTTTTGAAAGACAACAGGTATGATTACCTAAACGAAAAATGATGGACCGATTTAAATGGCCCTGAATAGTATTCTCAGATGTTACACTGCTATCCTGAAAAAAGGCTAATGAAAAAAGAACATCTTCCCCTCTATGACAATTCAGTGACTGACAATGTATTATTAAAAATCTTAGATATTCTACAATACAACTGAATTTATATTAATGAACCTAACAGGAAAAAAAAAAAAAGAGATACATAGACTCATAATAATCTGTGTGTTTGCAGGCATCATTATGTAAAAAAAAAAAAAAAAAAAATCTACTCTGGCAATTGCTAGCCAATACAAATGAAATTAAAAATGCTTAATTTAAAACATATGGAAATCTTTACTGCATTGGAGGTCTTTAAATCCATTTGAAAAATATCAGTGTTCAAAATCATTATGAAAAATAGACAGTCTAATAATAATTCTTATGTTTTGATACCTAGAACAATTTAAGAAGGTCTCACTTTTATGGGTTCTACTGGACTAAGTTCTCTGTTTCTTCATGAATCATGGCAGTTTCAATTTGTGTTTCACAGGTGTGGCCCTCAAAGCCATGCTTAAGATTTTAGCTCTGGAGTAATTATGCTTTGTAATACATTTGGACCCTCAAGTTTGGATGAGGTTGGCATGGCAGATTAGGATAAGGGATTCATTTCATGAATGCATTGGACTTCTTCCACTCTGGCATAAAGTGATGAAAATTTCCAGTGATGATGAATTTAGAATTTTAATAGACTGCAATTAATCCTTTTTAGCTTTTATTTTCCTAAATGTGGATCTAACATATCTACTTTCCATCCTAATTACATAAGTGGCTGTGACAGTGTAATTTATCATGAAAAACAACTGTTTCTGGATCTTCTGTTACACTGAAGTGAAGGAATTGGGTTGGGGCTAGATTTGGAGCCAGGGACTGTGGACATGTAATAAGCTATAATCTAAGGAGGGTTTTTTGTTTGGTTGAATTTTTTTAATATTGGCTTAAGAGAAATTAAGGTAGAGTAGAAGATGCCTTGTAAAAGTTTAGTCCTACCATAACTGCCTTCTCTCTCCAGCTTTTTGAATACTAATGGCTCCACAGAGCCACATTATAATGAAGATCATGTACAAGATTTAACACAGGTGTTCTCTTATCAGCAGGTTTAAATTTCTTTTGACCAAGTTGAAGAGATTAACTTTTTTGCACTGCTAACTTTATATTTAAAGGAATTTTTATGTATTTTAAAAAGTTGCTCTAAGGAAGCTAAACAGAAACAAAGAACTGATAATTTAAAAAAAAATATAATGTGCAAATTGTAGTCACAATGAGATGCATCATATATCACAGTTTTCAGAGCTGTTCAAACACTAGCCTCGTTAAAATCCTCCATGAAAGGGAAGTATTACTCCCTTGATTAACTCTGGCAGCAGTTAGGCATCACAGAGTCCATTTAGGAATCCACCTAGATTTTGCACAAAGATACAAAGAAGCAGCCTTGGAAGAAGGAGATCAAAAGCTGGAGACCATCCCTGCCTGGGCTTTGCAGATATTAGAGAGAAGACTACAAGAACCATGGTAGCTCAGCATGCTTCTTTTTGGCTCTGACTGGCAACCAGGGAGTGGGTATCTTTATCTAAATTTCACCCAAAGCTCATTAGAAACAAACAAGCAAACAAGGAAAGAAACAAATAAAAAAAAGCATTCTTTGAGGCTGGTAATGGATGTTAGGTGAGAAGAAAAGAGACTGCAGCACTCAGGGATCCAGAACTTAAGAACCACGTTTTTCCTCAAGGACAAGTTATCTGAGATACCTGTTTTGCGTTATCTCAGATAAGTAGTTTTGTGGAATATGAGGCAGCTGCAGGTTCTTCTACTTTCAAGTAAAACTGTGACACCCAATGGCTCTAAAAATTTAGCTCTTCAGTTTCATGTAGTACTGTTAGAAAAGGATATTCTAAGAATTGTGTTACAATTCTGTCAAATTGGGTTCTTGTTTTGGCTTCCTTTTTTTTTTTTTTTTTTCCTTTTATAATGTGGTTATCTTTGAGTTTCTTTCCCTGCTGCTGTGGAGTTTTAATTACAATGAAATATTTAATTTGAAATTCAGTATTTTCTACTTATGGATAAGAAATTTAAATAAAACATGAAGTTCTAAAATGAATGGTAGACATGTGGACTAGCTTGTCCTTTTAAAATGTTTTATTCATTTCACAATTAGTAGTCTGAGCAGGAATCAACTTTTTCACCTGATACACGTAGTTCTGGTTTGTGCCTACTGCAGATTTCATTTAAAAACGGGAAAAAAAAATCAAACAAAGAATTAGCAATGGTCTAGCCTCTATTAGCTTTTTCATGATATCATGATATTTGTCATGATAGCTTTGTCAGCTATCCAAAAGTGAAATTCCTTATCCAAAATGACTGAATGCAGAGCAATCCAACACAGAAATCCTCACTTTTTTTGAGGCAGCAGACTAATTTTTTCTGACTGTCCTAATTTAGTTCCAGTGAATGAGAGCAGTCAAATAGCCCACTGCAGGCCTGAGGTCTGGTTTTAGCCATATATAAACAGTGCAAAGTAATTGAAAAGTGCAACAAAGTCAGAACAAAAGTGTTTCCTGGGTGTTTTATGCACATTTAATATTTGTCTATATGCAATGAAATGAACTTCATTTCAAAACCAGTTTCTTGACAGTGATTAAGGATTGTCCTTTATCAGTACTGTGAGAATATCCATGGGTTTTTATAGGAGAAAACCCTTGATCGGCATTATTACTGACAACAAGGATGTTTCAGTCAACTTTATGTTTAAAATACTTTTTCTGCTTTTACAGCTTTAATTTTCATACTTTTTTTAATGCAGCCTTAGTTTGAGGATCTTTCTAGAGCCTATCTTCTTCAAAAAGAGATTTATCAAACCTTCAGGAAAAAAGTTTACTGTTGCTTTTCAAGGTTTCCTGCACTGATGCAATGTCTCAGATTAATGCATAGTAATGGCATTTTATCATTTAGCTCAAGTTAAGGTGCAGTACAGAATTTCTTAATACGAACCTGGACAAGATCAAAGACCACCAGATTTCATTTGGATCAGATCACACTCTGCAGCTGGCGGAGGTTGCATGTTCTGGCATTCACTGACTGATGAGAAGTTAACACATAAAACCTTTTATGTGGGAAACTATCTGGCAGTGGGAATCCTGTTGGCATATTTACCATACCACTGTCTACTACCAAGTAAACTACCTGTATTAATAATAAAGGACTTCCTTCTATTTTATTTTTGTCCTAGATACTATCTCAGATTGAACCTCAGCTTTGTGAAGAATGAGGGAAGATCTGAAAGAAAGGGGGAAAAAAAAGGGAGTAATTTATTTTTTTTTTTTAAGGAGAGCTTGCATTTCTTCTAACATGGATAAAATAAAATTCTACTAGACATGGTCATACACTAAACCACAAGAAGTTTTACCTCAACATAAGGAAGAACTTCTTTACACTGAGGGTGGCAGAGCACTGGAACAATCTGCTCAGGAAGGATGTGGTCTCCTTCTCTAGAGACATTCCAAACCCACCTGGATGCACTTCTGTGTCACCTGCTCTAGGTGACCCTTGCCAGTGGTTTGGACTAGGTGCTCTCCAAAGGTCCCTTCCAACCCTAACAATTCTGTGATTCTATGAAAACATGTCTCCAGGAGTGCACATGCCTGAAAGTTACAAAATTTCCAGTAGTTAATAAAGAACAGGAAAAGAAGTCATAAATATACACATCATAAACAGGTACAGGTCTGACCAATTTCTACAATGACAGCGCTTTATGGTAAGATTTGCCATCTTTTAAGTAGCAGCTCAGAACGTGGCAGTTCTTTGACAGCTCTTTTAAGCAGCATTTGTAAACTTCCAAAGACTTCAAATGTCCCCACTTTATTGCAGAAAATATAATTTTTCAGTTACCAGTGAAAAAATCAGCTCTGCAATGAAATGGCTCACCAAACTCTTCATTTGCATAGTCATGTATCCTTTGAAGATCCCTTTACTCTTTTTTACCTTTGATTAAGGCCCATGTCTAAGACTCAGCCTCCCAAGGCCTGTTTGTGAGAGCAATTGACCTCTGTAGCTGGAGAAAAATTTCAGAAGTGGGTTCTTTAGAAAGTGTGCCTTAAGGTAGGTCATGACAAATGACAGCTAAAAATATAGTGTTAGCTTTTCTTAAATTAATCTCTGATAATCTCAGAAAAGACTGGTTGGAAAAGGGTTTACAGTGACTAAAAAAAAAAAAAATCAGTAGCTCATGCTTGGTGATTTTATCTCCTGTCTAAAATTTAAAATAGTGAACTGGTACTGGCTGGAGGAGGTCCTGCCTTCCCATTCCCCTGCTCTTGTACACAGCAAATCACACACAGCCTTGACTCCACCTCACACAATGAGAGAACCAAACACTTAGCAAAAACAATAGGAAGGAGTTTATCACTCTTGCACTGGAAAAAGATTCCATCTTTCCACATTCTTGGTTTTATTTTTTGGATGGTTTTCGTGGCTGATATTTATGTACACCACAGCTGACAGCGCTAAAACCTGTTGTAGTTCCAACTATGTCTCACATCTCTCCATTCAAGAAATCAATAAAGCTGATTAATGAAAAGCATCATTCATCAAGCCTAGGTCTTGGATACAGTTCTGCAGTTGATAAAAATAACTTTGTTAGCTTATCCTTTAGCTAACTGTCTCGCATTTGGCAGAGTGGATTAATTGATTGTTTGCCAGTACTCACACTTTTCATATATTTTAACCAGTAACCACTTGAATGTCTTGGTTATAATAAAAATATTATGCTTTAGAAATTAGAATCAATTCTGGCAAAGAATAAATCTATAAAAAAATATTCTCAACTATTTCTGGTGAACAATATAACATTAAGTAAAATTTAAAATCTGGTGGCAAGAAACAGTAATATGCATGGACAAAGGCAATAAAAGCCTAAAATAATTTCATGTTCAGTTAGTTATGTTAGTCTTTGACCATTAAAATGTTAACACGACGATAATCAATCTTAAATCAATTACTGTGTAATTGCTGAATCAATAGAAATGCAGTTAAATATTGATAAGTCTCTAAAAGCTCTATCAGGACATATTGACAACTAGAGAAATGAGTGCAGGCCTGTGTAAAAGGAAAGCTTGACTTGCATTGCTTTGATGGAAAGCAGCACAAGGCTGAGTTTACATTCTTATTACTAGTTAGACGTGGCAATCGATAATGGCTGCCTCTGCTCTGTCAGCACAGAGCAGTGAAGATGTCCAGGTGTTATTTCCAGCCTTTGCATCTTAACAACAGTATGGAGACGACCAATTAACATCCCGTGTAGCAAAGGGTAAAGGACTTAATTGTCCAAAGATTAAAAAAAATTATAAAATTATAAAGTGATATTAGAAAAAAGTTATTTATGTCCAGAAGGGTCCCTGCTGTTCCTGCTTAATATTCTCTGGTGGTTGTTAAGGTAGTCACAGTAGCCTGCAGGAGCACTCACTGGAGTGGCTATGCTTATAAATTATGAATTAAGAGTCCTTTTATTTTGATGGATATAAGCAACGTAACTCCAAAGATTTACACCATCTTTTTCACAATTACAGAAACAAGACACATTTTAATAATACACTGCTTGAATTTGTGATGCTGCTATCAAGAGTGTCACCAGTTTTGTTCTGTGAAAGTGGAACATTCATCCCTATTCTGTTCTTCAGCTTATGAAAACTTCCCTTTTTTCTACAATCCTCAGCTTTTTATGTTCTCTTTGCTTAATGAAGTCATTATGTTGAAGCAAATACATTTTACTGTTTCTTTTGTGAGTGGATGAACAATTGGTATCTAGATACTAATATTCTTTCAATGAAACATGCTCAATTTATCTGTAGCCAGCAGTAAAATATAAAGGAACAGAGAACAAAACTATTCGTTGTTGGATTTGGGTCACATAAGATACATTACTATAATAAGCTGCAGTAGAAGTACCTGGGAAGGTTAAGTCAGAAGTGCCATTATAATTTTCTTTCATACAGATAACTTTTTGAAACATTCCCCTTCTCTGGTGATATTTTCCTGCTTTGTGTCAGCCCAGGGGCAAATGGATTTTAGCAACTTTCAGTTAAAACTGTTCAGCCTTGTCCCTAGAGTTTTTCCAGGTCATCACAACTCCTGAAGACTAACCGCATCATCGAGACTCCAGTTTTCCTTTTGTCTCAGAAGCCTCAAACGCCCTCATTTGTCTCAGGAATACATAATGGTTCATGACTTTAGCTGGTATTGTGTTGTTCAGCAAATGAAGGATGAATGCCCTCAGTAACAGTGACCCTTTAGTTCATGAGGCTTAGATGAGCTTTGACAAGATGTGCAACAAAGGAAATAAAACACCAAATCTGAGAACAGGCTGGTGCAGATAATTAAACTGAAGTATGTTGCCCACTGAATTTCAAAATATGTCTTAACTTATGGCTCATTTATATTTCTGAATTTGCTCCTGAAGGGGAAAAGAGAAGTGTTTCTAAGTTCAGTTTTATTTCCATCACTTATTCCTTCTGCAAGCTTCAAAAATGAGAAAGAACAGTTTTGTCTGGACAGTCGGTGATTCTGGCAGGGGAACAACTGGTATCTTCAGTAAGACACGGAGTGCTGAGACCAAGACTTAGCAGACCCTTATAGAGATATGAGACAGTTTTTGGTTACTGTTAAATTTATACAGCTACTCAATTGCAACACACACTGAAAAGTGGCCACCTAAAATTCAAGAATGCAAACTGTGTTGGTTCAGTTTGCTGCAGCTCTGACAGGCATAGCAAGCAAACTTACATGACCATGGATTATCACTGTCTGCACTGTTTCATCTGTACAGAGTGGGGAAAGACTTACATCTGTATAACTAAGACTCTAATGTCTTATTTAGATTCAGAATGTGAATGGAGTTATTTTCTAGCAGGAATAGATTCTCTCCATCAATCATTGCCATTGATGAAAAAGTCACTCTAATGGGGGAGAATGTTACTATTTATAACACACAGACATTTTTGTAAAATGTCAAAGACTTCTTATAACTCTATTAAAAAACTCAACCTGTATCAGACTGCAGACAGTTTTTAGCAACTCTGTTTGAGCATCAGCATGTTACATAATAGTTTATTATGCTTTAGGAATAATTTGAAAATATGAAACAAATTATAGAATAATGTCTCTGCTAATGAGATCCCCATTTTGATTAAAGAAAAGCCCTTTAGTGGATGAAACAGTTCAGTAGTCTCCAATTATTTCACTTTTCCATCTATAACAAAATGTGGACTTCTAAAAAAAGTGAAATCTAAGTGTGATGTCCTTATTCAGGTAAAGCTGTAAGTAGTAGTTAAACAGATAGCATCTTTAAAATTCAGCTTCCCAAAAAGATACAAATTATATTCACAGATCAAAAGACAGGTTTAAGTGACTTGGTGAAAATGATGAATCGCAGAACAGAGGGTGAGATGCGGGCCAGGATTGTTATGTTCTCCATTGCAATCCTAGTGGGCTTAAGGGAAGTCTCCAGAGGGCTGAGCCCAGTGGCAGCACTGTGGATACACAGGAACAAAAGGTCTGCACTCAGTGACATCTCTCCAATATCTACATTTTCCCAACTGGCTTTGTCCGACTGCAGCCAGAGTCAAAGACCACACTGAATCCATGAACACTCCATGAGATTGTAAAATCAGGTTAATCCCCACAATAGTGTAGTTTAAAGACCATGGCAAAATCATGAAATGCCTGACACACACTTCCTCAAAACAGGACTCTTGATTGAACTGAGGTGCACACTAATGCTGCTTTACGTGTAAAGAGAGAGAAGTAGATACCTCACACATTTTAATAAGTCCAGATAACAAATACATACTGGTAGTACTGAAACATCCATGAAACAAATCAATTTGACATCGAATTTTCAGTGTTGGTCTGAAACAAAAGGTGAATTATCCCTCAGCTGTTTCTATTTCCAAGTGTACACTTTGACGGGGAAGCTCATAGATGAGCATCTCAAAGTTGGCTGATGATCTCAAAATTCTCTAAGTATGTTTATTTGTTTTAAAAAATATGTAAGACCTATTTTTCTATCCTTATGTGGAAAAATAAGAAACCTACAGTTTGAGAGATACCTTGAGATTATTTAAATAACCAACTGATTTAAACTCTGAGGAGAGAACTGGTTATTTCAGCCAGCATGCTTAATGTTTATTTAAATGAAAAACCTGATGGTCAAAAACGGAGTTGTGAAACTGTAGAGTTTAAAAATTTCTAATCACTGAAGTGATCACCTTCAAATCTGACTTTGTCACTCTTCACTAATATAAGTTTTGCACATTGAAAAAGCAAGGGGATTTTAATACATTCTTACTATTAAAATATGCCATATGTAATGTGGGATATGTAGCTTAGACACATTACAATTAGAACAGCCCACCCTTCTAAAACATTCTGGTTTTGAGTGTCTGATATTACAGTGGTAGTGCTGCACTCATTTAGCGTTTTGAAGCTCAAACTGTTTATATTTATTATTAAATTTCTAGAAGTGGTTCTGTACTCCTTTAAAAATGTGAAGTATTCTATATATACCCCCGCACTCCTGCTAGGCCTTTGCTCTTCAAAGTCTGACTGCAAAACCAAAAGAGGCATGATGCTCTTCTTTAAGAGCATGACAGAGAATCTGTTCAATATTTATGACCTTCAAATGTAAAAATGTTCTTTATCAGCTCCTGTTTTACATTCTATTCAGCAAAAGTCACACCATAGGTCAGCTAAAAAGACTATCACTAGTGCAAAATAAATGAGCAGCTAACAGCATATGGGAAAGACTACAAGTATCATAGTAGTCTAACTGGATAAAGTATGGGATTTGCTTTCACAGGAAAAGGCAATGTTCTTAGAAAATTACTAATAAAGACCGAATTAATTTGTGCTTTGCACAAAATACCTACTTCAGTAAGAAAGAGAAAAATGGTGAGCTTCAGCTGTGTGATTTTTAAGGAAAATTACAGGTGGGAGTTTTGATGTTGCATTCAAGGATACAGCTTGGACCATTTGTCAGTCATGCATGCTTTCCTCCACTGGTGTCCCAATTGCAATGGGCCTTGGCATGTGCACCTTCAAAATATGTCTTGTGTATATTAAGTTTTTGACAAAAAGACAAAGTCTGCTTTTGTTCCAGCTCCTTTGCTGTAGGGCAGGAAGCATGACACAGTGGGGTCTGCACTTCAGGGGCTGGGTCAGCAGCACACCAGTGATGAAAGCCTATGGAAATGCCTCAGTTTTGCTGTCAGAATGCTAAATTTAAGGAGATTCACCCTCCATGGGAACAGTCTGTCTTTAATGAACTACACTGGTCTGAACCCTGGTAAATAAAATCATAGAAAAGCCGAAACACAGTGCAATCCAAGGTCTGTCTGGTTTTCTTTAACAGCATATGAATTTTGGAGAAAGCAATAAGAAGGGTTCTACTGTTAATCAAGTAACAGTTAATTATAAGGAGTCCTCAGGTTCCATTCAGTAAGTCTAAAGAGGTGATCTTTTCACCGTTTACCTTATTTTCAGTTAAAGACTGTTATTTCTCACAGAGTTAGGAGAGAAATTTCTGAATGTATTAATTATACAGTATTGCTGGGCCTCACAAGAAATACGTGCTTAAAACCAGTGCTGGGTTTGAGTGGATGCTACTGTCTTTCCTGACATGGATACATTACCTAATAGCACTCTAAGGATTTCAGATCCATTCCTAGGTCATCTTTTCAAATCACAGGTGAGTGGAATGATTTTACAGCATAAGAGTTGGCCATAGGGAAATCAATGTGGCCCCTTATGTACAGGGAATATTTGTTAAAGTTTTTGCTAACGGATAAAAGGAGGAACAGACAGGAAGCACAAAATATTCTATGCTAGAAAAGATTTTAAACATTCTAGGAAAACTCTTTCTTTGCAAATTTCTCTACTAATTGAAAATTAAAATTCAGATTATTACCTAATTGTCACCCTAATAATTTTTTTAAACAAGAAAAATCTGCTCCAGATCTATGGATAAAATGAAGCATTTGTCATCTTTTTATTCATCACACATTTTCTCTCAAGGCACATTCAATCATTTATTTCAGGCACTAATCATTTAAGGCTATAAAATTGATTTAAAATAGAGGTCAGTGTACAGGTATATACTGACTTCACCTATGAAATACTAATGCATTCAACTGCATAGAGTTTTTTATGAGACATTTTGACTTGACTTTGTGAAAAGGCTAAGCATTCCTGACTAAGCTAATGCTAGGCATCCACAGGTATATCACAGTGACAATGTGTAGTCAAGGTTTAAGTTGAGAAGCTTAACAAAAATTCTCTTCAGTAGGTTTTTTAGTACCAGCATAAAAAGTAGTTGCTGTTTAAAGTCTGCCATAGTACTTTCTAGTTTTGTATACTGAATTTCCCTTAGCAAAAAAGATTTCTAAAAGTGCCTTCTAGTTATTTCCTCTAATAGCATGCTAATTAGGCAGAAAGCATGCTGAAAACTGGTACACAGAATGTGTTGGTGCACTCTATATTTTTGTCTCTGTAAAGCACTGTATTTACTTCACTGAGTTGTTTTCAGCATCAGCAGCAGAGAAATTTTACATTAATAAACCCAACAAGCCCTTCCTGAGGTATTCACTATGGAGATTAGGCTTTATGAAGCATGCCTCTTTTAGACAGAGGCATGCTTCATTCCCATAGCTACAGGAGCCCATAAACCCTGCCCATTCCACTAGGGATGCGTTACAGAGACAGCGATAGAATCCTAAGTTTGGTGGCTCTGGCCACCAGGCTCTAGATCAGGTGTTACTAGGAGAGCCTACTCCTTCCTGCAAGCTTTGCCCATGGTACCATTACTGTAGTTTGTGGCTTTTCCCTGGGGATGTAATTTTGGTTTCCCTCAGTTTTGCATAGTAGTAACTGTATTTTCAATACAACAATTAATTTTTCAGCTTTGCTTTTCCCATCTTGTTTTATCAACGACCCACAGGCTGTTACATAAAAAAAAATTTGCATGGGACACTGACAGAAAAACTTTTCATCAAACCAGGTGACAGTAACCAGAACAAGGACATTTTACAGTAATGATTAAGGTCAGCAGCAACATCAGAGCCAAATTGTTTACATTTACTTTCACCCACTTTTAAATATATTCTACAGTGTGGTAATTTGTACATGTACACAAATGTTCTGCCCTTGTAAAAGAATAGAGCTCAAAAATGTAAGTGGATTTCATTACATTGGTATGCTTGTTTCTGATTTTTCATCATGCACTCATTCTTAAATGGTAGCTTCTATCTGGCTGTACTACCTTTCCTTAAAAAAAGATAATGAAATCACAAATTACTCCTGGTTTTCAGCTCAGCTATAAACCACAGGCATCATTTCTAGAAGGCAGGAGCAAGAACTGAAAAGGTGAAGTGTTTTTGAAGACATGCTTACACCTGGTTTACGAACTTCTGTAGTGACACTACTGGCCTGGAGAGTACACAGTACAGATGTGTATAGTATAGATTCATCAGAATTCTTGGAAACAAGTATATACACACATGAGATGAAGAAAAGTATTATATGTCTGCAATTAGCTATCATTGCTTTCATGGTCAGTACTACTCCTTCATTAGGGATTACCTTAGGATAAATGAAAAGAGAATTTGATTCCATATTACTAAGATGCACAGAATGGAAAAGGAAATATTGCCAGCACTGCTTACTGTTACTGTGAAGAGTAACTTAATAGGATAGAAAACAGGAGTTGCAATTTCCTTTTATAGGTTGAATAGTCTATAATCAATATTTAGGCAAGATAGAAAATTCCCTTTGCTTCTCAATTCATTTTGATCTCACTGGACTGCCTGTACAACACCACCATGCTAATATGGAAAGAGACATCATCTGGCCCACGTGCACAGAGTACACTTGTCAGTGTTTATGATTACACAAGTCAAGCTGCTTTCAAGTCACATTCAGAAAAGCTGAAAATGTGTGTCTTTTGATAGTCTGCCAGTAGTGTATAGATATATAACCAGTATGGTTATAGCACATCATAAAATTTTATTTCCTGCAGATTTGTCTGCCACAGAACATTTACTTGCTGTCAAAAAGGTAAAAAAATATGCTAACAGCTCTGGGTTTCCTCTGCACAGTGAAATTTCTGAAACCATCCCTACAGCTACTATTTTTTCCTTCTTGTAATATTTGATATACTGTACTTTTGAGGTATGGGGGAAAATATATCTTTCGAAATGGATTATTTTCATATTGGTATCTAGGGGAATGGCAGCTTCTGTCATTGATTTAATTTGGGTCTCCTCCATGAGGCTTAGGCACGAGCCTGCTGTATGGCACTGTGCATCATTTCTTCTGGAAAGAGCCTTCACAGGAGCAACATTTAAATAGTTTATTAGATCTAGGTATTGCTTCACTCAAGCCTGTTTAAGCAGACATAAATTCAGAACAGAGATCTGCTGCCAGTTCAGTTGTTTCATGGTTGCCAAATGTGCAGGGGCTAAAAAAGTCTCTCCGGTGCTATCTAATGGGACAAGTACTTTTGTGCCTTGTTTCAGGGCATTTGGTATGACATTAGAACGCAGCAAGAAGGAGGATGAGCAGTGGCTTCAGCTGCCACCTTGTAAAATACAACCACCAGCACTAATTGCAGCAGAAAAAAAGCACTTCCTGAAGTCTGGGAGCTTTACTGAAGTTGTCCTGTATCATCAAGTTAGCTGAAGATTTTTGTATGTCAGATCTGTAATAACAGAATCCCTCATACAGTTGAGTATTCCCTTCTATTGTAATATAAAACGATTCAGGTATGATCCCACTGTGGACGTTTGCAAACCTGTTAAATGCAATAAAACCTGCAGCAGTCATGCTGAAGTGCAGGGAAGCTGCACAGCTCAGATCCAACCAGCAGCTGGCTCAGCTCTTCCCAGCAAGTGCTGCCTCACCAAGGTTGAAGATAAAATAACTCATATTTGATCTCTGCCTTCAGGAAGCAAAATTCAGGTCTGTAGCAGAGCACAACTCCTGCACCAAGAAGATACTCATCTAGCTCTTTTCTATTTGGGGGTAGGCTGCTGGGTGTTCTCCCAGCACTGAAGCATCCCCTGTTCCCCAAGGCAGCCTCAAGCAGAGCCCCCCAGCCCCGACAGCCCACAGGCCCCTGCAGAGCCTGAGCTCAGCAACTGCCCATGCAGGGACTTAGGCAGCCCAAGCTTAGCACTCACCTCAGCCCCAGAACCCAGGCGGATAGTCTCTCTGTCTCTCACCCTCTCCTGACTCCAGGACCTACCCTACACACACCAGACAAATTTTTCCAAAAAGTTCACTAGTGACATTGTGCTTATGAGAGCACAAACTAGAGTCACCTGCTGAGTGAGCTCAACAACTACCTACCAGAGATGACATGACAGCTCTGACATACCAGCAATACCTGGGCGTACTCTTTGACTGTTAGGGATTTCTTTAACAACTCTGGCCATAGTGTAATCCTCTTATTGCTAGAGTTTTAATAAAACCAGCTTTCTTTCATTGTATGCGTGGTATAAAATTGTTGGGAAAGGAATATCTCACATTATTTGCTTCTAATCAAGTAATCTTTCTGTCCAACAACATGCAGTAAATAATGTCTGACAGGTAAAGGTTTTCCAGCCCTAGATGTTTTCATCTTGAAAGATGAAATCAACATTTCCAAAAAGCCTGGACAGAAAAAAGCCTCAAAAATACTTCCCAGCTGAGTATTTAATTTTAACCTTTAAACCTCTTAGTACATTCCACACAGGAAGCATCAGAATTATACATTTTAATGAAATAATTTGTTACAATAGACTTCTCAGAGGACTGTTTTTTGAAGAAAAAAAATTAGTTTTAATGAACTAACAGTTTCTAGCTTTTATTATGAAAAAATCCCAAGCAATTCTAAACAATAATAATACTACTTCTGAACTCCATTTTTATGCCTTTGCTTTCTCCCAAGTAAACAGAATGCTACCAAGTTTATAGAGAGGACAGACTCCCAATTTTTAGCGTTGGGAAAAGGAAACACAGTGGAAACCAGAGCACTCTTGTGAGCAGATATGCAAACGCTCTCACATTGTACATGGCCACACAGCAATGCAGTCTGTCATGAGCAACTGCATTTATATAAATTCACAGAATCATTTAGCCTTGAAAAGACCTTTAAGGTCATCAAGTCCAACCATTAACCAAGCACTGCCAAGTCCAGTACTAAACCATGTCACTAAGTGCCACATCTGTAAGTCTTTTAAATACTGCCAGGGATGGTGACTCCACCACTTCCCTGGGCAGCCTGTTCCATCCTGCTAATAATTTTACAACAGAAAATGAAGAGTCTTTGAAATACAGACAGCCACAAAAGAAGTCCATTTGGAAGAGTTTTCACCAACCTGAAGGAAAATATTTGTATCTCAGTCCTGTTAGTGCTTGGAAGGACTCTCCCCCACTTCAAAGCCTGCTTTTCTTCCCCCAGGCAACTGAAAATACTGACTGATGAGCAAGCTGAGGGCTGGATTCAGGCTCACTTTAGCAAAAATGTGAAAATCAAGTTATTTCAAATTTTATGCTAGAGTCATTGTCCCTTGAGCACATTTCCCTGCAAAAGCTGAGAAGGACTTTCCAAGGACCCCTCTCTGAGTGCACACTTTGAATTGGAGCATAGCTTGAGCCATCACAACTCTTTCTAGACTACTTTTCCAGCAACAAAGCGAAGCTTTGCATTCAGAATAACAACAGCACAAACACAGCAGTGTTCTGTGCCTTGTGTGTTATTTGTTGCATTATTTTATGCGCAGTAGCTCTGAATGTCTTCTGTCAATACTGCACAATATTTTTGTTTGGTTCGGTGCTCTCCTCATTATGAAAGTACAATAGCACATACCTAATCCCTGCTAGGAAGGCTGATTTAAACTCAGACCTCAGAATGCTACATTTGAGCTGAAAGCAATCTCTGTGTCTGGGGTTTTCAGCAAGTCATAATATTTCTATTTTTATTATCGTTGTGTCTTTTTTACAAATTCTACATGTAGAATAAATACATCCAATTCCCTGTGGAGTTTTTCAGTACAACAGACATTTATGACAACAAAATTGCCAAGAAAAAATTTTCAAATGCATATAATTATCATGTGAAATCAGACTTTTAAGATAGAATTTTTTTTTCCCGGAGTTCCACAATTTTTACAGCACAAGCTTGAGGAAAGAGTGTTTCCCTTCTGAGAAATAAAGCAATAAGATAATTGCAGGGCTGCTGTGAACCGGTTGGCAAAAGCTGCTTGCCATATTTGAGATTATCCCTGTGGCAGGTTTTATTTTTTCTCATAAGCCTTAAAGCAGCTATTAGATGGATGGTAACAAATGAGCCTAAATACCCACATTTGGCCATGAAGCCAAAAGAATATTAATATGTTACTGTTTTACACTCAGGAGCTAATGGAAAGGCAGATTAACTGGGAGAAAAAAAACCCCAAACGACTGGATCGTGTTCATTGTGGTCTCTATGAAAGCAAGATGAGTCTTAACCTGGACATCAACTGAAAATGGAAGACTTTTGCGGGAATCGATCTAATTTTTTTCTTTTTTTTTTTTTTCTTTCTTTTAATAATGTGACATCCTCTTATGTTTTTAGCCATCAAATCCAAAAAATAGAAAAATTAAAAGTTAGAAATGGCAGCTGCCTAGTTACATTGCTACTTTTGAAACATTACTCTTGTTTCCATTTTCTGTAAGAGCAGACGTTTAGAAATCTGGACAACCATGGGCTGCAGCAAGCAGGCAGTGGTACACGCTGAATTATACAAGGTGGGGAAGTTGCACTTCATGAATCAGGAAATTAAAAATAAACAAATAGCCATTAGCCTCGAAAAATGTGGATTTCACACTTTTAGCATCATATAACATGTATTACTAGCTCCAAGATTTGTGCAATTATGCAATATTCAGTAACTGCTTTCCAGGCCAAAGCAGGCAAGTAAAATTCATCAGGCAGAGAAACCAGAAACACCCTGAGCACCAAGACAGCTTTGCAGCCAATCCATTGTAATATAGTCATCACAAATATTAAAATCTGTAGTAAATAAAATTACAAATGTTTAAGCTGTTTATTCTACAGAGTTCAATGTTTCGCTGATCCACCTGAAGGTTGGAGGCAGAACTACAGCAACCATAAGTATTCATGAACAGCTGCTTTTTATTACAAGGTGTAAATCTTGCCGTATCTTTAATTTCAACTGTCAAGCCCAGTGACATTTCTAAATATGTCATTGAGCACACTTAGCTACGTAGTCTTTTTATAAAATATAGGAATTTCTGAAATATTAATCAATATGCAACAACCTAGTCAAGAAAAAAAGCATAGTTCTAACTAAATATTTGTAATTAACTCACAGCTGAATTTGACTTTCTATCACAAATATAGACTCTGATGTCATGAAAATTGAATGTTGACTCTTGGTCTTCATTGTGGTTTACATGGAAAAATGTAGTGACTTTTCAAAGGCTGCAAGCTGCAAGTGGTTCAAAGAAACAGTTATTATATTCAGTGACATGTCAGTGAAGGGTCTCTATGACCACTGACAAAAATTCTCTTTCTCTCTTCCCACATGTAATAAATTCATATAATATGATCATAAATTAAAAAAAACCCAACAATCCTACAGTAAATCACATTCCTTGCATGACAATGCAAGCATTTTCTTTTGGCTGTTTCAGACGTTAATTCATCCAGTGCTGTAAAATTTCTTTTGCATATTTTGTGCACATGTGAACTAATATATTTTAATTTCAGGATTTCACACAACTGTTGTGTAGACTCTGTTGCTGCTTTCACATGTCCATCAGTTTTATAAATCCAGTAAATTATAGTAATCAGGTTTTGGGCTCTAGTCTAAGCTTAAGACACAATATATGAAATCAGAGTCCATTGTAAGAGAGGACATGGGTTTACATGACACCTGGTTCTAGTCACAGATTATGACAAGCAGGGGCTACTGTGAGCTACAGTTACTTTTCAGAGAGCTCATGAAAGAAACAATGATTTGCACTTACTGCTTTTAAAATAATGTGAGCAAAAAAACACGAGTAGGAAATAACTAGTGGTATTTGTGGTAAATTGTAGAACACTAAGCTGCTCTGTAACTGCATTCACAGCCCCGCTATTTCTAGTGGTCGCACTGACAAGAAAATTGTATGCTCTTGCACTGAGTAGGTAATACTAGACACGAGTGAAGGTGTGCCTCTGCACATCTCATGGGAAAAAGAAATTACTGCCTAAGTTGCTGAAGCTATTTAAAGTAAAAATGAAATTCTGCTGTAGAGGAATCCTGTAATGACCATATTTGCTCAGATAAATGACAGTATTTAGACAGTATGTATGTATGGCTTGACTTCTGTCCCTCCGGATCATCATGATAATGTGATGTTCCTCCTTCTGAAGATGGCAGAAAATGCTTTAAGGAAAGTCAACACAACAAACAATGGCTATCAGTCTAATCCAGAATTAAGGTGCCTTAACTGTGTATGATATCGCTTCAGGACAGGCCCACCCTGATCAGATCTAAATCCAATCACAGAATGCATACTATGCAACCCATCATGCAGGCTCTCAG
>JAWWMP010000005.1:19884150-19925952 GCA_035047865.1 Dendrocincla tyrannina
CGGAGGACTTCTTTAAAAAATTTGGTTTAAGCTTTCCCCTCCCACCCGCGACGGATATTCAGAAGAAAAACAAAAAAATTTCCTCTGGGATTTTCTGTAAGGAATAAATTATCCCTTATAGTCTCTGCTCAGGTTAGTAAGAGGACACTGTGTGAGTGATAGAGGTGAAAAGTCCAGAGTGTGTGTCTTCAGACAGAAATATCAAAAAGTAGTAGCAAGGAACAGAAGATGAATAACTAACCTGTTATTTGTGTACCTTGTATCTTACTATATTTGATGCAGATACTCAAGTCATACTACTTGCACTCATTAAGTAAAAAAACACCAAAGCAAACCCCAAACAGAAAAACAGAACCCAGTAGAATTTTTGTCCTATTTAGATAGGAATTTTTTCTTATGTATCTGGTTGAGCTGGAGGGTGGGGGAAGGAAAGCAATGTTTACATTTTCTGATTAGGAGTCTTCCTTATGTGCTTGTGGAGGGCAAACCCCCTTGTTTCCCATGACTACTGCAAAACTCCTGATATTCTAGAGATGTTAGAGCACATGATCAAGAATTAAAACTTTTATCTTTTCTAAATGAAAATCCCTTATTTTATTAACACTCTTCCCACTGATGGGTGTGACTTATTTTGTGTTTTGAAATCAATAATGAATTCATATATGAATTATTAACCTGCTTTATTTAATGATACTATTCCACTTCCAAAAATCAGGAAAGCCACATCCTTTTCCTCCATATGCATGACTTGTTCTTTTAGATATTCCTTTTTCCCCCCCCTTCCTTCCCTTTATATAGATTTTAAGCCAGAAAAAGTCTAAGCAATTAAATCTTTGCAGAAGTTGATAACGTCTTACCATTAAAAGTAAACTCATATTTTGACTTGTGTAGCCTTTTATAAAGTACCTCCCTTCATTTAGTCAGTGAAAACATGCTACAGGAGAATTTAGGGTGGCAGCTATGGTAGTTTCTTCTCTCAAAAACCTAAGTCTGTCTCTGGGTATTATGCTCTTCCTTGGTTACCTGCTGCTTCCTAATCTTTCTTTCCTGTTCCTGGACTCCCTTATAATAATTCATTTTAATTAATGCTCTCCACCTCAGTATTAGGTCAAAAAGAAAGATGTAAAAAATTATGCAAGTTGGGTAAAAATGCACATTTCATTATATTACATCTACGTTCTATACATCTCTACTAAATCCATCTATCACATGCCAACTTATCAGTCCAAATTTATTTTGCACTGTGGTTAGTTTTCTTTGTTGCAAAGAAAAGTTTCTTCTGGTCCTACTTGGTATGTCTTTTTGTTCACTATTGTGCACTGACTTATTTGAAAAAAACGAATGTTTTTGAGAAAACAGTTCTGAGTTCTTTAGAGTATTTGTCTTCTGTATATTTGAAAGGAGCAATTTTATAACTCTACCTCCCAGCTGGCATAGCTTTGAATTCACTTCACATCAGCTTCAGGCAATGGATTTATTTTACTTGCACTAAGCAAAATTTTGAATACCACATATACAGCATGACCATTACTTTTTAAATGGTCTGAGAATCAGATGCTTGGATACACAATAACCGGGAAGACAAATATTTCTATCATGTTAGGCTACCATCATTATAAGAAACTTTATTTTCTTATGTCATGTGAACATACGTGACAATTCTTCCCAGTTTTTCCTTGTCCTATAATTAGATTGATGATCTTTAAGGTGCCTTCCAACCCAAGGTATTCTATGATACCTCTGTTGATCACATAAGAATTAATATAGAATTTTGCCAGCCACAGACAGGATGTAATTTCTAGTAGAAAATGCTTTATAAATGTTCACTTCTGCACTGCCATCATTGTCACAGTATGGTGAATACCAAAAGAATAATAGAAAGTGTAGGGCTTGCATGACATAAAATGAATGGCAAAGATGGGGTAAAAGTCTTTTTTGGAATATCTTATGAGCTTGTCTTTTCAAAGACTGCGGTTTCATTTGCTGGTAATTTGATAGCGGATAGGAATTGTTCCTACCTTTTCCCACATGAGAGGACAGAACTTAGAAATGCTCTCTGGTTTACAGGAGCATTGAGTGACTATTTTGTATTTCAGGTGGCTCTGCACATGAACCAGATATTCCTGCTTACTTATTGTATTACATTACATACAGCCACTGGAAACCTTCCTGCCACCCTTAGCTACAGTGGACCTTCCTGGATACTAAGGTGCACAGTGATAATTATCTGGATTATCTGTAGTGGATCACAGGATAATCATGAACCAACAGCATAAGGCTACTGCAAAATAGGCAAAAATCAGTTCAGAAAATGTAAAAGAGAGGTTTGCTCTAGAGTTTTCTTACACTGAATTTTCTATTACTTTGCAGTTTTCTAAGAGATCTTGATCAAAAAACTTGTACTTTCAGGATAATACACTGGTTTATAAGCTTGGACAGTGTAGATTAGGGTGAGAAAACCAGATGGTTTGTAACAGATCTGTGTTATAGCAAGGACCTCTTAACCTCTGCAGGCAGAGTAGCAACTATAAAGTAGTTACACATAATGCAAAAAAATGGTTAGATTCCAAAAACTGCTATTGGCCAGTGGAGTAGCTGACATCAGCATACCCAGCTGTACTCTCTGCATGGGGATGGCATCCCTTTGCAGCCCAGTTGTTAAGGGCAGATGTTCTGCAAAGTACATTTCTATTAATCAATTCAATATTCTGATGAGTCTAAGCAAGAAAGCTTTTCTGGCTTATGCTTTAGTAGAATGAAGCATACTTCTGCACCAATGAGTGTCAGTGAATTAGTGTGTGCCTACCTATGAAAGGGATTCACTATTAATAATCTGTGGAGAATATTGATAAGCACTGAAATAATGCAATTTCATTCAAATAAGTATATGTTTCCAAGAGAAAAGAACTATTGAAAGAAAAGGTCTTCGATAGACATTTTTCCTTGACTAGAGAAAGATACAAATATTTTCCTGAAGAAAGGTACTTATTAAAATAATATGCAAGAGTAAGCATTAACATTGGAAAAGTCTGAAAAAAATTATTAAGAGGATTGGAAAAAAAGCTTATTTCTGGATTTTCTCAAAGTGTCATGAAAATTTGGAATGAGATTTTAAACTAGGGAAAATTTCAGATGACTACATTCAGGCAATATGAAGTATGAAACAGGAATAGAAAGAGTGTGCCACCCACACCCCTTTTTGCAGCTCTGACACTGAAGGAACAATACACCTTAGGAAGAACACTTTACTTTGTAGAGAAAGCTGATAAAATTTAGCTTTGTACAAAGCTTTAAGTCTTCCTCCATAATTTCACTGATCTATTTTGAACAGTACTTTCAAGAACATAGATTTCGAGGACTACGAAGTACAAAATTTACATTAAAAGAAAAAAAATTCCTATTTTTTTCATGCACACTTCCCTCATAGAAAAACCAGCACACTAATTTCCTTTTCAGTCCAACTAGCAAAATCAGAGTAAACCTATCTAAAAATAAAACTAATGCAGAATAAAATAAATACAATTTCATTTCGGTGGAGTTGCCACCAGAAGTCAATTCTGGTGTGAATATCGAATACTCACAGCAGCTGCAGTAACTGTTTGCCATAAATAATTTTAGTTGATTGTTTGATTGGTTTTTAAAATAAATTTATTAAGGGAACATATCAAAGAAATATCCTGGACACCACACTGGCTGAAATTTGGAAATCTGTGCCATATGCATCTGACAGTGGAATATGAAGGGTGAAAAATGCTTACAGGTTTAGCTTGCTTACTCTCAGTGCTTCTTTGCTTGCTGTAGAAATACTGAAGTGTTCTGAGAAGGAACTTCTTGCAGCCACAGGAGACCACAGACACAGTAAGTGACCTTGTGCATCTCCAGATTGATTTCCACTCCTGAAAATTATGAGTAGTTTTAGATGAACATTTGAATGTTTAGTGCCTGCGAGCCAACACTTGTCTCTTTTCAAGGTACTTCATCAACATGAACAAATCTTTACCGGCCCACATAAAATACCTGAACTAAAAATTATCCTCCCTGAAGGGCTCTTTACAGTGAAATGTAGGGACTGGATTTCCAAGGTTGCCAAGTACCATAATTCCAGGTAAAGTCAGTGCAAGTGCTCACCATAACTTGGAAAGAAGAAAAAGTCCTCCAATTTCAGCCACCTAGAATTGCAGAGATTGGCAATTGAGTCACTACACATAGAATGAAACAGGTTTAGGATCTGCACCATCCCTGCTGACTTCACTGCAGCATTTTGAATTTTTATCTCGCACAGAGTTTTTATATACCTGGTCTCTAGCAGTGATCGGTATAGGGCTGATTTAAAAGCTTTAAGTAAAGGCTTAAAGGCTTCTAAAACGGTGAGTTTCAAATGAATCTGAATGGGATGTGTTTAAAAGATATTCAGCTACAATAATCCTTTCATGCTGAAAGCATGAGAACTAAAAAAGAGATGAAACAAGACAGAAAGAAGTAGATGTTGAAAAAATGAATAGTCAGTATTAAAGCACATTCTTGCAGGATAAAGTAGCCGATGGAGACAGACTATAGCTGTGCCAGAGATGGCTTAGCTCACAGCACTGCACTGTGAGGATACCAGCAGAATTTTATTTGTGTGTGTGTGTGCGTGACATTATTTAAGACCCCTCTCTGGCTTTATTTTTTAGTTTGATGAAATTCTTGATAGATTGCAATCAAAAGCTTATTTCTGACCAAGCTTCCACTGGAGGTTGTGCCCAGGCATCCTCAGAAGCTATCCATCTGCATGTCAGTCAACAGAAACTTTTCAAGATCTGTCTTTGTGTTACCAGTTGTCAGTACAGATTGAATTCCTGAGGAAAAACTACTGGGAGAGAAATGTGCAGGCAGACATACAGAAACCATAGGGTTTTTTCATGAGCTTGTTTCTTTACATTGCCTAAACCTTGTAAAGCAGACAGTCTATTCACAACAGGCAAACAGAGGATTGTCCTAATGCATGAGAACACTGCAGGCTGCAAAGCTGCTAGATCTGTCTCTCGGATAAGCAACGCCACCACCTCATGAAGCAAAGGAAAAAGAAAGAAGCTTTTGAAACACTGCAAAGCAAGGCAACCTTTGGTATGGCAGCCAGATACGAGTTCTGCTTTGATACTATAAAGTGTATATTGCAGTGGCACCAGTGTGATCTTTGCAACTATACTTTGTAATCTCTGCTTGTAAATTCTGCCTGGAACAACAAAGCTTCTAGTTCAGGCTGAGTTGGTTTCAGCTGCATTTGATCTATATTCTCAACCTCAATATGGATAATACTGCTGCTTCAGATTTTGCAGATGATGCTGTTAATCACAAGAACAAGACTAACATGCTAACTGGCATTTACAATACTGCACTATTATTTCACTCAAGCATCTCCAAAAGCTGAATTTTATTCATGTGATCGTCATAGCTAATTTAGCGCTGTGTTTCTTAACCTTCACCTGGTTCACTCACACCTTTTTTTTTTAATGATATTGCTCAATTTTATCATTCATTTAGTAAGTTGAAGTCTCTTAGTTTTTTTTTGGTGGGTCATTTTGCCTTGTAATATATGTTGGTAGCACTGAGATTTCATACCCAACCTAATAACAGAAAGAATATTATATTGTAGCATCTTACAGTGTTATGGTCCAGTGAAGCACATTCTGATGCACAAATGATCAAGCACTCACTTTAAAAGGAGCCAGAGATGACCATCTGCAGTCACAGATATTTCCAGGTGTTTGGGATAAGCATGTTAAATGCACTGCGAAGAGTCCAGTGTCATTCCCCTTCTACCACTTGGCATTACAAAGATGTTACATTTCCATGAATGATGACTGACTACAGCAGCTCTGGCACTGACAGAAAATGCTGCTATTATAAGATATGCAAAATATGGCTTCCAACAGAGACCAGCATGTCATGGTTCTCAAAAGCCTGGTCAGAAAGACTCCTCCCACTTATTCAACAGAACTTCTCTTTATTGAGCACTGTGGTTTGAACACAGCAACTGTACAAACCCAGACTGTAGTAAGTCACAAACACAATACCATTCTGAAGATACTTTAAGAGCTACATTTTCCTTTCTGTGTTGTTGAGGTAAACCCACTGACTTCACTGGGAACACATTGAGTCTAAATGTTCAAGCAGTGAGTTTTGCACAAATGCCAAATAAGTCAAAAATACAGTCTGCATCTTACAAATAGATTAGAGCCACAAAATAGATGATGACAATTGCATAAAAGTTTTCTCCAGTGTATGACTACATGCAATCCTACAGAAATAACATCTTCCTGGCTTTCAATAGTTTGAATAAATGGCAAGAAACATGCACACTGCACAGGGAAATAGATCAGTGCAGCAGCCTGATTTTACCTCACTGAATTTAATAAGTATCAATTTAAGAATTAATTCCTAAAGAAACCCTTCTTCGTGCTTTCTAACCTCAAGGTTCCTTAAATTAATCCCAGGTGATCATTGCCTTTCTCCAGCAAACACCTCTGACCCATTCATGTCATGAACTTGATGACATGTGGAAGACACTTGACCTTAGCAAAGAGAAGTATTTCAGATAGTGCTGTGTGTAGTTTATTGAGTGAGAGAAGCAAATGAGGATCAGTGATAAAAATGTCTCTGATGGTCAGTGAATAAGAATCTGATCTGCTGCCCACTGAACTTGGCGTCCTTTTTGAATTATTTCAAATGAACAGTGGCTTACACACACAAAATCCCTCAATTGTCAAGAGCAGGGGAGGCATCCTGCTCACGTTTCACCAATGACATACAACTGTGTTCCTCTCAAACAACCCGTGTGATTAATACAACATACTGAGTGCAAAGATACTTTACAATTTTCCTGGCCACTAACCAGCAGTGTTTAAAAAAAAAATAAATATTTAAAGCAGTGATGCTTTTTATCAACCTCCACCAGCTCATCCATTTTATACTTTTCTTTCATTGCTGATATTAATTTAGAGCTATATTTTCAGCTCCAAGTAATCCATATATGTGCATGCTCAAAATCATGCACTCACCATTTTTCTTCAATCATTTCCTATACGAAACTTGAATGATATGAGTGATTGTAGTTACTTCACATTTTTACCTCATGTATATAAGTTCATCATCCTTTTAAAAATAGCTTACCTGTTACACTACATTAAAACAGGATACAATATTCTGATAAACCATTACCAGCTCCTAGCAATTCAACTGTATAGAAAGACTTTTGTCATCTTTAATATCCTTGATATTGAAATTCAGTTTCTAAGAAGTAAAAGGACATGTAACTATATCACACTTTTGCAGCATAACATAACAGGGAATACATCTTCAATACATTAACTAAGAAGTTGCACAAGTTGCCTACAAAAGTTTCCATGTATCCCAGAGAGACAAACGCCTTCCTAGCAGAATACAACATACTAAGCCCTCAGATAAGACTGCTCTTTCTAAGCAGAAATACCTCTCTTAATATGAGTTCTCCCTCTTTCAGGTTTACAGGCCCCTTGGAGGCAAACTAGCAAACTACACAGGAAAATTTGTGCGATAAGTCAGTAATTTCCTCTGCAAATACTATGTTCTGCTTCAGGGTGTATCCTTAAGCTTCATTGGATATTTACCTCACTTTTTGAAAGTATTCCTTCTTCTAAACCAAAATGCTATGTCTTGTAGAAAGAAAATTATACTGAAGTTTATGCTAAAACAATCTACATGCATTTTAAAAGGCATTTTCACTAGAATTGGTGAAGAATACACAATGAGATTATGGTGCCTAGCAATCATCTACACATTTACAATTCATACTGGGTCACTGAAAATCACAGAGATGCAAGGAACCAGGGAATTTTGCTTCTTAGACTATATCAGGTCTTTTTCCTGTTGGCAATATCTTTGTTTAAGCCCTTCTGACCCTGTTCACATTTACTTTCCCACCAACAGCCTCTGATCTTCAGGACATAAAGTAGCATGAATTATTAATTCAATATTTCTTCATATTTCATACTCTCACCTGCATATATTTTCCAGTTAGCAACTGATATATTTTATTTACATATTAGAATTTGAGAAAAGTATTCAATATGACCAGATTTCTTTTCATTTCCTGACGATACTAATAATAAATGGTAAGATCTCAATGCTACCTTTTCTGAAATTGCCATGATTTTGAGTTCCTGAAGTTAAACATTATGTGTTGAGATACACAGCCTTTACCATTCTAGCCCACATCAAAACATTAAAAAGGTCTCAAGGACATCATTCTGAAGGGTGCAAAAGAAAGCCCTAGCTATACAGGTTTCCTTCCTGGAAAAATAACCTTTGAACTGGGAGGGAGATATACATGAAGCTTCTTTAGTTGTTGAAGCTTCATTATGCAACTGTTCAGACGTAGCCATTACCATAACTAAAAATTCCAGCTGTTTTTTGCTTCAAGGCAAAAATTCAAGGTTACTTTAACATAGCTTTCTCTGCATTTCATAATACCTATTTTCTGCTATGGAAAAATTAGTTTAGAACTTCTCCTGCCTCACACTGCAATTATTTTTTTCATCAGTTAGAGGAGCTGCCAATTTACTACACTTTGTGACCTGTATTAGCTTGGTTTAGAAGCCAATCTAACTGTAATAAGCCTTTCTGAGCAGGAAGAGCCTTCGTGTTCACTATTCAGGGAATGGAGAGAATGATACCATCAACAATCCTTATCAGATAACAACGGCAAACCCAGTTCTGACTCAGTCCTCTGAGACCTATGAATCGATTAGTTCCCCCATAATATTTTAACTCAAAACCCTGTTAAACAAATAATGCAACATGTTCATCAAAAAATATTGGTTTCTAGTAGTCATCTGTGTTTTTGTTATAGTTATTTCACATTTCAAGTATGTCACATTTGATAATACCACTGCATGTAAGTATACAACAATGATGAAGCCAATACAGGACACCTGAAGATAACACAATAGCAAATAAGTTGTATCTTACATAAATAAGTGCATTAGCAAATGATAACCACTACTAAATTTATTAGAGAAGTCAGTAAAAGGAAAATGTACGTTAAGAAACAAAACTTTTCCTTTTTCTGAACAATATTGTTGACTACGTCATCTATGACAGAAATTAGATTTGACATCCAGGAAACATTTTTCGTCACACTGCTGCACGGCAAGTTAGTTGACTTTTTTTTTCCTTAAGCATGATCAGTAGAATCCTGTGAATTTCATGGTTAAAAGCACTCTCTGAGTAGCCAAAAGTTGTATTTCTATATCTAAAGGTAGTAGTAATTATTACCTTTCTACTAAAAAAGTCAAAATTCTGCCTTTGTGAAATCTAGGCAACTGCTATTTGGGAATTTTCTTTGGGATGAATATCCCTAGGATCCAAGAACTCAACTCTTCTGACACAGGAGTAAGTGACAATTATTTCATCTCTCTGTAACACAAGTAAAAATGTCTCATATTTCAAAAATAGCAACAGAAAACCATACTAAAGGAAAATATTCCATTGCAAATCTAAGGAGAGTATAAGGAAGCAAATAAGCTGTGACAGATTTGGTTACTTAATGTACCACTGGGAGGTGCCCAGATCCTGAGGTTATAAACACATTACAAAAATTCATACAGAACAGAATAGTCTAATTCACATGCAAAGCACTGTGCCCAAAGCACCAGGTATTCCCTGGAGGGACATAATACCAACAGTGATGAAAATAACTGAATAAAAGAAGAAAAATCATTTAGAATAACCAATCACAAATCAGAACAGTTGACACTTCACACTGGAAGATATCAAAGACAAAGAGATAGAAAAGATGATGACTCTAGACAGCTGAGATGACTAAAGTTCAGTCTGAATGAGAATATCCCACGGGATTCAAAGTATGCCATAAGGTATAGTAAGACGTATGTGAAGTATATCAAGGAATCCAGGGATAAGGAAGAAATATCCGATATTTTCTCAGGGTTCGGAAAACAAACCCATAATTTTAGAGATTGTATAAATACTGAAGTTTAAGGGAATAGATCATGACACATATTCCCAGATCAGTCTTAGTAGGATTTTAGGGTACGGATCCAGGATTTTCACTCTGTTCTCACTTTATAGCTACGCTGAAGACCACTTATCTGATTGACATTCTGACCATCACTGCAGGCCCAGTATCCAGGTCTATGTCCTGCTTTGAGTCTATCTCCAAAAATGCAGTTAGAAAGTGTTAACTGCTTGAAAAGATGCAATTTATTTTATTTCATAAAGGAAATATATTAATAAATATATAAAATGACTCAGAGCACTATTGACTCGTTACCTGGGGTAACTATTTTCACAGTACATTTGTGTTGAGACTCAGACATCTTTACAAGAAAACTGGTTCTTCTTTATTTATAATACATGCTTGAAATATAGGACTCTGAGGATTACAGTAGAGGAGTCATTATACTGAAAACTGGAATTATTTGCAGCAGCTTTAAGGGTTGCAGGTATACCAGCGGAGAGACTTACTGTGTATGATCATGTTTCAAGAACATATCTATGTGAAGCTTCAGTTGTTTCTCTTAAAAGTGTTCCTCAAATGTATTAGAATACATTTTTTCTTACTAAAGAACCTCTCTGTGGCATATAACAGAGGCAAAATTACAGAGGAAATATCTAACATTTCTGTCTAAGAAGACAAATATATACTGGCTATTAATTTCATTTTCAGCTTTTCTCTATAATTGTTTAGGGGTCAAATGCAATTTAATAGGCATGATACCTATTAGAATTCATCCTTATTGCTCCAGTTCCCTGCTTATGGCATTTCTAGTGTGCACCAATCAGTATTCTCTGGCAGACTGTGTCTTACACAGCTACTGCATAAATGCTGTGCATCTGGAATTACTCATGTGAATCCAAAGCTGAAAATAAATGTGTGTCTTATATCTTTTGTAAAACTGATTTGAAAGTCAGCTGCATCTTCCCTAAAAGTAAGATTCAGCTTCTATCAGGTAAGACCATGAGGATTACAGAAGCTATTTTTATTTAAGTAGCTTTCATAAACATAAAATCTGAAGATCTCAGTCTACATATTCCAATAGTCTGAAAAGTTCTGGGTTGATAGAAATGATACTACGGAAAATATTACAGACTCCTTGCACCAGAAGATGCCATAGGTGAAGAAAGTAGAGGATGCATCTTCTCCTGAGCCAATTTTATGTGCATACAGGAAAAAGCAAGGCCTTAGAGCAACACCTAAGCAACATAAGAAGTTTAAAAATGAGGAGCAGCACATGACCCGACAGTAGATGCTGTCAGCCCAGAAAACTGGGCTGCAACAAAAGAATCATGGCCAGCAGGATGAGGGAGGTGATTCCCCCCTCTACTCAAGCAAAAAAAGTGTTGGCAGAAGTATACTACAAATAAATATTTAAAATCCTTTTGGAAACAATTTCAAGTAAAAGAAGGGTCAAATCTCTTGAAAAGGAGTTGCTAATTCACAAATCTACCATAGTACGCTCTGTCTATCAGAAAGTCAATCACAAATCACAAGACATTTACTGGTCAAAGACATTACTTATTGAATATTTGTGGGGTTTGACTTATAACTAGACTATACTTGTAATAAGAATTGACTGATGAAGATAAATGCTGGTTAGTGTCAATAAAAGACATTTCATGTCAGCTAAGAATGAGCTGTTAACTTCAAGTATTTCCAAGAAGTAGTATCTTCAGTTACATTTGCATGGTTTTGCTTTATAAAAGGATCACTATTTATCTGATGTAAATTAAACTAATAGACAATATTAACTTTTACAGAATTGAAGATTAGAAAGAACTGAAACACCGGGGGGAAAAATATGCAGAAGAAAGTTACCTAATGGTTTCTTCAGGGAAAGACTATTATTTTTTGAACATTAAAAATGTTCAGCTCTTTCAAGTCAGAATTACAAAGTGGTACAAGCCTGTCTCACAGCTGGAATTTCAATATTAGACCATTAGAAGACCAGAAGAACTGAAGAGATATTTTAATTACTGATGTGAGTACTATCCTGTTCTGTTTCATACAAAGTTTTCAATCTCAGGATTCCTCCTAAATATGATAGAAAGGTATTAATGAGAATCCTTTCTGTTATCATGCTAACCAATTTAGACAAAATCTAATGATGCCATATCAGGCAGGTAGTGAGGTATCTGGGCAGACACCTTTTACAATATCATACTATGCTGTATAATAATAAGCAAAACTACGAACTATACTACTATTTTCCTCTCTTTCTTACTATTAGAGAGAAATTGCAAATAGACATTATTCTCAGTGTTACTTTCAATGATAATTTGTCAGATATATTTTGAATATATTTTGGTAACAAAGTATAAAATACTCCATAAAGGCAATGACATGAACTCTTAAGAGTGGTTAAGCTGCCCAGAAAAAGGTATAAAAATGGCCACTAATATTTGGGAACAGCTAGGTGAACAGGTGACTCATGTCTCTTTCCTTCATATTAATATTTTTAACAGTATTAGTAGCAATTCCCTCTATATCTTATAGATAGCATATCTCTACCAATTACCCCTGCCTAGTGCTTGATTTGAGCCTTATTACCAACACTCACAGCCTAAATGAGCCGCAACACTAGATGTCTCAGTCTTCATGTCTCATTTCTGTTTAGTTTTTCTTCTAATGTCACCAAAAAAAAATTGAGAATTATGGTGATTACCCTTTTTGCTATGTGAAAGCAAGACCAGCAAAAACTTGCTTGAGATTGACAATTTATCATAGAGCAGGCTATGCAATACAATTATGCTGCCTTCCAGCCATGGCACACCTAGCTGAGGCTCACACACATTCAACTATTCTAGCCTAAAACCATAAAGCATTCACATGCTGTTAAAAGTCATTTTAGTTCTCTCTCTCTAGCTATCAAAAAATTGAAATCACTGGATGCCAATTGGTGCACGGTTAGGATTACTATTTGCAAAGCTTTTAGCGCCTGCTCTACTGCACCACCACCGTATCTGCAATGATAATTTAAAAAAGTCAAACAAGAAAGAAAAAACATTTTCTTGCATAAAAAATACAGGTTCTACAAAACTGGTTTCCTCAAGGAGAGAATGCAGCCTGAAGGTTACAGCTCTGATGGTTGTTTTCTACTGCGTCTGCTTTTCAAATGTGATAATGTCCTTTTATAAGCACCCCAGTAAGAGTTTACAACCTTCTCCCAGGGATTGTAAATCCACTGCTTTTCTCCTCTAAATTTTTAACAGATACCATTGTTTCCTTAAATTGCACACAAGGGGGATGGAAGAATTAAGATTATTCTCAAGTACATCAAATTCAGTTTCAAGGCCCTTTATGATCCACAAAACTGTATCAAGGGACAGTTAATCGGCATGACAGATTCCATCCTGAAAGGTGAGAGAAAGCAATGTTATCCAAAACTACAACAGAAATCAACTGAAACAAAGATGTGCTGCCCAAGGAGTTACTGCTTAATATAACACTGAGCTGTTCATTAATATCAATAGAAAATTAAATAGACCTTTTTATTTAACCCTCTTCAGGTAAAACATTGCCCTGAGCTGAATGTCTTTGAGGCGTATCAGAGCAGAGACGGCACCTGAAAAGACACTTCAACTTGATGATCCCTCTGTACAGACACCAGAATCACAAAAACCTTTCCAGACAGGACAGGACAGGGAAGGGGCCAGCTTTGGGGGCAATAGAGCAAAGCAAAAGGTGGGAAAGTCTTGAGTCACCTCCATAGTAGAACATTACACCTCATCACAGGGATCTGTGAGAAGCTAACTTTTGAAACAAATCCAGCTAGTTACCAGGATAGTTACCAACATCTTGACTTTCCACTACAGTTTAAAGAGTAAGTTAAAGCATTGCACTTTTGTCTGTGTACCACTGCTGTGACAGGGCACTCCACAGCTTCCAGGACTGAGTTAGGCAGGGGGCACGGCTCTGCCATGCTCTGTGGGCTTCATCTCTTTGATGCCACCACCCCATGCTAGCTGCTAATATTCCTGCCACCACTGTGAAATGATACTGCTCCTCTCCACTCTAGTTTGAAAGCAGTTTTCCAGAATTACATACAGTATTTCAGGTAAAATCTTAGCAGTGCTTTGAACACAGATACCTTTAGTTCTGTACATATCTACTCAAACTAAATGGACACATAATAAAGCCACTGTGTTTGTTTGTGCCCTTGGCACACTCACAACTCCCAATTAACTGGAATGCATGAGTATACATTCAGATAATCAACTCATCATCAAACAGTGAGAACCTTCAGTTTGTAGAACTGTTTGTTGTGTAGTTGAGGAGCTTGTGATTAAACCTTGAATGTGCTAGTGTTATTAAACTTTTTCATCCATAGTTTCACTAAACAAGTTATCTTTTCATCTGTGACATCCTAATAGCACCTTCCAGCTTACTTTTTTTTCCTCTGGGTAGTTTCATCACCACACTATTTTATTACTTCTTTGGACCACTCCAGCACAGCTCTTTAAGGAACATCTCAGTTTAGTAAGTGCCTCTCCATATACCTCATCAGCTGCTCTTCAAGCAGCTCTTCAGTCACATCAGATTTTTCCCCAGGTCCTAATTTTATTCCATGGGCATAATTTCCCAGGTGATAGCATATCAAAAACTTTACTGAAGTCCAGAAGTATTTCTTTCAACCTTTTGTTGCCAGAATACATTCCAAACTGGTAGAAAACTTTGGTAGAGAGAGACTGCTCTGACAGAGCAGAGAAGTCACTAAAGATATGCTGTAAAGTGCAAACATACAACTTTGATTTTTTTTTTCCATTGGAATTAAAATATACAAAGAAATTTTCTACTTTTGCAGGCACATTATTTTATATTTTTCATTAAACACAATCCAAGATTAGACTGTGAGGAAATGAGATCTGTGCTACTTTTGCACTAATTAGCTGTTGCACATGTATGTGTGCATGCAATAACAATGAAGAATCAAGGGAAAAAAAGTATTTTGTTTTGATTAGGAACCCTAGTGGAACAAAGCAAATAGTGCTATAATTAAAGCTGATTAATCCTAATGCCTTTTCCTGGAATTTTTTGCAGCTTCATTCCTGTCTGGCTTTCTGCCATATCAATCTTATATTTCTACTGGCATATTTGTAAATATAAAAAATACACATGTGGCAAACATAAGTTGAATTTAGTGGAACCTCAATTAACATTTTGTCTCATATTTATGACTGAATAAACAAAAATTCCCTAAAAGCATTCTGTGTTCCTCCTCCTCTAGCATTTGTACACTGACTAAACATATTTCCCTCTGCGTTTTAATTCCCCCAGTAAGAGTGACAAATTTATACAATATATATGAGAGCACTTTTATTATTCTGAAAGCAATATTAGTGATCCTTATACTGATTATTTTTAGCTCCCCTAATAATAATAGTGGTGGACATCAGGGCTATTCACTATCTCCCAAAAAATCTACCCTATATTTACAGATATCATATTGTAAAATGAGGTCTGACTATTTTGCCTTTCAAAAGAAAGGATTAAGCATTTGGAATTAGGAGGCCTTTTAAGGTTCACTAAGCAATCTTTGTCTTCCAAACACAGTCAACTTTCACTTGAGTGTTTAAACTGCATTACATTCATTTCCTTTCCAACGTACAGATCCATTTGTTTACCAAAATCATAGAATAATTATGGTTAGAAAAGACCTTCAAGATCATCGAATGCAACCTTTGACTGAATGTCACCTTGTGAACTAAACCCTGGCACTATTTCTCAAACACCTCCAGGGATGGTGATTCCACCATCAACCTGAGCAGCCTGTTCCAATGATTAACTGACCTTTCTGAAAACTGACAGTTTTCAGTGAATTCTTCGGGATGTGCAACATGAACCTCCTTGGCACTGCTTGAGGCCATTTCCTCTTGTCCTGTCACTAGTTTCCTAGGAGAACAGGCCAATCCCCATCTTGCTACAACCTCCTTGCAGGTAGTAGAAGGGAGCAATAAGGTCTCCCCTGACAGCAGTGCTGTATCAACTTAGACCAAAAAGGCCTGTATTGCTTTTGAAATAAGACCACTGATTTTAGTGTTGACATTTAGATTTAGATGTGAAATTCTGGGTACCTTAGTTTGAAATTATGGCAGAACTCTTTTTTCAGTCTGGTGGACTCTGACTCTGAGAAATCATTTCTCGCACTTCTTTCTGCACTCTCTGGTTCACAAACTCATTTATCTTTGCTTGTGTTCATTTCTTTCCCCCCTTTAGGTCTCTTCTATTTCTTATTTATTATTCGGTTGCTCATTCTCTTTATTTACTCATTTGTCTCTTATGCTCCTTAGCCACTTATTATTCAGTTGCTTATTTCAAAGGATTTTAGAACGCATGCCAGTCTGCTCACATTTCCTCAGTGTTAAGTAGACACATCAAGAAAACTTTTCTCCTTACAACTTAAATTTATCAAAACACCTGCTTAGTTCTCAAGCACTCAGCCTAGCAGGTCTTGTGGCATTGTTTATATACTGGAAGAGTTGAAATGCTGAAGCCAAAACTTCTGGCCTCTGCTTATGTCATTAAAATCATTCGTATAGCAAAACTTCTATCGGTTGCATAATTGTAAATTGCAATTGATTGTTCCCTCATGCTCTCCTGTTTTCTGGGGACAGCAGTGGGATGGGACCCTGCTTAAGATGTGGTAAGAGTGGCTCATTTCTGACTCATCACCCAATATCACTAGTTCCAAACTGAGGCATTCTCTTTAGAGAACAACCTAAAACACATACTCGGGGTGATGTGTCTAGTCCAAAACAAGACCTGCATACCACCTACTGGCTGATCTACAAGGAAAAAGAAGGTCCTGAGCTCTCCAGATTAGCCTTCCACCACCTGTGTTACCTGAAAACACACCCCTTCAACAGAGTGACAGGCCAGGTACTCACATAGAGTACAGAATGGGAAATGCCAGTGCAGGCAGAGAAATTGACACGATGCATTATAAAGATACACAGTAAAGCCATCTTCATTTGTGTTTATTACTCTGGGTTTTCCTTTGTATTTATTGGGTCACCACTGGGGCAAACTAACAGGCGTGGGATATTTACAGGTATATCAGGCAATGTGATACAGCTGAGCACTGAGCAAAGAAGCTAAGCTTGTTTCATAGTAAGCAGGACTAACTGAAAAAGGAAGCAGTTCCACCCTTCTGCAGTATCTATCAATAGTCTTTATGGATAAGTAAGACCTAATAATGTCTGTACCATATAGGCTTCTGACCTAATGCAGATCTTGTTGTCTCCATGGTGTTAATGTTACATAGTGCACACACAACATCAAGGCTTTCTGGGCCTGGAACAGTCAGTGTACAGAATAAGATTTAGAAGTAATGTATTTCACATGGATAATGGATCAAAGATTGAATTATTCACCATTGATGTAAAGCTTTGGGATCTTATATATGCATATGTCCTGTCTGAGGTGAAATACCACCAGATCAGACATTCAAAGTAAAGCAAATAATTTTCTAAGCATACTCAGTCAAAATATTGTTTTATAAGCTATAGAGCTTTCCATCTTTTAGAGAAAAAGAGAGAAGTATCTTTCTGTATGTATACATAGCGTTCTTTTTAAAAAAGAATGATATCATCATTTATTGTATGTTATAAGCCATTCAACTAAAGAAATGGTAACCAGGATTATTTAGTGTAAAGAACACATGTTACACGACTTGCCTCTATACCTCACGTTCTTGATGATTTACACAGGTGATCTCTGAGCTGAAAAACTTAGATGAAAGGGATATACTCAGCCAGATATTCTGAAAGCTTAAGCTAGCTACCCATTATTTCCAGACTATTATTAGCTTTGCAGCACTTTCATGTAGTAGCAGCCTGCTGCTTCACAACCAGCTGGTTATCATTTTCAAAGCTCTTCCAAATTCTTTCTGGAGTTTCTTTGGACTTCTTTCCAGAAAGATTTAATTTTCTTTGGAGTTAAGGGACATCAAAAGATTAGATTGTGTCGTATTTTTTAAGAGCTAGCTTTATTCATCTCAGAGCAAAAGCAGAATTATCAAGCTACATCTGACCATTCCAGCCTTCTGAAAAATCTTTTTGAAAATGTTGTTAAAGGCTAGCCAAGTCTGATCATGACCCTGTTCTATATTTAGTTCTAAATGTATTCTGAAAGCATAAAAAGCTGGAATTTAGATAAGAAGTCCCCAAAAGAGAGGTATCATACTGAGAGGAATTTAATTGTAGGGTATGTAGCATAGCATACTTTTAATTAAACCAGGAAAAAAATACATTAATTTTAGCTGAATAGTAATTTACCAAACATCTAATAGACTAGCTGTCCTAACATCTAACAGATTAACTATCCTAATACTTATAAGGTAACATCATAACACACATGATGTACACATATCCATTATGTGCCCAGACCAGCCCAAGACAGCTGGACCTTGAACATAGTCTGAGTCTCCAGACTTACTGTTGCATAAATAATAGCTCTCTGTTTCTTAAAAGTTGCCACATACACCTTTGTTGTTATATATGTGTGGAAAGTGACTTTGTACAAAAGATGTCAAGGTGCATAGCAGGGCATACAGTTAAAGTTCAAGGACTTCACAGTTACCTTAGTGTACAAATGGAGGTGAGAAAGAGGGGTGGAGGAGAGGGATAGGGAGAAGAAAAACCAAACGGGAAAAGGAAAGGAAAACTCTCCCCAGTGGTGAGCAGAGAAGAGTGGTGATGAAGTGGTGATGAACTCCATGGACAATATTGTCCTCAGGCTACTCTCTCCAGAGCAGAGAATGATGATAATGAACACAGTCGTGATTTCCCAAGCACTGCACAATTTTCATCACCATCCTCTAAAACTCCCTGTTGGTACTTGCCATTTATGATGTGACCAAAGCATCCTTAACATGCATGTTGACAGAAGTATTGCATGCTGAGCTGGTTACTCAGGTTCTGTGCACAGGTAATACTGAACAGATATTCAAACACCTATTATTCTGTGTTCTGCACTATGTTTTGTTCTTCTCTAGTCTCAAAATAAAAAAAAAGTCTCGTAATATAATTAGTAAGAAAAGGCACAGGAGTGCCACAGGAGTGGCAACTGATTCCCAAGAGAATCTGCCATAAAAGCAGCATTAGGGTTTGCAGGTACAAGGGCACAAGAATAGCAGCAAATGAGCAGCAGCATGAAACACAGGAAAGAATCATGCCACACAGGCCCTGGAAACATAACACCGCAACTACAACAGCTTCTTTCAGAGTTACGGCACTGGGAATGGGAGGCATACTGCAAATTGGGAGGTGGGAATGTCCTCAGCACGGCAAAGATATGACACCTAAGGCACTGTGCACCAAGAGGTTGGAAGGGAAGCAGTAAAGAGTTCGGATTAGATACAGGCACTTTCCAAACTTACCAAATCCCTTTCTGCAAAAGCATTCTGTGGAATATTTGAAACTCCTGTTTCCTTAAAAACCCAAAGACCCAGGTCTGGTTTTTGCTCTAACACTCTCCTATAATAAGGTTATTTTTCTCCCTTAGACTTAGCTGTTCTTTGACATCTTTATGTTTATCATCCTATCAAGTGCTGCACTATGTTACTCATACATATTTAGAGGATGATATTTTATACATTTATTTGCACAAAGCATGACCAAAGACAAGACTTCTCTGTTTCCGGTGACTCATATCAGCCTTAAGGAGGCTATAAAATGGCTCTGTTTCATTTACCCAGACAATTTATGCACTTGTCCTTAAAATTTACTAAGTATAATTTGCACCTAGCTGATTTCATAAGTGACTAGCATTTTTCTCAAATATTTAAGATATTTATTTACACTTGGAATTACAGCAAAAAAAAAAAAAGCTAGATATCACCAGGTTTTTGAATTATGAGAAAACTGTACCTTAAATTGCATTATTAGCCATGCATCATAAACAGCTAGTGCAGCATTTTCACTTTAAATGTTCAAGTCTGTAAAGAGATATTTTCACATTTCCACTTGTATAAAAAAGTCATTGGTGGTTTATACTCCATAAGATTCCCTAAAAGCAATAGGAGAATTATTTGGGTGTCCCTGACTAATGCTAACTGGCAGAATAGATATAAATTCCCTGCACATTAATGAGAAAATAAAACTCCACAAACCTGTTCTGTTTGAAAATCATTAACACGCACAGGTTTTAAAGCATTATAAAGTATACTTTACATTATAGGTACATCCTCTCTTGTTTCAAATATTCTCTTCCCGTTCTTAGTCACTTCTTGTAAAGAATTTTGCTAATAAATAATTTTAATTCAATTTTACAATGGAAAAAAAAAAGCTCTTAGCATAAAGCAGTTTTTATTTTAGCAATATTTTATTTTGTTATAGAAAGTGGGTTTACTTATAAATAGTTTGTAATATAAATTAAAATCTGAAAACATAGCAATAAAAATACATCCTGATTCCTCTGAATGTCATGAACTCGGGAGGAGAAGGTGGTCACAATCTGGCCTCTGTGCTTGTATTTCATTAGTGACTCTTCAAATAAGTATTACATATTTGAACTTATAGAAAATACTAGTGAATGGTGACATCTGTCAAATCTCTCTTCAGCACTGTGACTCTGCCCAATGTTGTCCATTAAAAACTCCACAGTTTCTGGTGCTTGAACAGAGAAATATATTGTAATTCCTGAAGAGTTTAAAGTTTTACAATCTATCTGACATGATACCCAAATACAACCAAGGAAGGCAAGTATTCCATCAACTATTTTCCCTAGCACTAAAGACTCAACAAGAAAACCATGTACTCCAATTAAATGTATGAGAACCTGGGATTATTACCAATTATGCTTTGGCTCTGAGACTAGCTCCATTCTGCACCTACTGTAAGTAAACCTGATGTCACTACTCATTTCTTGGAGGGAAAAGAAAAAAAGGATTTAATGCCAGCCTTGGGTTGATGTTTTCTCAGAACCATCACAAATAGATGCAACCTTGCTCAGTATTGAAATATGCATTACTTGAAGTTACTGAAACACAGTAAGAAAAGTACTCAAAATTATGTCAAAGTTATTTCTTCTACTGTCAAGGTCAAACACTGTATAAATCAAATTGGTTACTCAAGAACCTTGCAAAAAGCCAGTCAGCTTGGAGGTACCCTAAACAGAGAGGAAACTGAACAGCAGAATACTAGGGGGCACAAATATTGCTCCCTGCTGCAAAGTGAACAGCAGAAGTTAACCTGCTCTCACATTTGCTTACGTATCACAAAATAAACAACTAGAGCTTCTCCTGCATCCTTGGGATCATGTGGTTGGGTATCAGAAACTGAAATGCAGAACTGCCATATTTAGCCAGATCTGCCATTCTGCTTCCAACAGTGGGAAGTAGCAGATTCCTACATAGGAATCAAAAGAGAAATGGAATCAGGAGGTACTTAAAGCACAGGCAGATGGTTGTTCTGTTTAGACTTTACATTAGTTTAATGTAAACCAGAGAGAGGTATGCCATCCTCTCCTGTAAAAACACAGACTGACACACAAAACACTTTCTTATCCTACACAGACACATGGCAATTGAAAACTACATGCAGGGTGCATGCTATGGGTTCTCTCTAGGAAAGCAAGAGCAAGGATCAACAGACATTTTAGAGCCCATATCTGACACAGAAAAATATGGCAATCTAATTTAGCCATGCTTATAAGAATCTGATGCATATTCCAAAAATACTTTCAATATTTTTCATGGACAAATTAGAAACTCTTTAAAATCTTTGAACCATTAAGTGCTTATCAAAATGATGTGGCTTTAGATGCATTTCATAGTGACAAAGGAAAGTGAAACTTTAGGATTTGAAAAACTGATGATAGAGCAATAAGAGATACAAGCAGGAATGCTCAAGACAGCTCACACCATCTGATTTAATTGGGTTATAGAATTAAGTTGTGCCAAGAAAGGATTTCAAACTTTGCAGTCATTTTAACAGCTAGGATAGATAGTTTAAAGGCCATCAAAGTGGAAGCTCATGATAAAATGAGTCATAGAACTGAAGCTGTCAGAAAATGTGAAAAGCATACATAATAAGTACTTACTAGGGGTGCTTGGCTATTTGATGTGTACTGGACGATCGATTGTGATTGCACCACTCCAAAAAGGCATAACAGAAAGAATAAATAAAGAAGTAGAATCCTTCAAAAGCTTTTGCCCAACTGAAGCTAATTGTTACAAAACTGTCTCAATGAACGGCTTTGTTCTCTCCATTGTGGGGATGGGATTGTCTTAATTAATTTTTTTCTTATGTATCTTAGGACAATGTTTTAATTTGGTGAGCAGGAAAGGGAATGCGGGGCTAATGGTCTACTGAAATATAATTTAGACACTAATAAATATTTCAGATGGGACTGGTTAAAAAAATAGTGAAGTAAAATATACAGCCTATATTTGGCTCTGTATAATGGGGGAAAAAAGAAAAAAGACTAACTGCAAAGCTTCCTTCATTGGGGAGAAATGGCACGAACTTGCTTCCCTGCTAAGGGATGACACAACTTAGGGATCATGATCTACCGCCTCAGGATACCTCCCCGGTGCTGGGAATTTGCCTGAGCAAATCATGAAGGTTCAAGTTTCTGTTCTCCATATTTAGTCCATGCTCATGCTTTTTTTAAAGACCACCTGTGAGGGAAGGATAGCCATTTTGTAGTGATCACATGGGGACTGCTGAGCTCTATGATGTTCCCTAAGTAAGCCCCTTCACTGACTCAGCTCCCAGCAGCGGGGAGGCCAGGACTGGCCACGTTCTGTAGCTGGTGTGCTTCTCAGTGCTTGCTCACTGCTCAGCAATGGTAAGTGCACACAAACAAGCAGTACATAAATAAGAAATAAATGAAAGAATACATTCATGTGCCATCAGGAATTTCAACATGCTCAAGTTAATATTCTTTTTTAAGAAAAAAAACTTAATTCCTGTGTAAGAGCACGACAAGAGACCTGGTTTAGAAGCAAAACTGTACAAAGTGCCAGAACCTTGAACCACCTGAGGGGGGGAAGAAAAGTGCAAACATGCAGTTCTGCTCATGTTTTACTGTCTTTGGAGACAATTCAGTCTAAAGAGAAACTTATTTTTCTTTGAATTAGACACTTTTCTTAAACATACCAGAACTATGTCTCACTGTACCTAACAGAAAAAATGCAAAATCCTGTCTTTACACAACATGCCTTTTGTAGTTTTGTGAGAACAGAGAGTTGGCTATTTCCAGGTTAAATCCATGCTCGTAGTAGTAATCTGCAGCACATGAATGCTCCCTCATGAGGGTACAGATATGCCTATATATATGAGGTATAGTTGTGCCCATCGATGGGCACAGATACACAGAGCTACATCAGTCCCCTACACACCCAAACCAGGCTTCCTCTTCTCCATGCCAGACACTCACTTTAGCACCCACAGCACTTTAGTACTAAGGATTTATGAATTTCTCTGTGTTTGACAGAAATCACCCTCTTCACCACCACTTCTTGCTCATACATAGGTGAGGAGCTTTGGCCATCTTTTCCCAAACTGCCCAAGTACATCTTCAACTTGAGAAGTACCAACTCCAGCAAAGCCAAGCAGCAGTTGCTCCAGCTGTGTGCTGGCCATGCTGCTCCCAGCCTTTTGTGCAGATGCATTCAAAGTGTCTAAAAGAACACTGCGCACAGAGCATTATATGGCTCAAGTCCCACTACCCTAAGATTTGGAAGCATCATGTTTGAATCATCAAGGAAATTTTTTCTGTTATTCACAGGCATCAAGGAACATCACCCTGTTACGAATGATGGCTTTCCAAATCACTGTGGATTATGAAGTTGAATTTGAACAGTTCATGTAAACATTGAGGAGAGGAAGAAAGATTTTTGAAGAAATCAAACAAATGAATCAACCACAAGACCACAGCAACTGAGTATTTCCCTTGATGGTTGGCAAGTTCAATGCAATTTAGATGATATTCAGTGAGTAAAATTTTGGCTTGTGATATTAATGGGCTCATAATATCTTCCTCTGGGATATATATTGCTTCCACTCTTGTTAAAACTTCCTTTGATAACTTATTCATTACTTTGCCTTTTAAGGGTTACAACGTGTTTCTTAATATATTTAGTATGCAAGTCCTCCTGGGAAAAGGTTTTTGACCTTAGGTAATTTGAACTTTCATTATTGATTGTGTCAGAATTAAAGAGGGTAATTTCAATCCTATCATTCAAAAAGATCTAGGAAAAGGCAAAAGAAGAAATAAAAAGTCACCACTGACAGAGACTATAATCTCAGAATAATATGGCTTTCACTGAGAATACTCTATATATACTCTACATATTTATATAACTATAAAGAATATTAAAATAGTGTATATAAAGAACACCAATAATAGAGAGCTGTTGAGGTAATAAGTAAAAATGTAGGCAAATAAGACAACACTGAAATACTCAGCATTACTGAGCATTTAACAATCAATTATACAAATACTTCCTTTGTAGTTAGCAACTCTGACAAACAATTCTCACCAGTAAATGTATGGTTTGAAAAAATTGCTGTCCCTTCTTGCAACATTGCTGAGAGAAGATGAGGGTCAGTGGAGAAATCAAGATTGATTATGAAAATAAGTAGCAAGCTTAGATTTTCAAACACTTATCGTGCTTTAATATATCAATCTATAAAATGTTTATCATGTTAATAATCTATAGCTACTTCAAAAATGCCTCCAAATGCATACACATAAATAAAACAAAAGCTTTTTGAAAAACAGGAAAACAGTGAGAGACATAAAAACAACCAGAATCCCCAAAGTACAGCGGTTTATAGATAAGAGTCACAGTTTTCCACTACAGAAAATGAAGCAATTAATAAAATCAGATACTTGATGGACAGACAAACCTTATTTTAATGGAAAACAAAGAACATCATATTTTTGGGCTTCCTCTTTGAAGGATACTTGTACAGACTGACTTGAAGTGAGACATTTGCTTCACAGCAGCTGGCTAGGCACAGCACCTTCCTTACGTGAAATCTGAGATACCTTCTACAGTATGGAGAAAGACAGGTTCTTCTCATATTGAAGAAAATGTACTTATAAAAGAAAACTTATAAAAGAAACAGTGAGTCATGAGATGCGTTACCTGGTAGTAAGTTTACTACACATTTCAAAAATAAACAAAAAAACAAACAAAAAAGTCAAGTATCTTGAACATGAGGAAAAAACCCCCCCTTGTCTCAAAATAAGGGATTAGGAACCACCACTGTATTATCACAATTTCTTTCTGCATACCAATAGCATACTTTTAAGTCTTATTCAGACTGCAAGCAAGTAGTTATGGAGGGGACAATAAATAACTTTACTCAGGTTTTATGGAAAAGCTCAGGGCAGCCTGCTGAAAGCACTTGCAATGCCCCCATCCTTAATATCTACCTTTCCCAGTGCTCTGTGTACACACTAAAATGGATCAACAACATCCTACGGGAAAAAAAACTTCTGAAAAGACAAATACATAGAGCAATCCTCTTCGGCATCCCAGAATGAAAGAAAACAGAAATGCAACATGAGAACTCCTATTGCTATGCACAGTCACTGCATAGATACTGCAGGGGGACAAGTGCTTGAATCTGCTGTCACTCAGCTGACCTCACTGTTGGGTATGGGGAAGAAATAGCACCTACTGTCTCGAGTGTGGGGTGCCTCCAAATTGGCATTAAAATAAGACTTCCAAAATAATGAAAAACATTCTTCTCCCCTGAAAATGGGACTGTATCTCTAATATCCCTAACTCTAATATTCCTCTCCTGAAAGGGCTCAATAGCAGGCTAGCAACAAAAAACAAGATATCAGCTCAGAGCTTTTCTTTGCTACTATCACCATCTTCAGAGAAAATTTCAGCTTCTGGTGTGAATATACAAAAAAGAAACATTCTTGGTGATATCACTGCTTTCCATAATTAACTCAAGTGTCACAGTACAAGACACTTGAATGTTTCAAATAGTGCTATAGGCTTGTCGGGGCTTTTTAGCTCTGAAACTCTCATTGTGTCAAACATCCCGTATGGACATTTTCTATTTCTCACTCAAAGAGAAAATACAGCATCTGGCATGGGTTAACTTGTAATAGGATTGCAAAAGTTATCTGATTAAGTGTCCTATACAGTTTGACATCTGTGATAGATTTCCACTGCTCTAAAAATTAAATTTCAGAACTTTGTTGTTCAAAGAATAGGAGGAAATGATGGGGGGAAAAGATCCCTGTCCCAAGTACTTTATAGACATCTGTGCTTTCAACATCTTTGAAATTCATTGTTCCACTGAAGATTTTCTGCACATTGTAGTCTATATTTGATTTTGAAGACAACGGACATTTTTTGGATCTATACTTTGCAAATCTTCATCCCATCTGTAGTGCAAATCCATGCATTTTGATAGCTTAGCAAATCAACAATCTATTTGGCTCTGCTGAAGCACTAACATCAACAGTTCAGATACCTTACTGAACAGGACCATGTAATAGAACATTTCTAGATTTTTGCAATCTGTCCAAAAATAATCCAAAAAAATATTATACTTAAATACAAAACCTCATTTAATCTGGGATGGGGGGGTTGGTTGAAATTACCATTTTGGAAAAGCTTACAGGAATGTTGGTGTAAAACTGCAGTGTGCCCATTCCAGGGCATTTCATGTGCCGCTTATAGGAAGGATTATGTTATTTTTTTCCATTACAGGAAATAACTAATATTGTTTGTATGTGTGATACAAACTTTTACATTTCAGTACCTTATGTCTACATATCAAAAAGGACTTTTCAGTACCATTCAATGAAAACTCTGGAATGGGCTCTGGAAATTCAGATTTTCAAACAGCATTTATTCATACTATGATAGCATATGTATGTTTTTGGGAGGTTTTTGCTTGTTTGTTTTTCTGAAGTTATATGTTCTCCCTGTTTATATTCTTCTGTTTTGAACACTGGACAGTGATCTATACCCAGCCCTTGTTTTGTTAGAATATCCCCAAAAGGATCTTAAATAGATACTGTAAGGCAGATACTGCACAGCTATCAACACGGAGGCTGGGCCTTTTCTCCTCTCCTGGATGACAGAATTTATATGATGGGAAAAGGTACAGTCCCACAACCCTAGATCAAGTAGTAGAAGTCAGAGGCAAATTTCCACACTACAGTCCCTGCAAGACTGTTCTTGTTGCAAGGTCCTGTGCTGTTGATTGAACAAATCCTCAGGGACAGATTTATAACCCAGAGACCTTTTTCTCCTCTCCTTTTGGGAGCCCAGCAGGGGCTCCCTAGATTCTCATTTCCATCAGTCTTAAACATTTTTGCTTCACCTGTTCCAAAATCTTTCAAATATGCTAAACTATATCAGTGTTTAGTATTCTAGGTAAGATTTAGCTTTACCTCAGCCGAAGGAAATTCAGCTGATACATCTATGTTTTTCCACAGCTGTAAGTTACAGTTGTCCCCCCCCGTCCCCCCAAATCTCTAATTAATTATTGCTCCAAGGGTCTTCTGCTTCTCTGGACTTCTCAGCTAAAGAGTTTCTGTCTTATAGCTGAAATTTTTGGCTTTACTGAAGCACACCACATATTATAGCTCATTTGCTACTTTTTCAGGCCTAACAAATTACACTGTCAATATGTTTCATTTGCACCCTATTGTTTTCTTTCAAAAGCTGTGAAAAAGTCCTGCATACTCATTTGATCAGACTGAGCTATATGTAATTGCAACACCAAGATCATCTCCTCACACCACGGGGATTTTTGAAATATCACACCTTACTCCCCAGGAAGAAGGTATCACCCCAATTCAACTGCTGGGTGGAAAGCTATACCCAGTCCTTTGTGACACTGACACACCCACGCTCCAACAGCCTTCAGCGGCACACGTGAGGGAGAAGAAGAACTTCATAGAATATTCAGTGAATACTTAACCCAATAAGAAAATGAATTAACTCCTCACCAAGGACCATATGTGGACACAATCTAAATAATTTTAAAAGTGTTTGTATCCCTCCAAAGAACACCAGAACTAAAAAGCACCTATAAGGCAAACCCAGTGGTTGTTTCAGTGTAGGAAGGGGCTTTCATATGTATTGGCAGCATTTTGCTTAGAACTGGATGGAGACTAAGCAAAAATAGACTGGTATTTTGCAACAGAATATAAGGTTCTATACCAAGCACCATTTGTCAGAACAGTATTTGTGTGGTTTTTCTAACCAATGTTAGGATTGTGACAAATTGCTTACATATATGAGACCAGTCTGGACCATGTGACCCAGTGCCTCATTTCTGTCTTCCTCAGTTCATCAAGCCTGAATGGAACCTCAGCATTTCTGTAGATAAAGTCTATGATTTATCTCCATTGTTTTATTTCATTACACCAGTGCATCAGCTATCAGTTGCAATGTTTAACATGAAATGGAAGAGAGAAAGCAAAAACACTCCATCAGAGAAAGAGAGAAGGTTCAGGCAAAGTTAAAAAGCACTGCAAAATATATCTCCTTTAACTGTCCTGTACTGCTCTTTCATAACAGCATACAGCAAGTATACAGTTTAATTCATAATACAGCATGTAGATAATATCTCCAATAAAGAGTGATTGCAAAAGTGTGGCTTAAGAAAAATGTCAGTGGACTGGCAGCAAGTGGCTTGGTCTTCCAGGTTTTTATCACTTACATTCATCTCCTATATATGCTATATTCTCATGTGGTGCTTGTTAACAACATTTGGGGGAAGTAATTTTCTTTTAAATAATTTATTGTCTGAGGTCAGAATCATTTTTTGCTATGTTATATTCATGATATAGTCAAGACCTAGGTCATCTGAAAGATATCACCAAGTTATATGTTGTCACAGAGAAAAAAAAGAAGTCTTTTCCTGGTGACATCACAATGATTTGTCATTTATGAGTCTCTGTCTGCACTGGTTTATTTTCTCTTATTTTTCAGTGACACTAACAATTTGCCTCCTCCCAAGTCTTTTTCCTCTGTAGGTGCTCCTCTCTCTCTCTCTCTCTCTCTCTCCAAAGTGCAGCAACTTTACAGCCTTACTTTAGCTGTTCTCCTGCCATGTAGCACATTGGCAGTTCAAATAGGATTAAGTGAAAAGGCAAATCAATGCTTATTGCAGTAGTGTAAGAGTTTAATGCAAATCCCTGGTATGCACAGAAAGTCTGTTAGGGAATTGCGAAGATCTTGTTTCCTGTAAATGAAGCAGAGATAATAAAAGAAAACTTGGAATTCTGCTGCATGGGAAAACAAAATGTTTAAATGTCTTCCCCTTGGTTTAAACAGAATGCAAACCATGCGATTTAAAGATTCCAATTAACAATGCAATATTCAAAACAGTTAGTAGCCAGATTTACTTCATTTATGCATTTGAACCAAACTCTCCTAACATTCAAACTGACTCATCAACATACATGCTTTATACTCTTCTCCAAATTCCAACCTTCATCTTTCCTAAAATTAGATTTTTTTTTCCCAGGTAAACCTTTGCTTTCATTCATCATACTCATTCTGATTTTAAAAGTTAAGGAGAATATACTCTCCCTTATCAAGATAATATCACATCCCTTGGATCAAATAAATGGTTGTGAGAATTTTATACTAAAGACTATGATCTGTATACATGCTATGGTAGTGATAAGTCTGGGGACATAAAAAGCCGGTCTTACTCACTGTGTAATAGCAGAAATACTATTATGTGAAAAACACTGTTTGAAATTGTCATCTTCACTCGTCAGTGCCTGGGAATTACTCACACTCACCTCATTCCACTGAGTATCTGATTTATACAAGCACAGAGAAGTGTGCAAAGGCTGGTGCCCAGGAAGACTTTGGTGGTGGATTCCTCCAGGGAAACATGCTCCAGCTGCTGCTTTCCTGTGAGCACTCTTCTGAGCAACAGGTACTACACTTGTGTAACTGCTGTACTGTTAACGTGTATTTAATTTATACCATGTGTGGTACCACACCATGGTTTGTAATGAAGAGCAGAAAGAATGGGAGGCATCTATACTGCATAACCAGCTTCAGCTTGAACCCATTCCCACAAACACTGGTACTCAGAGCATTTACACTTCTGGTCTGAAATCCAATAGAGAAATGAAAATTTGAAAACTCAAACTTCTTTTTATTCTGATGACTGCCTGACTTTCTCAGAAATTGGTTGTAACATCAGAAACTTTAGCTAGTCTAGTTAACACACTTATTTTCTGACAAAAAGCTTATGATTTATGTTTGCTAATCAAAACTCTTGTACCTATTTACTTGTATCTGTTTACACATTTTGTTTCTATTGTTGCAGTCTAGTTTCTGAAAATCAATTTCATGACAGACAAATTTAAATAAAACCAAACTATATCTTGCTCTGCTGTTTTTTTTGTTCCAAAATGTCCTTTAGCCTTGCTCTTCCAGAGAAGCTCAAAATCTACCATTAATTATCTACTGAGATTTTTTTCCGTGGTTCACAGGAAAACCATCACCATTCTGAAAATTAGATTGAACCAGTTTCTCCAGTAATAAGTTCTAACTTAATGCCATCTGAACTACAAAAGATTAATTCTTAATCAAAGTTTTCACACTTCCCCCGTGCAATTGGTTTTACTAAAGCCTACTACAGATAGCATTCACAAAGAAAAAAATCCTATTAATTTGTCCTTAATTTAATGCTATGAAATGCTCAGGCTTGCTTTTATTTTCCTGCTAACCAGACATTCAGAATTTATTCAGAAGAATATGTAACTCAGTCATATATAGACAAAAAAGCATATGAGAAAAGCAAAGATGAAAAATCAGAGCATTGATGTTTTTCCTGGACACAATATGAATGACAGCCTAAAGACTTATTATCACATGACAAAAACTCATTTCTTTAATCCCGTGTTATACTTTCCTAAAAAAGTGCTACTCAACCACAGATGCTTTAAGCACTGTGCATTTCAGCATGCTTAATCATTTATCAAAGCAGAGTTTTACTGTCAGGCATGCTCAGTATCAAACCAAAGGTCCTCCATTTTACTGCCAAATCTGTAACTCTTTAGGCATTCAGCATAGCTGTAATACCTGCTTTTCTTTCTAAAATTATTCTGCTCCTAATGGAAAGCAGTATTGACATTCATTTACACGTGCCTGGTAAATATAAAAAATTAAATCCACAGTATATAAAAAACACAATGATGACAAATATTTCCATTGTTTTTCAAAATTCTTTTAAGAGTAGGAAGAGAGACAAGTGAATCTAATAGTAAGGCTGAATTCGACATACGTTTTGGATTTAGTGCACATTTCAGAACTGTTTAGGCAGTTTACATAAACATCATAACATCATTTCCAAGAACAGCTAAACTAAATAACAGAACTGGCATTTTGTTTGCATAATCAGATAGCTGAGACAGAAACTGTGTTATTTTCAACTGTGTTGAAGTAAAATCCAGAATGATAATTATGGTTTCTTGATGAAAAGCTACTGGAAACCCAGGAATATTTCTGTGGACTGGGTTACGGGAAAAATACCAGGACAAATTGAAAAAAAATGGAATATTATACTGCCAAAAGGTCAGGATATTAAAATTTTCTTTTAGAAAATATTTGAGTAAAATTTAGATTCTGTAATAAGCATGAGGAGAGCATTTCTCCTCAGTTGTTATATGGCAGCAATTATATTTCCCACAGAATACTTATTATTCTTTTACACAGGTAGTGCCATTAGCATTTGATCAGCAGGACAACCCAGTCCTAAGTGATGTATTTTCCTTAGGCTCACACACTGGGCCAGTGTCATGAACAAAATATGAGATCTGTGACTGTGCAACTGTGTGACAGAATGGTGCAGATGAGATGCTACAGCAGGAAGGCCAAATGCTGGCTTTTGGTCTGCACTTGGCTTCTCAATCAGTCAGACTCGGTTGTAATGAAGTGCATTTGTTTGACTAACAACAGCACTGAATTTCCTGGATAGCTACTCATACTCCCAAGTCCCTGGCTGTGGGAAGGGGCAAATCAAGGATCTGAGGGCAGTCCCTGCACCCAGCAGTGATCGTCTTGGTCCTGCTCTTCCCGCAATAAACTAGCACTCTATCAGAAGAGCCATTTCCGTACAGTGCAGAGGACCATCAATTGTCCACCTCTCCAGAAGTTTTAGGCAGGTAAGATTTTCAAAATTCATAGTTCAAGAATTGTTTCTCTGTAATACCAGCACTAAAATCCTGAGAATTGGAGAAAAGTGACTTATATGAGGAAAGCCAGCAAGATTCTGATCTTTCAACAACCAGATACCTTTTGTTCAGCTAGGTGTTGTTAGCTGTGAAGAACCAGAGAGCAACATGAGAAATTATTGCTTGAAGTATGAATTTAGTTCTTGTGCTGCCATCAGATTTTCATGATATTTTAGAAGAGGCAGGAATTACACTCCAAACTATGAAGACTGATATTGGAAAGCATCAATATATTTATTTCAAATAAATGACTATTAGAATTATAAAGCCTAATTAAATATGAAATGAAAGAGCTACAAGATCTTCAAAAGTTATTGATGCAGTGCACAGAGAATAGCAAACTGCTGACACATACTCTGTGGTTCTCTTCCTTTCCCATTAATTTGGAAAATAATTAGCATTAAAAAAATTTAACTTTTATTAATTCTTCTGATCCTCATTCCTCAGATAACATGAAAATTCTATAATTAATACATCTTAATCATGTGGACACAGATTATATGGGCCCAAACTGAGAGGCACCAAGCAGAGAATTCAAAAGGCTTAAGTGCCATGAACATTCAAGAAAGTGATGGAAGGAAAAGGTAACTTGGTTGGGTGGGTGGCAAATCTTAAAGCTGCCAGTGAGGTCTCCTGTTTGCTGACGACCCTAAAGTCCTTTATTACCTTAGTCCACACCCAAAATCTCTCAAGAATCTAGCAGGAAGTTTCTTATTCAAAACTACATTTAAATTTATGTAATGCATTTCTCACTCTGGTTAAGTCTAAAGTACAGATAGAAAATTTTGAAGAGACAGCTCAAAAGAAATGAGCATAAAACCTTTTATAAGCTCAAAGATAATGTGATGTAGGTAACTAGTTAAATTCCCCACCTCAGTATCTAAGAAGTGAACTGAGAATTGAGGGAGTAAAGAAAGCTATCAAACTATAGTTCAATAATAACCTATAAGTAATTCCAGAGTAATGGTAAGGGACACTTAAAACCCCTCTTATTGTATAGTTTTTATATGAAATCTAACAATATTTTTTGCTTCTGAATAAGCACATTCATTTTCATGGACTTCCTTACATGAAGAATCACCTACAGTGGCTGAGATTTCTTTTTTTCCCAGACACATCAATATGAAAAACAATTTTGAAAATTTTAGAATTTTTCATTCTCCTGATTAATTTTATGATTTTATTTTACAAACGTGGAGTCAAATGTAATGCCAAATGTTGGTGCAAAGATTAATTTATTGTATCTAGTAAGCAGGTTGGTACTGCTAGATAATAGTTTTAAAATAATGACCTTATGAAGACTGCAGGTGATCAGATTACAAGAAATTGTTATATGCAAAGATATTGAATTATTTTCTGTGTTAGAATTGTGTTAACTGTTACAGGTGCAAGGTAATTAACATAGCACATTCAAATATTGCCTGATAAACAGGCAGAATATTGAGGTGTTCCTCTGGAAACCCGACTGTCTTGGCCTTATCCAAAGCTGCAGAACAGCATCAAGTCCAGCAGCAATTGCACCCTTAGGCAGGCCACTTCCCTAAGAAGGGTAAATTTGACAGAAGTCACTTTTGAGAAGCCAATGGGCATAAAAACAGTCCATGAGAGACAGATTCTGAGTTACTACCTGTAGGCTTATAAGATCATGGCAGGCTGAAGAAGTCAAATGTTATGTTTTTCCTTTGCTGTGCTATAACGTAGGGTCATACATATGGGAGGAGCAAACCATTACTAAGATTATATTGTACATTAGAAAAGCTGACTTGTCAATATGTTCATCTTCACTAAATCCATTGATTTTGGAGGATTGATCAATTGGTACAGGGAATTCTTAGCAATTAATCACTACTAGACACTAAGGTGTGCTTGATCTTGCAATCTGAATGACAAGTAAATTAAAAGGATGAGCCTATAGTCTTGAGGATATACTCAGAAATAAATACAAAAAGCAGCACAGTGCAAAACACAGATGCATCCACACAGAGCAAAACATGGTGCTGTAAACAGAGAGCATGGCAGAGTTGGGAAGGATCAGGCTGTCATAAAGCCAACAGCTCGACAGGGTAGAGTCCTGTAAAGTTCCCAGGTGCTGTGTACTAAACCACCTTTTTCCTTACAGAGAATATAACCTATTCTCTGTAACCACACTGAGAACACTTTCCTCTCTCACCCAGATGTGTTTTACCAAGAGGAACTGGGTTGAGACCTCTTCCTTTCCCTGCAATCCTTACTAGGAGGCATGAGGACAGTGCCTTCTCCCCCACCCCATGTACTGTAGGGCAGGCTAGTGAGATCAGACCACCAGAGTCTAAGTGCTTCCCACTCTATATCATGTTTGGTATTAAAACTGAATATTCCTTTCTTTACCAAAATGTGGTGAATAATATATGCAGTCCTCCCCAACTGAACTCCACCCCCACACCTTCACCCTCCTAGCATCATTCTATTTCCTTCTAATACTACTTCCTTAGTTTTTGTAGTTTATGACACTGGTAAAAATCAACTAACATTTTGATTCTTATAATGTTCTAAATAAAAATATTCAAGTCATCTGGAAGTTTATGTGCTTTAAAAATAACTACTAATCAATTTAAACTCAGTAAAATCAGATTGTATAAGTCATAAAGCCTCCAAACCCAATCCTTTTTATATTTTCTGGGGAACATAATGAATTGCAGATAACCTCTTTTGGGTTATATCTGATACAACTCACACTGCTTCATGCCTTTGTTTACCTTGCAAGTGGAGTTACTCAATACCCTAGACCTTTCCTTCAAACTTTGTACCTCCAAAGTTCCTCAAATTCACATCAGATATCTGTCAGTTGTCAGGAACATGATTATTGATGAGAAGCACAAGAGCCTTTCTTGGAGCTTGGATTCTCCCTCAGTTAATATAAGTAATAGGCAGACACACATATATGACATTTTCAGAAAGCATTCCACCCTAGAACTTACTGTTCTTTCACATTTTAATTACAATTTCAATGATCTAATTTTTTTTTGGTCCTTCTGTGTATAGGTAGCTCTTTGAAATGGTTTTATGAATAGCAACATATAATTTCTTCACCACTTCATATTGTGGACTTCTTATTGCTGACAGGTAATGGGATCAAATGCAACTTTCACATTTCCAGACCCCAAGATGGAAAAAGAAAATAATTCTCACCTCTTCCTCTAAAATTCCTAAACAAATTCACATGTTGCTACTTTGAAAAATATTTGGTTACCTATAAATTCACATTGGGTTTGTCAGTGAGCAATACCTGAGAAAATTAGCATCTGAAAGTAACTGTGATTTTATTTACAATTTCAAAAGACTATAAAATGAGTCAATGCCTAAGTAGTCTCTATTCTCACATGTTAATGCTCAACCTTATGCATCTTCATGAGGATATAAAACACACATTAAAGCCAGAAACAAAGTACCAGTATATATTGTAAGGAATCTGTCAGCCATTCTGCAGTATTCTGTGAGCTGCTTCTTCCAGTTTGGTTTCTCTGAGCCATTGTTGTTTTCTCTAAAGGGTCTTTTTAATGCAATTTTTTTGCAAGTAGAATACAAAAAGGTTCTTATTTTTATAACACACCTATTTTAATCTCTTTGATGCACGGCAATCCAGTATGCATGTAACCTGGGGCTGCTTTCAGAAAAGATTTGAAAATGATACGAGCCATGTAATTCAGCATGACAGAATTTAAAAAAGGCATTTACAAGGCTAGTTACTAGAAGAACAGAAACAAACCTTTTATCTTGGTCTTGATAGTATGGATCAAACTAGTTAGACATAGATTGAGTAATTTTGTATTAGTCAATCAACAGCTTCACTGCAGTCGCCTTGAAATTTTCATAGTCTTGTGTGCAAGTGCTCAGAAAGGAAAGCTGTAATGTTCGTGCAATAAATTTAGTAACTATATTTCTATGCATAGGCATGCACACGTGTACATAATAGATGGATACTAAAAGTTCCCTCTGAGCAAGAGGAAGGGAACATCAAGAAGTCTGTTAATGAAAACAACAGTGTTGCTTTTATAGAAAAAGTAGCTATTTCAAAAAGTATCCAGGGAATTAGATGTCAACAAGAAGCACATCAAAACACTATCACTCTCTCCACATTCCTTTGTTCTTGATTACATGCAGACTACTTTGCCACTGTATGAACAAGAGCTTCAGTGCAACACTGACCTCAGGGAACGAGCCAAACAGTCACTCCCTGTTCAAGCACTTGGAAAAGTGCAATTCCCTCAAAGTAAGTGAAAAAACAGTGAAGTAAAAACTATGGAAGAGTAAAATTTGTACAAAGAGGCAAACTGATGGGAAGCGAAGGATTTACTTCACCTGGGTAGAATCTTGAGGGGGTTTCAAAATCTGTAAGTGGTTTCAAAAAGATGTGTCATCCCAATCACCCTTGGGACTGTAGTACCACAGAATCAATTAGGTTGGAAAAAACCTCTAAGATCATGAAGTCCAACCTTTGACTGGACACCAGCATGCCAACTAGACCATGGTACTAAGTGCCTCATCCAGTCTTTTCTTAAATACCTCCAAGGATGGTGATTCCACCTTACTTGTAATAAGAAAGTGATTTGAGTTAGGATTTCTAATAAGGTCAGAAAGGGACCTTTTTCTCCCTGCACTGGCATTGCACAGTTGGCCACTGGGCTGTTTGGTTCACACCAAACCCAAGGCATCCCTCAAAAACATGAGGTGAGGCAAGGCATTTGCAGCAATAAACAAAACCATGATCTAGAATGCAACTCCAAAATACTGCAAAGAGGGAAATTCTGAAAGAGATCTCTTCAGGTTATCTTGATTTCTTCTGCAAGAACAGAAGCTTGCACTGCTCACAATAGCCATAGTGGGACACTGCCTGTTCATTGCCTACAGTTCACATACTTCAGCAGCCTATAGCAAATAATATCTGCTGTCATAACAATGAGTCTCAAGGTCACATCTCACTCCAGACACCCACTTCAGCACTCAGATGTTTCTTCTCTTGGCTGAAGAAGAGAAGGAATAAGAAAAAGTACAGCACAGCGTTGACTGAACAAGTGATATAGTATCTGGAGAAACAGTAGCATCAAACCAAGTCAGGAGCAGGACACAAACTGGATTCAAAAGAAACCATCAAGGAACTATATCCAAAACAGGAGACAGGGTGCAACCAGCTGGGATATGAAGTTGCAAACTGCATTAATATCTGTTCATGCTTGCAAAGCATCCTGTGGAGGCAAAGCAGGGACATTGGACAACCTAGTTAAGAGAACAGCCAGCCTTGCACTTCCTACCTGTTTGTCACCAAGACAACTAAGTGTATGTGCTCATGTTTTGACAGTCCTAATCTTCAACTGGCTTGTACTATTCAGTCAGCTTCAAAAAAATCTTGTTTCTGGACTGTAATTCTTAAAAATCACTATAGCTAGGGTAATGTAAGTTTTATTTTTTTGCCAGCACAGTGAAACCTCTCTTTATGTCACCAGATTGATGAATGTAAAATATTAAGACATACATTGCCAGCAGTGACTACCACCTGGGCTTGGCGTATTCATAGGGTATGACAGTACTGATCAACAAAGTCATCTCAAAGTGTTCTACCCTGTAGATAAAGTGTAGCTTTGCAGGGGCAGTGAGACAAAGTGCTGTGTTTAGATAAACTCTTAGGCAAAGAAACTTGTGGAAGGCAGTGTTGTTCCAAAGACTCTGGGTGGGACATGAATCAGAAGAGGGCGAGAGTTTTACAGTCCCTGCTGGTACAGGTATTTCTCTCCAGCTGGTACTTCCTCCTCAGGACCTCCTCTTTTCCCAGTTTATCTCTAGTATGGACATCCTCCCTTAACTGGCCCCATTCCTGGACATTTCTATGGCTCTTCTGCTGGGATAAGTCAGTCTCTTTCTGATCAAATATGACTATCCTTTCTTTGATCTCCTGGTGTAAGCTACAAACAATAACCCTTTGTTCTCCCTGCAAAGGCGCCCACGGTCACCATTTGTGGCAGTGCATTGCTAGACTGGAGAGAGATGAGGAAGGACCAAGAGCAGGACTTCCTCCTCTACCTGGGAGCATGAGATGGGCCAAGCTGCGTTGTTGCTGCTGTGGAAACAGCAGTGCCAGGAGTGTTCCTCCTCACACCTGATTGCCAGGCAGCTTTGGCAAGGCACAGCTGCTCTACCCAACAATTGCCTTGCTAGGCCTGGGCAAAGCAGGTAGCCCCTCACTCCCACTGCCTGCCCTGCTTGCAGCCCGCTGCTCAGCAGCAGACACAGCTCAAGGGGGCTGGAGGCGTTCCTGATTTTGAGAAAGGGATGAAGCGAGGACTTATCCAGGCAAGCTGTGCTTGGGGGAGCTTTTGACAAAGCAGTCCTTGATAACGTGGTGCTTTAGAGGCAAGGACAGGCAGCTCAGCCTCCCCCTCAGCTCCCTCTTGTGTTGAAATCACCCAGCCCTGTGCCTTTTGTTGCTCTTCTTATGCAAAGTGCCTATGTTTTCTGAGTACAAATTTGAGTGTTAGACTGTTAGAAGAGGTGAGAAATCTTATCGCATCTGCCAAGCCAGAGGGAAGTAGAGGGCAAAGGACACATCCCAGGATTGAGTCATTTTTCCTTTAAGAGCAAAGTAAGTGGAGAGAATAGCGTGTCTATCAGTTAAAGTATTTACAGTCTCAAACAGGGAATGACAAAACCATCAAAGTACAGAAGCTTCAGCAAATCCTACAGCAGTCTGGACCTCCAGAAAGCAGCCAGTTCAAACCTTCAACCATCAGTTATTTTTTATGTTCCCCAAAGACACTGTATTTTAAACTGCTGTGTGTCTTCATGCTTTTATTTCCAAACTCTATTACAGAAAGCTCATTATTGATAAAATATGTGCCAGGAAGAACCCCATCTTGAATTTCAGATTCAAGGTTGGTATTGAGAGATTTTTTTTTTAGGGTGGAGGAAAGGTTTAAATAACCCCCCCAAACCAATAATAAAAAAAATTTTGTAAATTTTACCTTGATGTAAAACTTTGCTATTTCCTTCTAAAGTACAGAAATGATTTGTAGAGCAAAATTACTTTCTGAACCTTCATGATGTAGCAACAATCCAAGTACTTTCTGATATTGTCTTACAATAGCAGCAATAGACAACACTTTCTAATATCTAATAGCTGTCAGATGTTTTCTGTCTTGTGTACTATTCAGCTCAATTTCCTAACCAGAATAAAGAAAACAAGGAATAAAACGCACTCAACGTCTTTCTTGCACCAGAAGCAGCACTATCATTGAGAAGACACGCTTTATCTTCTTATGCTTAGCCTCATAAGATGAGAACATGTGTTTATGCAGGGAAGAAAACTCTTACTCTGATGGTAACATATATGTTCCAAATTAAGTAAATGTGGTATATGCAGAATACTGAAGGTGTCATAAATAAATACACCTCTGTAAGTATTTTAAGCAGAACCAAAATAAAAACCTTTTTCTTATTAATTTAGACATGCAAAGCAAAGACCTAGCCACAGCAATACATTGAATTCAAATATTTAAACACTTTCAAGTGCTTGCTTAGCGACAACCTGAAAGAGTGACTTCAACTTCACACTGAGAAAAATGGTTTATTTTATTGCACTGTATACTTCTTACTGTAAGGTTTTTTCTGGGTGTTTCTGCAAACTTTTACAATAGAAAGTGCTCACATATTTTAAAAACAAACCAACCAAACAAAAAAAAACCAGCAACAACAAAAAACCAAATAGCCAAAACCCAGCAAATCAGCAGCTGTACGGAATTTGATAAGAACTACAGAGAGATAAATAAGTGGCCTGCTCCTGTGTGGTCCTAGGCACAGGACCTGTGCAATAAACAGTAAGGAGCCCTTCAGCTGTACAGCTTCAGTTTCATTATTTCACTATTTTAATAGTCAGGGACATTTGTGGAGAAAGTTGAAGTAACAAAGAGGGAATATAAAAATTTTGGGATACCTTTAGGTTACACACAGGTACATACAGGGAGATATATCTAAAATTTTAATTAAAATAGCATTAATTGCTGAAGAAATAGATTAATTATTGAGGGATAATGTACATGAAGTAAGTGTTTCCAAATGGTCTAACTGGGACAAATTGCTTACTCGAGAACTATATTCTAGACACAAAATCAGAACATTACCAATGTTAACATATGACAAAGGACAAACTAAGGTCTAGTTAACATTGTAAGAGCTTTTTTTTTTTTTTAGAACAGCACAGAGCAGACATTTAGGCAACCCTCATTGGGGAACACCTTTGTGATAGTTAAGTAAAAGAAGAGGCTGTTCAAAACCATCTTTATGTAACTTTAACTGAAAGGATATTTTAAAAATAACTGTGAAGTCAGGAAGAATATTTTGGCAGCATCTGTACTCCATACTATCCATCTTCTTGCCAGTGTATGCAGTTGTGTCACTGCTGTTGATTATGGGAATAATGTGATCTTTCTACCATTGTATTATGAAAATGCATACTGGACAGAAGGAAAAAAATCACCCATGACCAGAATGTGCATCTTGGGATTAGTTTAGTTCTATCAGTGAAGTGCTGATAAATAGTCTTTTTAGGCTGCATTCCAAGGGCAATGAAACTTATGTGCCTGCACTGCCTGTTTCACTGTTTTTATTCTAATAACTGAGAAACTCTGCTGTTTAATTTTATCCAAGTGACACAGGGTAGGGGACAGAAAAACTCTCAGAGATAATTAAGTTCTTACAAGTTTCAGGGAAAAAAAATGATGGCTAAAAGAGAAAGAAAACTCTAATTAGTGTTCCCGCAGATGGGAAAGCAGGTAGGCTCATCTCCGGTTTGCAGCTACTGACTGACTAATCTACACCCTGGAAATGGCAAACCATCCAGCACACAGATAGCTCCAGACTAGGACTGGAGAAAACAAGATTATTCACAGAAGTTGGAGAGTAAAGGACAGATATCAGTAGGAAAACTGGCTTAATTACTGCATATGAATGAACTTGCATTAAAATAACACCCCTTGACTAATGACATTCTGTAGAACAAGTAATTAAGTATCCAGTTCACATACTGTGAATCACCCAAGGAAACCCACAACTTCATATAAAATGCATTATAGACATACAGTATCTAAGCTCCCTTTGCAGCAATAAATCCCCCATATACATAGTTCTTCCAACACTACAGCTACAGCTCCTAAAACATCTTCAGGCCAAAACAGTCTCCTCTACTGTTGGTAAAACCTCTAGCCATATTGGTTATAAATTAGTATTCTGAAAGCTAAATTGTATTTACTTCCCCTCCCACCCTCCCATCATTTATTCCTTTCATCTTGTGAGGTTTGTAGCCTCTCCCCATCTCACATTCACTATCTTTTTGAACACCACAGATTTTAACCTAGCACCAGTCCAATTTCTGTATTCTCTCTGCACTAAAACCTGGCAGCTACATCCTCCTTTTGACTTGCTATTTAGTACTGACAAGAGAAGAGCAAGAAGCCTCCTGCCCTCAAAGAAACCCAGCATGACTAAAACCTGTGTCTCAGGTGGGAGGGGAAAGCTTAAACAAAATATATTAAAGAGGTCTTCCA
>JAWWMP010000005.1:19926052-19967636 GCA_035047865.1 Dendrocincla tyrannina
CTGAGAGCCTGCATGATGGGTTGCATAGTATGCATTCTGTGATTGGATTTAGATCTGATCAGGGTGGGCCTGTCCTGCCATAACCTGTTAAATCTTTGTCTTCTCTGTCCTTTGCTGATGCATATCAGTCAAAGATCTTGAGCTGCAAACCCTGAATGAGTAAGGGTGAATTGCAAAGCTTATATCAGAAAAAGATAGACTTTCTGCATAAAAAGCTTTGCAGATGCATTCCTGAGAAATGTTCCAAGAAAAAAACCAAGACAAACCAAAAAAGCCCACAGACTTTCATCAGAGTTATCATTCAACTCAAAACATCCCTAACATATTAACTCAGTGTTGTTCTTCAAGAGTCAAAGTTGGACAATTGCTCTCTGTACATGCTCCATAATACTCATCTTTTTGGCTGGACTTGTAAGGTTTTAGCCGTAAAAGTATGTCTGTTAGAGAATTCTATCTGTGATAAAATGACACGTTTTCAAACAGTTACATAATTTAACAGAAGCTACTCTTGTATCTTCATGTCTGCTCTGAATATGAAATTTCTTGGATAATAGGAATCATTTCAGGGAAGCCAAATATTTAGAACTTCTATTTTTCAAAGAAACCCCAATAGCAACGAGAAGCCAAGAGAGAAAGATCGTTCCTTCTTGTCCACAAAACTATGTTGAACAGACTTGAGGCTGAGAAAGATTCCTTGGCCCCTTTTTGCAGCTGTGCTATTGGTGGAAACATGAGATAGTCCAAAGCAGTACCTGATAACTCCACTAATATGGTATGTTAGCAAAGGAACAGCTTCAAAAATATTGCAGCAGTCAATTGTATAGGTATCCCTCCTCATGTATCATAACATCTACCTTTGTTTTCTGGTGACCTCTTCTAAGCATGATGGAGGAAAAAAAAAAAAGGTGCATGTATTCATGGGGATACATAACTCTACACTCTTGAACATCACTGTATTTTATGTTGGAAAGTTTTGTAGGGAGGTCTATGTTAGCTTCTTGGCAGGTCTACAATTTGAATGTATTCCCCTTGGAAGGATACTCTTTTCCTTTTTCTTTCCTCAATTAAAGCATTCGCAGCACAAAAGGACAGCACATTGCAGCCATTCATGTTTGTCTGTACAACCATTTTTATACTGTAAGAGCAGCTGTGGCTGCAATCGGGAATTTCAAGGCCTCATGATTTCCTGATGCATTCAGTCGTATTTCCTGTACCCCTGCCTGCCCTAGGTAGTCAGAGCAATAAAACCAGTGGCACTCATAGTGAAGTGCAGATCTCGTTTCTCTGGTGCATCAAAACAGCAAGAAACCTTGTCATTACCTAAATACCAACTTTTTTTGGCAATATTATTAACTAAATAAAACTGCAGAACTTGAAGTTATCATGGCTCAGGTGGGATATGCTATTTGTTGAGGTACATATAAATTGAAGTCACATAAAATACAAGGTAGACTATGTTACTATTAAGATAATGCAGTTTAGAAGCAATGCAACTGTTGATAAAAAGTAGCTTACACAGCTACTAAATGCTATAATATGTAGCACCAGGCTATTTGAAAGATGACATAGCTTAACCCAAAGAGAATAAACACAATTTAAAGCCTAATATTTTACATGCAAACTAGGATTGCTCTGTAAGTTGCCATTTCCTAGAAAATAAAACTTTCATTTGAGGATATATATGCGCAGTTCTAAGTGTGTGCATATATACATAGCACAAGAATGACTGCATTTACACAGACCCCTGAAGATAACTATGTTTTGAAGTTATGTTTTGCTCTCTTAATATAAGGCTGCAATAATAGCCGTGGTGCCTAAGTGAGCCAATGTCAAGAGCTTCACAGATCATAGTCACATTATTTCTTATTCTCTATACCAAATAAAATAATGGAAAATATTAGCTGTTTTAAAGAACACTGTACATATCAGGATACAGCGTTAATTTGGGAAAGGTCTTTAATAGGCACAGTCCTCTCATGCCATTGAATATCTTGTATATCTTCTGCTCCAAGTATAGGACCATTTTGCAATGCACCAGTTTAAAATATCTGGAAATATATTAGCACATAACTAAAGTAAACTTATAAAAAGAATGGTCTAGCTCTTTCTATTACAAAACTGCCAGAGACAAGACAAGTGGTAAAGTATTTATACAATACAAAGAGTAAATATTTAAGAGACAGAGAAAACATCTTGAGGAATAGATTGGAGGGTACTTTGTAAAATATGCTGTCAGAAGAGGTTGCAGACAGTTTCTTTGAAGCCTATGTACTCAAGTTTCTTGGGGCTGATGCAGCCTAAGGCTGGAGCATCATATGAATGAGACATATTTCTGTTTAATCCTGCTGAAGACAGATAAGTCTGCCAATTGAGACTATGCAGGCTTGACAGCCAACGGCACCAGCTTTGTGATAGCATAAGATTGATGCTGAAATACCAGAAATGGTACAGCACTTTTTGACAGCAAGAAACCAACAGGTTAGAAAAGAAATTGTAGACAAGATATTTTCCAGTCAAACAAAGTGTCTGTTCATGGAAAACATCAAATCTACTGTGTTAGCAAAGCTCAATTTTCATTTGATTGCTGATATTATACTTCCTTCTTTCAGAGGTATGGTAAAATTTAAAGAAACATGAACCACACTTCTGTATTCTTCATGCTTCTCAACAAGACAACATCCTCTGTCATTTCTCCCTCAACAGGGAACTTTAAACACAAATTTGAATTATGTTTGACAGAATCTTTAAGGTGTTTTATAGTAACTTCTCAGAGTTATCTTTCCGCACTCGCTTTGTTCATTGAGGTTCGGAATAGATTTAGATATCTTTTTACAATCTTATAATAATCCATTCCTTTTATCCTCATTTCCTCTACAGGTATGTATCAATGACAAGGTTTGACATTCTAGGCTACTTTAGGAAAAGACAAAGCTCCCATCCACTCAGGGTGATACTTTACCACAAACAAAAGAAAGATCCAGTGACCAATCTTTTTTGTCCTGACAGAAGAGGAGAGGAAAACTGGAATGTGGAATGGAGTGAAGCCACTTTACAGGAGGAACTATTAGCAGTTGAAGTTAACCAAGGTTTGGCTCCAAAACTAAAGACGTCTATGTAATTGTTGGTTTCTAAAATGAATAATATGGCACAGTTGTTTACAACAGCAAAATTCAATCAAGTAACCAGGAGGTCCTTTCAGCGTTGCACCAAGATTCTCAAAAATATCAAACTGATCCAAAAATCTAATAGTTTTCAGAAATTTCAAGTACCTTTGAAAAAGAACACGAATAATGACGTTGAAAAAATCCCAAAGGCTAAGTCAATAGGAATACAAAATTAGCTGAAATACACCGAAAAAATTATGGAACTTGTGCACTATGCTCTGCTGCTCCCAAATTTCAGAACTCTAAACACAGAACTGCTTTTTGAGGATGTTTCCACTTGGATCAGCAATTAACTTGTGGTGGAACTATAAACTTATATTATTATGAGGAATCTCTATTGATTTTTATCCAAGTCTGAATAAAAAGTGTCTCCTCATGATAAAAAAGTAAGATGTCTTGCTCTATGACAACACAAGCCGAAAAAGCAGAAAACCTTTCATTTTAATCTATTTCAAGAACACCATACTGTTCACTTTATTTAAAAACAGCCAGCATGTAAAACTGGACTACACTTGAAATTTTAATTATATTCCAGTACTGTTTGACAGAAAAACAATTATGATTTTGAGCTAATACATTAAAAATAGCATGAGGGAAAGTCAGAAAATTGAACTTTGTTAATATAAAAACTGCACTAAAATTAATTTGATACTGTCTTAGAATTTCATACTTTAAGACTTTCTTACAGAAAAACTAGAGGAATAAGCTCTGGAAATTCAAATATGTGCTTGCCATTCACAAATATTTGCTGGCAGTGAAACCCAACAGAGTTGGATTTTCAGAAAACATCTTCTTAAGGAACCACAAAAAAAGAAAAAAAGAAAAACAAAAATTTTTTAAACTGGCTATTACAAAAAAAGAGAAATGGAAAATTAATTTGCTCGCAAAGCGTATGAAGTGAACCCCCTTAGTCATGGCAGAGATCGCAATGCTTAGAACCAAAACATGTCACTACAGTAATTTATCTCCAGATGGAATTAAAAGTGGGCACTACGTGCATCTGAAGGTGTGGATCTAGATATCAAAATATCTTTCTGGGATTTCTGGAGTATGGGTGGGAGTCATTACATATACTAGTGTTTTCTGTTCCAATGATTTCCTGGTTTTGCTGAAAACAGGTGTATGTCAAGTACTTGCAAAACTTGCCTTCAATCATTCTTAGACAGAAGTAAACCTGGGCTGAAATATCTCATCTTCGTGAAAAAATAATGACTTATTTAAATTACTATTAATAATTCAATAGGCCAGTAATTTGTCAGTAACTTCTAGAAGTTACTTTAAATAAGCAAATCTTAACAGTTGATTGTCACATTCACAATCTCTTTGGCTTCATAAAAGCAAAATGATCAACAGATATGAGAGATTTCTTTTCAGTGAAACGGCTTCTCCTTTTTCTAAACTAAATCCTAAAAGAAATTGTTTTATTCTTAAACCTTGCCCATGCATTTGCAAAAGGCACTCACTGACCTTGCACACCACAACATATGTAGTATTTTTCATTTTACTGTTAAACTTTTCCCTTAAAGCATTTAAGTATTAGCAAGTCCCTCGTTAAACAGGTTTGCAAAACATTAAAATGTCCATATTTCTGAAAACACGCCATTACTGCAATAACATTCTCTAAGATTACTTGATACTAGAATATCTTTAATCCAGTTTGCAAACTCCAAAGAAGATACATGATGAACAAGATTAGCTGCTATCACTTCATGAACCAGAGCACGTGAACTCAAATGTTTTATGGTAAGCCAAGAAATATTTTACTAATATATCCAAATTACAAAAAAACTCAAAACAAACCCCCCAAAAAACTGCACACAAACCAAACCAACACAAACAACTCCCACCTGAAAAAAACCCAAACATATTTGAAGAGAATGTTTGGAAAAGACCACAACTAAGGCATGCAGCAGGTAAAAGAGGGTAAGGACATTGAGAAGGGAGGGGAGTAAGCTGCAAAGCAAGCATCCTTTCTGAGAATAAATTAGGCAAGACTTGAGGATGGAACAGGCATTAGGTACCACAAATTTATGAATATGAGATCCCTAAACTCACAACACATTCTCTTTTTATCACTCTAATTAGTTTTGAAAGCAAAAAGCTTGCAATGGATGCAATAAATTGCAGTGCATAGACATGGGATTTTAATTAGAATTACCTTGTATAGGTCACATCTCTTTATTTAATGACTAAGTAGCTCAATTTGATGTCATTGTGCTGTTTACCAAATCAAAACCACTGAAGTGTGATCATGCAAAGCTGTTTGCAAGGTTATTCACTAGCAGTCTTTATTCCCTGCTTCTCCCTGTAACAAATTCTTAGCTTTTAAGTGGTTGTGCAATATTATTAGTTATTTGAATTAGAGCTAGTGTAATTCAGGTCTCCACAGCCATTGAAGTGATCGTTACTGAGAAAAATATTATATTTTTTTAAATAGCATTATAGAAAAGAAATTACTTAAATTACTGAACTGATCTAGTTCCCTACCTTCAAAAAAGCTTTATTATGATTGACAAAGATTTTAGATGTAGCTTCACTAATATCTTCTGTGTACTGATCTGAGATAATTTGGAGAAGTTTACATGGATTATTATGAAAAATTAATAGCTGTAAATGTCAGTTTATCATGGTAAGTTACAAAAACAAAAATGCATATTTAAAATTAAGTATACAAAGCAAAGTCAAGGTCATTCACATGTTCACTTGAAAAAGAAATGGAATGCATTACATTTTTACACATATCCATTTTGTTATGTTTTAGGTAGATTCTTAGCATGCTACAACAAGCAGCTTTGCCTTATTATTTATATCTTACTAACTTATAAACTTTTATTTTGGAAGAGAAGAAAGAAATAATTTAATACTGCAAGTCATAAGGAGAACAGTATCAAACTAGTTCACTGCCTTGGTCTTTTGGCAGGACTGTGCTGTACTAAAGGTTTCAGGTAAGTCCCAGAGGTCTACATTAAACCTGTGTTGACTAGAGATATAGAAAGCCAACTTTGCAAGGAGCTTCCATCCACTGAATATAGCACGTGAATTCTCAGTATGCATTCTAAATGCAAACCATTATTGAGGATGCAATATGAGCAAGGAGAGATATGGCATAGTAAAGACAGAATATGTCTTAATTGAAGGAAATGCCATAAAATATATATGCAATACAAGTGGTCAGTCTGTACGTTAACAAAAGGAAATCAGTTTGTTGATATCCCAAATATAAAACACAAAGCCAGGCTTAGAGTTGGATAATCAACTGCATTTTAGTATTTCCTGCATTTCATAAGATAGTTCTCCAAAAACTGAAGCCAGGGTGTATAAGTCAGAAAAACAAGTCAAAAAATGAAATAAAATCTGTAAAGAGAAACAGGCAGAGCATCCAAGGCTATCTTTATTGCCTTTTGTACACCAGGTGAAATTTTACCGCTATGCATATTGTTTTTAAATTGGAAAAGAAAATGTATCCTATGGTCGCCTGTTTTCATATTTTCCACATTAATTCTTTTGTTATGCATTTAATAAAAAAAATTCTCTCCTCCTTTTGTTTCTTCTTGTCTAATCCTCTGCATTTTTTTTGTTTAACTTTTCCGAGGAAAAAGTACAAGAAAAAAATGAACCTAAAACAGTTTTCCCATAAGCTTATAGTCCCTTTCTATTTTCACTACTGTTTCCTTGTGATTTATTCTTACTTCTACTTCAGTCTCTCATCTATTCTGCAAGTGTACCCTTCTACACATTTTCCCCCCATCATTTCTTTTTGCATTGCATTATGTGTGTGAACATTGAGGGTTCCTCTCCTCACGTGCCCTCAGAAGACACAGAGTTCCTTTACTCACTCCCAGAGCCACTTCACAGAACCACTAAAGCAGGGAGAGAGAGGGGGGTTTGAAAGCCACTCCACAAACCCTCCTTGCAGCCCTGCACTGGAAGGCAACAGCAGGTGCTGTTTTCTCCTTTCCAGAAGTTGAAGTAACAGAAATTAGGGGTATTCAGTTGTCAAAATAAAGTAGCTTCATTATTTTCCTTAGCTGGGGAACAAAGACCTCCTTTTTATTCTGAGGAGAACTCATGAAGAACAAGTCATGTAAGAAGACCCAAGCTGATGTTCCCACCCTCCCAAAGAGAAAGCAAAGCATCTTTTAAGAGAACCACTGTGAGGTGCCCAAGCTTTTCACAGAATATTTGTACTTGCACCAGCTGGCTGGAAGAGGATTTTGGTGTCTCTAAAAATGAGATTGCTCTTATGACAGAGAAAAAACCCCAAGACTAGACTACAGAATATTCCAAACTGCCATCTTTCAAAAGCACCTGATTTCCTAAGCCTAAAATAAATTTTAAACAGAGAAAAAATAAAAAAAAAAAAGGATGTTTCTCCAAAAATTACTTGCGCATTAACACTCTTTACGAGAGAACTTCAATTCCAAAAATATCTCTCTGAAACAGCCCTCTTTATCTGTGTTTGTTCAGAAAGAAAAATTCCTAGAAAGGAGAAAGCAAAGCTTGCCTTAAGTGATTAAAAAAAAATAAAAAACAACACCCAACAGTGCTTTCATTAATGAAGTCAAAGAGCAGTGCTTTTTGTTTGTGTGGTTTTTTTGTTTTAGCTGAGGGGTTTTTTTGGTTTTTTTTTTAAAGTTAGGATGCAGCACCAACATGTAGGAATACATGTAAGGATGCTCTGGAGACCTAGCATGTCCCTGCAGCAAGGGGCAATTCGGAGCATGTGAGACCAGCTTGGGGGCAGGCTTACAACCCTGCAGGTCTAAAATGTTTTTGGAGCATCTGTTTAACCTTCTTGAGGTTCTCCCAGAGAACCTCAGTCTGAAGAGTAATACCAGTCACCTAATTAAACTCCCAGCTAAGAAACATCTTATGGACCAAATGATTCAATTCCACAATTTAAGAACACAGAAAATTTTATTTTTGATTAAGCTGTTGGGTCCTCCAAAACCAAAAAAACTTAGGCGTGTTTTGTCAAAATTGACTATAGCCATTTTGAGAAGAACTCATTAATATTTTTCAGACAGGTCCCTTCATCACAGCCTATGAATCTATATTCACTCAAGATTAATGGTTCCCTTTTTGTTTGGTGTATCCAACCCTATTAAACAAGGCAAGTAAAATGCAAGCTTTGTCTTTCTCATAGTTAGCAAAGGCAGAGCGTTAAGCAAGGTGTTAACAAAACAGCAAGTATCTTACAACTAAAATGGAGAAAAATCTGTGTGTGAAACTCTCTTGAGTCTCACAGAATTGTCATATCTTACCAGGAAGAACTAGGACTCTTTCAAGTAGAGTTCATGCGTGAAAGAAGGAAACCCCTGAGGCATCCTTCATGGGTATGTGAAATGCAGGTTCATTTCTATCCATCAGCCATTCTGTGAAGACTGAGGCTTTAGAACTCTATCCCTATCAAAACCAATATATAATTTCTTCAGCATAGGCTTCATTTTAACAAACCCACAATTCTGAGAACTTTGAGTTCTGAGAGAGCCTTATTAATTCTGGTGACTGCCAAAGACTTTTCCTTTCCAGTTGTAGTTATATAATCTTAAAAAGTGGTAAATCAGAGATATTGAATAAAAATACTGAACAGAGATGGTCACAGCCCTACATCACCATATGGTTCTATTTTACTGTGTCACCAGGGGTCCAGCAGCAGATACTAAGAGAATTATTCTAAGATATACAAGATAACCTTAGTATAAAGCAACATTTTGGCTTCCAACAAGAAATTTAGGCACTATCAAGTTGGAGCTACCTATCCTGTATGGATTTGTCAACTGGGCTTTTTTTTAACTCATTTCAGCTTTTTTTGCTTCACTGTGACACAGGATTGGCTCTCTCATGGGAGCACTGACCTCCACACCACCATGCCTTAGAAGCAAGTTTGCCACAAAATGTAGTACAACTGACTGAGTCAGCAGGCCTTAAGACCTGAAAATAAGCAGTTCTGCCTGACTTCCATCAAAATACTAAAAAGAGGAAAAAGAGTGATTTCTTTAAGAAGAAATGAACTGATTAAGTGCTAGGACAGGACAAATGTGATTTGAAAACACAGGAGAGAATGGCCTGTACTTTTAATTTATTGACACTCCTTCAAAGTTATATTCTGGGATTTTACCCTTCAGATAACTGGATCAATCATAGGAGAACACTCCCTTTATGTAAAATTTGCATATGGAAAAAAATCTAGCAAAACGTTTCAGAAAGATATCTTCCAGCTAAGCAAGGGCACTTTCAAAAAGCACCAGAAATATATACAGACTGATTTTTAAGGGTGACACAGTTTAACTTCTGTTCAGTTTTCATCAGGATGAATATATTGAATACAGCTTTTCTCTTCAGAGAAATGATTTATTACTTCCCTTCTAATTTGAACCTTGACTTTTAGGATCAGTCCCTACTTGCCTTGCTCTTCAATGAACAGAGCTTGCTAGATAATATAAAAGGAAACTGGAAACAAGCTTCACAAGAACTAGTTGCTTTAATTCTGTATTTATGGAATTATAAGGCTATATAAGTTATGCAGAGCCCGACCCACCATTGCTTTTTAAGTGGCATGATAGGAGCTGCACAGACTACCCAGAAGGTTATTAACTACCTGAATCTGCATAGTAGAATATTCCAAGTATCTCTCTAAAAATTTGACAATATTCTTTTAATCCTGTCAAGATAATTTCTGGAAGCATAATAATAACAGGAAAAAAATAACCAGACTTTAATGCATCAGAATTATATGAAATAAGAAAATGTTTCAAAACTATTGACCTCTTCCCTTTTTTCTAGGGTGTGATTTATTCCTCCCAACTGAAGTCAATGGTGGATCAATGCAGTTTTATCCCCTTGCTTACATCACCATTATAACTAATCTTTGTTTCAGTCTACATAAGTGTCCTCCAAAGATCAGGGGGAAAAATGTCACTGTAATAAAAAGGAAACTGATACACTGCATCAGCAGCAAAAACGGAATACTGGGGCAATCAATAGGTTTATAGACAGATGGCAGAAAGGAAGGAAGAGAATAAAAATAAGCATGCCATGCAAACCAGAAAGCTGTTAATGATTTGTTTTGCATAAGCCAAGCCATTTATACTGCACTGACTAGCAAAAAGAACTTTTGTAATATTTCTGATATCCGTGCTGGAATGTCCATCATTCGACTACATCATTACGCTGAGGTAAATACACACACATACTGCGTATCTATGTATGAGACTGTGCTGGCAAATCCACTTTCTGTAAACAAAATTTAGATTGGTTACCTCTCCATCTTCAAAATGTACATGCTAGTTACAAGCCAGCAGGTTTCTATCAGGAACATAAAAATGTACCTTTGCATGACAGGAAGGAGTCAGTTTCTCATTACGCCCTTTTCCTTTACTGGAGTTCCATTTAGAGCATTTGCACAAACTTTTGATTGGAACATAAGACTGAACTCACTGTCATCAAATGGCAACAGGTTTCTCATTCTACACCTTATCTGTGGCGTCATCCATTTTTCTTAGTGGGGGAAAAAAAAGAAACTCCCAAGAAAACCCTAGAAGACAGACATATCCAGTCAGAATGAGAGGAAATTGCACTGAGTGCACTGATACACAAGTCCAAAGAACCCAGATAAAAATGCTTACACTAGCATGATATTTCTTAAGTAAGGCATTTCACCACTGAAATTCCAGGTATTTTTTTTTTAGTCCTTTGGTTTGTCCATTGATGGCTATTAATGGAAGAGTATCACTGCTACTATCTGCATATCTTTCCCCAAAGTACTTGCAACAGTAATCAAAGAGGTTGACAGCAATGTAACTTTAGGAGATACTCAATACTGAAGATACACATTGAAATTATTATTGGCATAGAGTTTTTATTCCTGTATAATTAGAATTGGTGTTACTTATTTATTATTTCATGCTACATTGCCCAGATAACTTACTTCTACAAAGGTAATTGGTCCTTACAGGTTTTATTTTTTCAATTTAAGGCCTTTTAATGAGTTAAAAAAAAATAAAGAAAAATTAATGCTTCTCAGGTACCTGGCAGTACCTATTAAAAAAAGAAAGCGAATAGGGCTTTTCGATATATTTTAATTTTAGCCATTTACCAGCTTCCCCCCCCCCCCCCCCTTATTCCTGGCATTATCATTCATTTTAAATCACTACCACACACAAACAGTTCTTACTAGAATAAAAGTCACTTTCTTTCTTGAAAAAAACAACTGTTTTTCACAAATAGCTTTACTGAAACATCTAAACTGAGCTATGAGTTCACACACTAAGGCTGTGCCTCACCCTTTTCAACACTGCTGCTCACTGTGCTTTCCAATGGCAGGTTTATTTTTCCTGTTTGCTTAGGGTTGGAGCTGTTTGTTTGTTGTTTGGTTAGGTTTTTTCAGAACACCAAACATTCCTAGATAACTTCACTGAAGTTACAGCTACACAGCCATACTTTAATTTTTGAGTAGCAAGGTACTGCATTTTTCATTTTCCTGGTAGGATATCTCCCTGTTATTTTGTCCAAATTATATGTTATCTATATATATTGTTCCTAGATCTGAAGCATTGTGAAAAGAATCATAGGAATCATTGATGCAAAAGAAAAACCTTCTTATGGACAATACTCTTTAGAAAAAGCAATATAATTTACCACTAATATATTTCTAGTTATAACAAGTCCAGAAAATTGTTTCTATTGTGATTTTAACAGGTTATCTGAAAGAACACAACAGCCTGATATATCTGCAGGAGCAAAACAAAATACGAACACACAAAGATGGCTTTGGGCTTTATTACACATTGAAAGCCAGGCTGACTAATGTCAGTCTAATTGTCTAATTTCTAATTGACTAATGTCAGACTAATGACAGTCAAACACTGTGCCCCATGGGACACTGGGAGGCTCTGCCAAGCATCTCACCATACTGGCACACCACACACCTGCCTCCTAAGCAACATTAGTACACAACTAGCTCCACTACCTCTTCTCCTGGAAAGCATCAGTGCCTGTCTTTGATCTATAGGCAAGCCCAGACCTTGAAGCTGCAGTGTAGTTCATATGCTCTTCAGCCAAGCTAAATAAAAGCCTGACTTTTTTCACTTTATGGAGTGAAATAATTTAAAAAAAATAGATGCTACTATTAAAGATAGAGCTACATGGCAGTAACCAAAAAAGATCTGGGAGAGAAAAGCACCACTACCCAATCAACTAACTACATACAGTAGTGGGCAAATTGTTTGAACTGAAAACATAAGAAAAAAAAACACCCAGGAAATGAAGGAGAAAGCTCCAACATATGAGAAGATATTAAAAGGCATGAACCTGAGAAGGCACTGGGGTGCCTAAAAACTGCACCAAGGAAAATGTCTACTCTTTTCATGGAAGAGTAACTCTAGATCCATTTTATAAAGAAACACTGGGAAAAAGTTTGATGGTGTAATTTTTTTTTTTCAAATAGAAAGCACAGGGAGGCATGTTTGGATGTTGATTGAGAGGACACTACCAAACCTCAGGGATTCCCAAACCTGATTTCTCAAGCACTGGCAACAGCCAGCCATGGCTGATGCTGTGGAATGGTGGTGCTCAGTACGTACATTGCTGGCAGCAGCTAGAGATACCAGTGACACCTATACAAATCTAGTATGTTTATCCAGCCCTTCCAAATGTTCTCACCAAGCACTCATCCTTATGCCCATTGCAACACTGCACCCTTAACTGAGCAATACTTGACTTCAAGAATCACACATTAAAACACCTTTTTTGTTCCGTTTCCTTAGTGTATGATTTATCTCTATCTCTGCAGTCACTCCTAATCTAGATATGCACTGGCTTGGCTGTAAAAGCACTGACCCTTCATCTGTGCACAGGTGCTTACAGAAGTAGGAAGCAGCTCCTGCCTACCTGCAGAAGACATGACATTCAGAAACTGAAAAGTACATTGCAGCTTTCCTCTATCTGCTGTCTAAAAAGGTATCATGTGTTAGCAGCATGAAAATTGCATCAAGTCTATTTCAAATTCCTTATATTTTTCAGCCAGCTGTGAATAACAAAGCGTGCACACAGAATTAGTTGCACATGAATCACTGTAAGGTTATTTTTCTCCTCACATTCAGGCTCAGTGGCACTTTCAAAACCACCTTTGCTTGTTTATTCTGCATTTGTCACAATCAGATAAACTGCTTAGGCTCCCCTTTAATAGGCTTCTCATATAAAGTACTTCTTAAAAATCTTTTTCTGGCCCTGGGCTGCTCAGATGCAATTACAGCTTAGCTCCTAAATTTACTTCTGTGAGTTTAGCAAGGTCCTGATTTTGAAAGGAATGTTATTTAGGGGTTGGAAAGCTTGATGAATTTGATATTGAAAGCCAAATTACTTACTACCCAGAGATGCCTCTACCGAAGTTTTCTCTCAACTTTCTGTAATTCAGCACTTAAACAGAATCAAAGCACCTCCAGCAGGTCTTCCACGCTGGAGTTTATTGCTCACTGACTGAAAAGCCATGTCTTTATGATCCTCTAGAACACAGTACTTTAGCAAGTCCAGCTCAAATGAAACCAGCCAGGTTATTTTACTCCTTCAGCAGGGAAAGGTATTGCAAAGCAGCGAGGTGACAGCTCAGGAGACCATATCACAGAACTGCAACCAGACCTATTAATAGGAGTAATCTAAGTTCATTGTAATTTACTGATTCCTACACAAAGCTATATTCCAAAGTGTTTTTCTTTATGGCCGAATCAGAAGATTTTCATTACCATTACTGTGACATTTAAAACAAAAATATGCATATATTTACAAAGAAATCTACAGTGATTACTGCTTTTAGAACTGGGTTTTTGCAGGGATTGTTTGGGAGTTTTTCCCTTTTTTTCTTTTTTTGGCTTTGTTTTGTTTGCTATAAACCATTCCCCCCCTCTCCCCCCCTATCTTCTACCATCTTATTTCCAAGTGAATCCAGAATGTGGGAAACAGAGCTTGGTTAATCCCAATTAAAAACATAAGATGCAGTCAATTAGTGAGGCAGTGAGTCAATCATGTTTCTCTATAGCAAGGTACATCTTACATCTTGAGAAATAAAATATTGCAGGGTAAGCTGAAAGGGGAAAGAGAAGATGTTTAATTGCTTTATCTTATCAGAACACTTGCTGAAAATTATTTGGATATGTATAAAAAGTTAAGGAAGGATTACAATAGGATCCTATCTGCTGCAAAAGCTCTATTCCACTGGTAATAACATAGTTATTATATCTCTTGTAATAGTCTTTACCAATGTGGCTGTGTGTCAGTGGGTCAAATAGATTTATGCCCTCCTTAATTTTGTTCTTTTCTCTGAAACTGCCATTATTAGACCAGCATTTTGATAAAAGAACTATGGATCTTTGTCTGAAGGCAGGAGTGGAATCTCAATGAACTACACCATACTCGTGTAAGTAATCACAACTAAATTAGCAATACTGTTGTACCTCTGAGAGCTGGTGGAGAAATATTTAAGAACACATACCTGCTCAGAGACTAATTTGTGCAGGAACCATTTCCAAGTGTTCCCAGAAAGCAGTCAAGCTACCGACAATCTGCCCAGCTAGAATGAATGCCCTTCTATAAAATACACCATTTCCCCTTCGGCTCTTGATAGTATGTTACAGGGAAAGAGCACTTACCTTTTGTGGCAGTATTGTGACTACAGGTCAGCAGGTCAGAGTAAAATATATTGAAAATTTGTCATCTTCCAGATTAAGGAATTTGTTTGTACTGGTGGCAAGGTAGAAAACAGATCTTTTGGGCAGACAAAAGATTTCACAAGGGATACTATGACCCAGCTTAAAGATACCAACCTGGAAATCTGAAGGAAAGTATCCTAAACGTAGTGCCATCACCTACTGTGCTGGATGTGCATCTGCTTTTTACAGCAATATTTCCTTTTAGAATTTTAATTAAGTAGAATGAAATTAAAGACAGTATTTAGAATTAAGAAAAAAAAGCTCCTGCATGTTTTGTTCATGGATACATATCCAACTGTTGACTAAATAAAATAAAAAGAATTCACTCAGATGGGAACTGCATAATTGATTTCTTCTTTCCTATGGGACAAGGACAAGGCAGAGTTATGAAAATAATTGTTTTTACGTGGTTTTGCTGAAATTATTCCTGCTGTAGTTACATTAGTACAGAAAAAGCCTCTTGGGTTTAATCTAAACCTTACTGAATGTTATTAAATCATGGCTACACAATTGATATTTCTTTCTGTACACTGTATGTAGGCTAAATTCTGCCAACAGCCAAAGAAGTCAGCCATTGACATTCCACGTGCAATTCTCTTTGTGGATAGCGCATAGAATCTATAAATCAGAAGGAACTGTATTTAAGATACAAGAACAAGGGCCCTGAGTTAACACGATACAAGGAGAACAACTGTGTTATACCTCCAGATTTTTTCCAAGGGTAGGCCAAATTTTTCCATGGTTTTAGCAAGTGCTTTAACTATTACTTATAAAAACCTGTGTCTGACTACTGTTTTGGCATACCACCAGTGCAACGAAACTTGAAGCTGAGAACAAGCCAGTAATCTAACCCTCAGTTATAAGCCAGAATTCAATCTGAAACATTAAAATATTTGCTATAAGTTAGAGTGAGTGACATTAAAGTATGTAATATACAATGAGTGAAGGAACATACAACTGAAGGAAAACCACAGAGAGCCATCACCAAAAAATGTATCATTTGATACTACTTGGGACATGTTCTCCAGGATGAGACATAGAAAAACTTGCTGGTGCATGAATTTAAGTGTCTTTTCTGTTGCAAGGATCTGTAGCTGCAGGCATTCATGCAAGAGAAATTTTCTAGACAAGAAGCTCAGGCATTTGGGGGAAAAGTCTCTAAACAGTTAAACCCCAAGACCCCAGTCTGAGTGTTATCCTTGGCCTCCAATGGAACAGCATACCATAATTACCCAGTGTTATTTATGAAAAAGATTTCAGTGTACATTAAATGCTACAAGCAGAAATGTTGCTGACTGTTAGCAGTGGCTACACTAAAGGGCCAAAAGACAGAATCACAGTCAGCTAGAGCAGACATGAATTACTACAAACAGCAGCAAAAAAAAAAAAAGTACACTGAAAAACTAAAAATCAAGATCAACCAGAAAAGTACAATTGTGAACAGAACTGTCAATGTAATCAGAAAAAACCGACTAGAATTTGCATGGTCACTACTTGAGAATCTCTTCATTGGCCCACATCACTCACAATTGTGCTCTGCATACAAATAACATACTGACTACCACATGGTACTCCCTTAAGCAGCATCTCACAGAGGCCACCAAAATAACTTGGAGGATGCTTATTTCAGAGAGAGAAAATATATATATATATATATTCCCGTATAACTTCTACTCTCTAGGTTTCTTCAAGATGTCAAATACAAAGCCAGGCGAACATTCTCATATTACTAACCTCAGTGCTTTGCCATGCAATGTAGACTTTAATGCAAGGGCAATGAACTTCAAAATCAGGCTGCACAAAATTATGGGATACAACCACTTGATCACTAGCATTTCATTAAGTTCTCTGCAGCCCTCTCGTCCATTGACACTTGTTTTTTTCTGTCCTGACAAAAAAATCAGGACACATACAAAGTAAACCATAATCTGCTTTCTTCGATGGTCACTGCCCTGTTTCTTCCCACAGCTGTGTGTGCATCTGAAGCTCCACACCAAAATAGAAAGCATGTGAAAATATCAGAAAGAACAGAGAGTAAGTTGTTCTGGCTAGAGAAGGACTGGTTAAGCAGCGTGGTGTAAAGTAACTGGATGAGATATCAAGGAAAGTAACAGTAAGTAAAATACTGCATCAGATGGAAAATTCAGGATCAACACTACGTCAGTTACACACAGTAGGTCAGTTACAACTTAGAGTAGTTGATGCTGCACACTTTCTCTGCACAGTACCATTTTTTCCAGGTCTGTCAGCATGCACATATTCAAATTTGTCAGTTAAATATAAATCCTACTTCAACATGCAAAGGAATTGAGGTACAGTGGAAAAAATTGTAACCGTAAGAATAAACGTATGATTAATTTTCCAGAATTCAAAGGTTTCTCTGAGCACAATACACACTTTTTTTATGAAGTTTTGTTGACAAAAACAGAATTTATTTAAAATGTAGTGGGTTACCTCTCAGTTGATCTGCTTTTTCAATAACAAGAATTTTCATTGATTTAATGTATTTTCTTTAGCAGCTTCACTTAAAAGATCTGCAACTGTAAATGCACTCTGACACAGCTAAATGTTGTCTTTGTTAATATAATCATGTTTTTAACGTTGAGTCATATATGTCATAAAGTGTAATGAAGACAGGCTAGCACAAACCGTGCTATCACCAATGAGTGTGCCGGGACAGTGTTGTTCCTCCCACTCCTCTCCGATTATTTTGTTTTCTCAAAGGAATTTCAAAATGTCTCCTTCTGTTCCCTGAGGCATCATCACAACCAGACACCCTTTGTGTCAGATGTGTTTGCTACAAGCCTGTTAGTTTAAAAACGAGTGCATTTTTTTCACTATGTATTTCATAATTCTGCTAAATTAAAAGTAAAATAATAAATTTCTTAATCAAACTCCTTGCTACTGACTTGGTAATATTTTATACTTCTTGCTGAGCATCAAAGAACCTAATTGCAGTTGTAGAACTCCTGAATAATCAACCATATTCTTATTTACAACCATCACCTTTTTCCTAAGCAGATGCATTTCCCATTTGATTTTATGCATTAGAGAGAACTGGTGAGAAGGTTCCAGGTAGATATGGGAGTGCAGCAAGCAGGGGGCTGAAGTAACCCCCAGAATTCAACAGGAATTTCTGCCCTGGCGAGACTGGGCAATAAATAGGTTATCTAAAAATAATAGGTTATCTAAAAACTGTATCTAAAAATCCATTTGCATTCCCATTTCAAAGATGCCTACGCTCCACTAAGTTTAATTTTAAATATATTTTGAACACTCCTTTCCCCAAAACAGAGAACTTGTGCAAGTGGTTTTAAGTGTATGAGGGAAAAAAAAAAATCAGTTTGTGTTGTGTTACTTTTAAGTAATGATGACTCTGTTGTGCTCCAATCTCCTTCACTACATTAAAAAAATAACAAACAAACAGGGCCTGAAATAAAAGTTCCATTTATGAGCTTCCTGCTATCAAAGTCTTTATTGGTTTTATTACTATATTTTTCTACAGCATCTCTTGCAATTATTTCACTCACAGTGCCTGGGACACATAAGCTGCTCTGTTCTACTCTCCACTGCATGTGGAGCAGATGGACCCATACTCCCTGCACAGCTGAAAACATCATAACAGGAAGAATGAAGAGCTGTTAATGATTCTCAAGATACTACAGGAAGCAGAAGACACTTTTAGCCTATGAAGGAGTAACAAACAAGTGCTGGTTGAGCAAATAGTCTTTGGGAACACACTAATGTGGTGACTGAAACATTTAATGGGTTTCAGGCACATATCTCAGAACTTACAAGACAGCATCATCTTTGGACACTGTTGGTCACTAGATGATGACTAGACAAAGGGAACCTGTGCTTGCCCCCAGTATATTCTGCAAGCCATCATTTTTTTTTTTTTTATTGTTTTTAGGGACTATTTAGGCAGTGTTCACTTTTTGTTTCTCTGTTCTCTTAGAAAATATTTTTTCTAACTATACTTAGAACAGTAAGCAATTAATTGCATCTATAAAATCTAGACTCAAACCTGTTAGAAACGTATAAACCATTATTTTTCCCTGATCCGCAACAACCTTCTTACTTTTTGCTTCATTGAAAAACTCATCTCTAAGATCTATATAGTTTGCAAGTGTAGATAAATTTATTTAAATGCAGAAGCAGTGAAGAGTTAATAACACCTTAAAAAGTTAAAGATGTTCAAGACTAAACATGCATCAGCACACTCATTAAACCAAGTGCACCCCAAAAAATGAATGCACTGTGTCAATAAGTACATAACTAAGAGTTTTATTAGACCTTCTGAAATGTCTTTTGCTTTTTTCTTGGACAAAAATTAGTGCTCCACATGGTAGGCATTTCAACTAGATAATCAATAAGCTAATCTAAAATTTTGTACACATGGATTGAACATAGCAATCAGTCAGCCAGCTGCAGTGCTACATTATCCTCTCAGCTCATAGTTTCCTCCAATTAGGAATGTATGAACCTCATCACAATTCCACTAAACAATTAAGTCATAAGAGTTGCAGATATAGAAACACTGCCAATTTATTTTCTTCATTATTTCATGTTCTTGTCTTATTGCTTAATCATCCTGAGAAATAAAAAGTGGACCACAAATCACTCAGTTCAGTGAAATGATGTATGAGCTGCAGGTGTTGTCCTGGACAAAGATAATATTTGACTCTTGTCAAAAGTAGTGTTTTTCACTTATGTATACTAGATGAGTTAAAACTGAACTTCTAACTGATACTTGCAAAGGAGACTTGTTTTTAATCTGTAAATCAGAGAGTTTGTTTCCATGTACTTTTATTTTCCTTCAAATGCTGCCATGCACATAAAAGAACTTTCTGCCATAGTGTGGGCTTTCCATGGAAACCATCCACTGAGCAAAAATCTAGTTCTACAGATTCTACCCAGTTTACTTTTTTTTCTAAATATATTCTTAAATGTCTTGTTATGGAGCTAATTAGTCTGAGAGTCCCAAAAAATAATTTAACTTGCTTAAGAAGACTTGATGTAATGTCAAAGAGCATTTGATACATTTGCAGCTGTTTTCTTGGCAAAGTTGATAATTTTGAGCAAACCAAGAGAAAAAGTACTTTACAGCTCCCCTGAACACTTGAAAACTGAAGAGAATAAAATCTAAAGGAGTATTTTGAAATATTAAACACCTTCAGTTTATCAGTTGACTATTCCATAAAGAGAGGTACAACCGATTGCTTATTTCAAAGAACAATTTAGGTGCCTACTACGGACATCTATTGTATTTCATTTTTTTAAATTATGCTTAAATAATATTCTTCATAACAATTAAGTCCTTTGCTTGAAGTAGTCTCTGTTTTCCCACAGTCTCTTTTTAAAAGAAGTTTTAATCTCAGAAGGTCAATAGCTACTGCAGAAAGTAGCTAGGGGCATAGGGGCGCAAGCCCTTTAGGTTTGAACTGTTTTCCACTCTATTTCCACAGTTCCCCAGCAAAACATATCAAGAAAAACGCAACCAGAGAAACTGATATTAAAGTTTTTATACTATTAGATAGTAAATCTTGCTGAAAAACAGAGCTCACAAGCAGGAAACATTTGGAGAAAAGAAATACATCTGAAAGAGCAAAGTCACATTAATGGCACTTTGTAAGAGTGCCATTCAATACAGTGCAATCAAGTGGTACACTAGAGTAAGTCCCCTAAAACCTTAAAGACTAAAGAGATTTTTGGCAACTCCTTGGAGACCATATACTTCAGAAGTCACAGCACTACTTTAACACAGCTTTGGCATGCAATGCACTGCATTTCATTTCAAGCCACTTTGCAGTAAGAACAACAGAAATGTGGATTTGTTGCTAAAATATTTCTTAAAGGCAACAATTCCCATGGTAAGTAAGTGCTGACAGACTGGAAGCTTAGATGCTCCTACAAAACTCAGTGCTTTCTGCCTTTTTTACAAGAGTGTAGGGGCTGAACTCATCCAGGTGACTGGGTACTAAGCTACCAAGTCTGTCACTGAAATAAGAAAAATACAGACTGATAAGTCTCTGGTATTTTCAAACACTGTTTTCACTAGTCATTCACTGGTACATGCCTAGACATAAATAACTAAGATTCAGTCTCAAACTTCCTGTGACCTTAACGTTGCAACAACTTGAAACAGATTAGGATCTGAGCCTGAACTAGGGCAATGGTAACATATCTGAAATGCAAAACACAAGTTCAGCTGAACCTATTTAAATAGTTCTTTGATTTACTTTCCCTGGTACATATCAACAAATGCTGAGATGCCATTAATACTGGCACATCTAGACATAATTCATTACAAAGTCCCATTTCCCAACCGGACAGTTCAACATTTCCCCTGGTCACCCAATTAATGAATGTCTATCAGCCCCATCTGCAAATCTAACTGGGTAATACTTTCACAAAACTAAATTGAGCTTGCCACAGCAGAAATGATGCAGTACCGTGGGGTACAATTAACTATACAGAGACATACTTTATCCTAAGCCTTAGGCGCAATCAATAATGAGTTTCTTTTCTGAGATGTTATGGGGTTATAAGCACAAGATGATAGGCTTGAATTACTTAAGTTTTGGTGACCTTTTTCTACTTGTGTTCTAACTCTCAGCAAATATGGAGCTAGACAAAACTTTATTACACAGTAAAATTCCCTACCAATTCAAAATTTAAAAAGCTTAACTGCCTAAAATATAGAACAGTATCTTGTCTGTGAAAAATTTAATAGCTATAATATTAATGAAATAACGTGAGAACCAACTAATATATTTTCTATGCTTCATTTTTCTTTACACACAGGACTGCTCTTTGATTTTTTATTTTTTAAGGCAATAATTTAGGCAAAAGAAAAATATTCTGATTGACAGAGGATGTTTGTAAGCTACATCTCAGTCCAGTTGACAGCACATCTTGCAAATCCACTGAAGGCAGAGAACACTTTGTTCAACCTCACTGTGATTATCCAAGCAATGAAATCTCCAGTCTCCACATATTATAACTGGAAATTAATTTTCACTAATTATACAATGGTTTCAAGGATTTGTTTTCATTCATGCCCCAGACAAGATTTTGCTTAACTACTTTTTTAAGTAAGGAAAGAAGAAATTTTTTTTAAAAAGAGACTCTTAGCATATTCTTATTCCAACAATATTTCTCTCGAAGTAATTTAGAAGTTTCTCTACAGACACAAAACTTATTTCCTAGAATGGGTTTCACCTCACCTTCCTGTCCTTAAGCATAAGCTCACAGTACATACTAGCTATTTAAGTGCCCACAATATTGTGTAGAGGGATGAAGGCACTGGCCCAAATAATAGACCATCCTGCTCAGCTGATAATGCTGGATGTCAACTGCCCATACGTAAACCTAGAAAGCTCTCAGACTAAGTAAGAGCAGTCACCTAAAATTTAACAGAAGAAACCAGACATCAGACACTCATGTCCAGAACTCTCCCTCAGCTGCACTTTTCCACAGTCCATGGGGTCTCTTCAAACACCTCTTAACTTTCTTGAAAATATATGTTCAAGCAGAACATGGGGAGTTTTAAGTAGATGAGAAAAATCAAACTGTGCTGCTGTGCCAGTCAAGCTAGTTTTCATCATTTTAACTCTAAAAAGGTCACAAGAAAGTTGTTCTTCTATTTACAAAGAATTTTGTGGCAGCCACGAAGAAATAACTTTAGAATGCACAATACTCAATACTTTAGAAACCAAACTGTTTTAGCAAAAGCCTAAAGGTGATTCTTTTGCAAGACTATAGTGAGGGGGGGAGAAAAGTCCACAAAGAAAGTTAATTTCAAATCTAATTTCAAAATTCACAGTGTTCATGCTCTTTCCAAGGTCACACAGCAAGATATGTGAAATCAGGGAACACAGCCTGGAGCACAGCAAGAAAAATGATTGGTATGGGCAGTAAGTGAAAAAGCTATAAAACCAATTAGCAAATGTATGTTATGATGCATTAACACGCATGCAGGACAGGAGGGCAGGCAAAAGTGCCTGTACTTAGACTCCAGCCACTGGACCTGCAGAGCCATGTCCAACTGCACACAGCCAACTGGAGCTGTTAGCTGTGGCCTCCATCTACAGCTGTTTGCCTTCTACCTTTCTAGGATAAAGGAAATATAAGTATATGGTTTCAAAGTCTACAGGGGTTAGGACCAATGCAGATTTAGAAAAAATAGTAAATGAACATGTTTGAAGCTGGGAGACAACTCCGAAGAGACAGAGAAACTCCATATACTGATAAATACAGTACCTGGGAAATCTCATGCAGTTCTTATAATACCTTAGCTACAGACCAAGGAATTGAAAATTCCCTGGTTCATCCTGAAATGTGTAAACATACATTGCTTTACTTTTATAACCTCATTCAGATCTCGGCTTTCTTTTCTGTTTCTAATATGGTTGCGTAGGGTTGCGAAGTTGGATATTTTAACTCTTGAAGTCGACACAGAATGGTGAATCTCATCCTTCAGTTCCACCAAAATCTAATAACACTCCAGGAATTTCCCCAGGATTAGATGGTCCTCAAGTTACACAATACTGCTGCATATGCTACTCTCATTTTGTTCACAGGTGTAATGATACTTTGCTATGCCCTGGAAAACCTGTCTTTCCAAGGGGACTCTTGAGAACACAGGCAGCTGAGCATAAAATTGAGCAGCCTACAGGCTACTCTAATTAGGATGGGGGATCCATCTTGGCCCCTGCTGTCCCTCTAATTACAGGAGTTTACTCCTGCTACACACATATATTCAACTTCACTTTGCCACTGCTAGGACAGAAAACTATCCAAAGTAGTTTTATAGAGCACTTTTATGTAGACCCAGAACTCTCAACAATATTTATTTTGTACTGCAACACATGAACTTTATGAAGCCAAGTGGATTCGCTGATGGCCATAATTCAGAATTTTCTTCATGCTTTGTTTTGGCATCAGTTTTTTTGCTTACTTCAAATGCAGGGTAATTTCTTATACTTTTCCCACTAACTACCATTAACAACACAGAACATATTTCTCAAACTGCATTAAATATCATTCCAACTATATATATAAACAGAATTATTTCGCATAAATTTGAGAACTGAAGGATTCCACAGTGATACTATTTTATTGGTGTGTGCCTATTTCATTATGCAATACTTGACTACATAGTGTCTGATTTCCATTTCAGGATTTGAAAAGACACCACATTTTCAATATCTTAGAAAGAAAATTACAGGAACTTTCAGTTTGTTTTCACATCTTGAGCTTTCCCATGAATATATTCTGATAAGAGATTACGGGGTGTATTAAACCTTCACAGTCCTACAAAGACTAAAGCTACTTCAAAGAAGAGTAGTGTATTCCTTTGGGTAATATCTATGTGGCAGATATTAACTTTACTTAGGACCTAGCCTTCAGGATTTATTCAGCAATCATAAAAGCTAGCTTGTCACTGTTAATAGGATTATACTACATACACACAGTCCTTGCAAGAAAATTGATACCATTCATTACCTATAACACTGTTTTCAAATCCTGCAGTCTGTATGGTGCAGCAAAAAACCTACATGCAGTGTGGAAACACTCTTCTTATGTGACCTTGGAAAAGCAAACGTCACCTCTCTAATTGTCAGAAGGCAAAAAACCAAGCCCAACTCACATTAAAGGAAAGCACTCCTGAGTCTCAGTCTGAATAAACTTGAAGTGTCAGCAAGGCAGCTTTATTACCCTGGTCCTGGCATTAGCAAAGATCTTCAAGATCCATCCTTGCCTAAGGGGACCTGACACCACATCATCTTGCTGCAAGGATGCTTCTCTCTTTCTTGCCCCTTTTGCCAAGAAGTGGGACAAAACTTGGCTTAGGTACAAGTCATATGCACATCAGCAAGGAAATCCCTTCTGTGGTACTATCTGCTGGGCAAATTTACAATTTTTAACACTGCAAGAGTAGTGCAGAGGGGTTAGCACGTGAGCTACAATGCCAGCCTGCACCAAACCCATACTGGAGCCACTTGTTCAATTCCTGTGGTGACAGTCAAAAAACAACCAAAGCACCTTAAGTCTGTAGAAGAAATAACATTTAAAAACTTAAAGAAAATGGTCTCATTTGCATGTGAAACTGCTTGGACAGCAGAAAATCTGAACACCTTTTACTGAAGTATGTTGATATCACAATTGTGAATTATACACTACACTGTGCTTATCACACAATAGCTATTCAGTGTTTAGCCAGAACTGTTGTGCCTAAACTCTGCTTTGTAAGCTTTGCCTTTAGCGACCCATGCCTCACTGGAAAAATCAGTAGATCCAAGAATGTACATAAATGCACAGGTAGAGACAAACAGATAATCCTTCTGCTCACGCAGTCAGAGATGTGGCTTCAAATCTAAGCTTGTTTGCACCCAGTCAGTTTCCTGTAAGCAGAGGCAGAGTATGACAGCGAGTTCAAACTGAGACCCTGCTTCAAATATCATATGGTGTTTACTGAGAACGGTGGAGACCCACAGTGCAATGACTAATCCCTGTGAAAGCCTGAGCCTGGAGTGACTCATCCAACCTCAGAAATGAAGACATTAGTATTCATTTAAAAAAATAAAAGCTTCTGAATTTAGCTTTCTATTTAGCAAGGTCAGTCAACTTTTGCTCAGCTCAAGCAGATCAAAACCTTTTCTTTGATTTGAATCAGACAGTTTTGGAGCATTGCAGTAGATCACATCTGTTGACATTTGAAAGCTACTATATGAGGAGAAAAATAGGGATAGACCTTTCAGTGAAATACTCCACTGAACTCTATTGAAATGCATTAGTCCAAGAGATCTTTTGTACCAGGAGACCTTTTTTGGGGCAGAGAGTGGAAATGTGGCCTTATTTTTTTTTAACTCGTTTCTTTTAAGGCAGCAAATAAAAAAATGCTTTTGAAAGAGAAGCAGTTGACAAATATATAGTTAATATTTCTAATACTTTGCTTTAACAAAGCTAGTGCTTGTGAATAATCTATTTACTCATTCTTATAAGATTGGAAGAAGCTTTGAAGCAACGCTTCATATATTTGATAGGTATTATGCTTTTAAGGTCAGAATTAGTCTAGCCACGTAGTCTGATAACCTGCATTACTGTGGCTACAGATTTTTCAGTCAGCATTTTTCCATATATGTAATGGAAATCTAGTTAGCTTAATAATTTCATTAATGACTCTAATTAGACAAAAAGCAACAAGCCTCCTTTTTTATTTCCAGCCAAACAATTTATTTCAGTATGGAACATTTCCTGAAAACTTTGCAGGCATTTGGTGTTCAGCCATAGCCGAGGTAGACATAGTTCAAAAGAAAGCAAAAATCATTTGCAGCTACAGCATCCTTCATGCTTACCTCTCACTACCCTACCAGGCATCTACACACAGATGAGTACATGAAATTAAGACAACAACTTGAAAGGCAGTGCTGCTAAACTGGACTATGACCTGAGGACTTGACCTCTGTCAGGATGTGGTATTGATCTCTCCTACAGTAAAAACCTAACAATGTGCCTCTGTACAGTCTCTGGTGGTTCCAATCACTGAACAGAAACCTGTTGCTATTTCTCATTTTCAGCATTGACAGTTTATTTCCTATGCCACTTCCAGCACTTCATTGCCTCCAGGGATCTCTTTCGTACCATAAAAGAAGAGATAACTGAGATGACAAGCCGAGAGGAGTTGGTGATGCAGTTCAAGGACATCTAGAATTTCTAATATTCCCCGAATTCTTGGGAAAAGCCTGTTCTGATGAAAGAGTTCAATAAACAATGACCTCAAACTTGAAAACAGTTCAAAAATGATCTAAACATTTGTATTACTGCGTATTAGCCAATAGACTAGTATATACAAACCACTTTCTATCAAGTATCTCACCAGCATCTCCCATTGCAAAGACTGGTGCAGCCTGTGGAGCAATCCAAATGATGCCTTGCTCTCAACTGGAAAATGTCTTACAAAATAAAGCCACAGCGGTCTCTGTAGTGGACAAAAGCCTTTGGTGTTAAGCCATTATAATAGACACAATCCCTAAAGTAGGGCAATTTCAAAGGAAGATGCCATTTAAAAATACTGCTGTTCTTCACTATTAACCAAATAACTGTTTCAGAGAAAAAAAAGATATACAAAAGATCATCCTCCTGAAATTGTAAAGGAACAACAGGTGTATTCCTTCTGTACACATGGATTGCTAAAAATAAAGGGTGAAGAAAAGGAAACGTGCACTTGCAATACAGTGAACATCACATTTACGATCACAGTAACTGTACTTTTTTTTGTTGGTGGGAAGGAGTAAAACAAAGGAATAACACAATTATCAGCAGGTAAGATGGTATGGTTATGTTCTATAAGTGATTGCAAAATAGCTTTGAATAAGCCTTCCAGTGGAGCAATGATTTTTATACCTTAGCTTCCTCAGTGGTTGGTATGATAGCTTACTTTTTACAGCACCAGGCCTGCTGTGGCTCAGCCTAAAACGTATTCATGCTTAGATTTCCTCCAAGGGTGATTCTCATACCATGACTTAGAATTTTAAATAAAATGCTTTATTCTGTTGTGACTTTGCATGCAAGCACATTTTCCACGGAAGCTCTTACATGCCACAGCTAACATTGAAAGTTTTACAATTAGTCAGTGAAAAGCAAAACTTAGTTCATATATTCACATCTGATATTGATGTAACAAGGTTCTATGCTGCTCACTGCCCAAAAGAAATATTCCTGGCATATAAACAAGCAGATACTTCGAAACAAAGTTAATGACACGTTATTGAAAAACATCCCAAAATGACATTGTCCTTCATGTAGTGTCCTTTACGCAGTCCAGCAGCAAAACTGCCAGTTAAGCTTCTAACAACACATATGCTCAGATCGTGCTAGTTTCTGTTAGATTCGGCTATTGATGCAGCAGGTCACAATGCAATTTAGAAGCAATTAAAAGGTAATGAATGTGCTGAACTGAAACCTCTGCCTGGGAGGCTTTTTTTGTGTACAAGGGAAAGTAGATAGACTTGTGTCCTTCAGTGTTTTCTGTTAGTGAAACTGCAAAGAAAAATGCTTCTGAAATGGGCCTCAGATGTCTGAAGGACAGTCTGTTTTTGCAAATGTGAGCACTGCTGAAGTACTGTGATACACCAGCTTAAACTCCTACACATAAAATCAAAGCAACTTCTGACACTGGTAACTATCTGAAAATTCTCTCCATAATAAGGCTTTGGGGGGGGAAAAAAAAATACACTACTCTCTGGATACCATGCAGTATCCACATACTCCTGCAGAGCTGTGGGATTAATATCCTATTAAACAAGGTAGAAATTATCTCTACAGTTAATGATGGTGTGTCAAACACTGATTAAAACAATTACATTCTATTAAGCCACATGTATTCAGAGTGGTTTATCCTCATTTGAAAGATTTATTTGAAATCACATTTCATGGTTCTGTTTTCATTGAAGTTATTGGGCTCTGTATCTCCAAGCACTCCATTCATACTTCACAGTGGGTCAACCAGCTGCAAAAATAGTGTTCTTACCTTTCTACACCTCTTTATTTGGGTGTATACAGTTCTTACATTTTTAACACTTCGAACACACTTATTGGAACTAGTGGATTAATTGGCTTTAGATTTATTCAAGACAAGAGATTAGACTTATTCAGGATGTCAGTGTTTTCAGTATCAAAACTAAGTTGCTACAAAACCCATTGAAAACAGATTTCTTATAACTTTGTTTTGAACTATTGACATTTTCAAGAACTTCTGCATAGAACTAACCAGAACATTCATTGCAGTGCATTATATTTTATGAACTGTGAATTGTTCACAAGCCCAGTTTGATTTCTTGAAGCCATCAGTGCTAGGGTCTGCCAAAAACCTAGTGTACCTCTCTGGCCTCTCCAGGGCTCCATGCAGAGAGAGGTATTTCTAACATAAGCAGCAGTACTACTGACAAACTCTTCTAGACTGATGTATTCCAAGACAGAACTATCTTTGGATATCAAAAGTATCAATTCTTATATAGTCTTCTCATCAGAGATGAGTAAAAGACAATACATAGTCATGTTTTATGTTGAAATGACCTACAGGCTTATATGTAAGAAAAAAAAAAGAAAACAAAACCTCAGACAACTCATATAAGCTATTTACACAAAAATAGTTCTAAAATATTATTATTATTAAATTATAATTGAAATTATAATATTATAAATTATTATAATAATTTTTAAAGATTACAAGATTAGTCTGCAAAACTAGCTGTCTTACCTCTTCGGAATAAAATTTTAAACCTGACTGCTTTTGTCTACTTTCAGTTTCTGAAGATATAAAACATTTACATTTAATCTTCTGTTGAACACAGCATTGACAATTCAATAAGAGAGTTATAAAATAATACCTAACAGACCATAAAAAAATGAGACTTTTGCTAATTTTGTGCCCATAAAATAGTCTTATTAATAGCATTAATTCAATAATTCACTCCTGATATTTGTTAAAGGGTTCTACCAAACTTCTTATTCAAAATATATTTTATACAACACACAAAAATGTTTTTAAATCAAGAAAGATTAAGGTATTCTCATAAAATACAGCTTATATACAATCCACTGAACTTCTAAGTTAGCATACTTCTCTGATATTAATAAACATGGCAGCATCAGGCTTAGAGAAGGAAAAAATCTGTACCAGACTACTGTTGTGCATGGCTGTAGATTCTGTTTAAATTGCTATTTCCAAGTCTTGCAAGAAAAAAGTTTAAATGCCTGGGGGTGGCTTCCCAGCTTGTATTTTGTGAGACTGTGAATTATTTTGCAGGACAGAGGATAACTGCACATAACCTCATTTAATGTGATATGGCACTTTTTAAAAAGCAATTTATTTCAGCTGCTCATACAAACATGATGAAATCTTATTAAAGAAATTATATCAGGGCTACCTGTTGTAGCTGGTTTACAAATACACGTCTTCTGACTCTACAATAAAGGTTAGCTCTGTTACTTGGTAATACTGAACAGTTAGCACACAGCAGCCACCAACTTCTAGGATGGAAGATTTTGTGAGAACACAGTGTGTCTCAAAGTAAATTGCTATTTTGACAGGACATACTGAAATGTTTACAACAGAAGAGAAAAACAGAGAAGCCAGTAATGAAAGAAAAAGTGACAGTCATCGACTTCAGAGATGCATTTTCTGAAATCTTCCCATAAAGATGCAGGTAAACACCTGCAGAGTGTAACTGGTGTCAATGATCAAGCCTGAATCCAGCCCTTCCAGTGCAGCATATGAGATACTGAAAGACTCCACATTTGTCTGATACACATAGAAAATTACTGTTCTGCAAGAACAGGAAATAAGCAAAATAACTGGATAAGAATGGCTGAAACACCTCCAAGCTCCCACAGCAGTCACCTACAGACCTTGGCATACGGAGGTGAAACAGAGTTTTGGAATATAAACTGCAACTGCTGAAGCAGCTCCAGTTTAGGCAAGGAGCAAATGAATCAGCTGCTACTTGAACTGGGCAAGCACCACCATGAAGGCAGCAATCACACAACTGGAGTTCCTGCTGCACTGTGCATTCCTCATCTCACTGAGAGCCTCAACAGAGCACACAGGTCATGCTCACTCTTAACAACTCTAGTAATTATCACCTGGAAAGACAAATGAGTAATACTGGGCTTTTGAAAAAGCTGCTTTACAGGTGCTGCGGCTGGATAAAAGAATAGGGTAAAGGGAAATAGGCTGAGCTCCTATTTTTGAGATAAGTAAATGAAATATTTGAGGCAAGTACATACAAGCAGATGAAAAAATATAGGGCCAATGAGCATGCAGAGCTACATATATATATATATTTAATCACCTTTTAATCACAGCAAGGTTGCTACTGACCTCAGATCACAAACTCTGACAACTGTTAGAAATCGACCTGAAAACTTTGTGTCCATCCCAAAGGTCAGCTTTTGGGTTTTTTTTCACTAAATCAAACATTCATTCAAAAATGGAGTTTGCAGCTGTTTTCTTACCCTTTATACTTGCCACTGAAGTGTTGTAGGAAAAAAAAAATTAGTGAAATTTGTCATCACTGCTAAATATTTCACATATTCCAGATTTGGCGTCAAACTGTGACAGAGCTACTCCTGGCAGTGCCATTGGAAAGGTCCTGTACAGCTCACTATCTTTTTGCTGCATCTTTAGTTTTCCCCTGCAAAGCACTGCTCCAAATCGTGACTGTTTGTTCACAAGATACTTTTTCTTCCATAACGAATATGGAAAATGCACCATGCTCAGCATCTTTGGATATCAGCCCACTGATTTCTGGAGCTCCATACTAACATGGTAGTGCAGTTTCAAGCCTTCCAGGCTATCTGTGTTGGGCTTCCTAAACTCCTTGAACCATACTGACAATTCCCAGCTCCAAGCTCTGTGTCCACTTCTGCTAATCCCACCAACAAAGGTAGGATCATGTAAGTAACCCTAATGAATGCCAATTCTTGAAAATTCCTGGATTTGAGTATTTATCTCAAACATCTGTCTTGGAAATTTTCATTTCATTTTTGATAGTAGTGATCTGGAAATATCATTTAAGAAGGGTAATAAGTTTGGGGACAACACTTAACTGCACCCAATTCTGTCCTTCTGGTATAATACATTGTCAGAACAGATCTGCTTCATATGCATTTCAATAACACATCTGTAGACTAAATAAGGTCCTGAAAATGACCCTGGAGACAACAGTAGCAGTGGCAATAAAAAGATGCAGACCTTTATAAATGGAAATAATCAAAGGAATAATTAGCATAGTGATCATCTTAACTTCAGAAAATCTTAACTTCTCACTTTAAGAGTGGAAGGAATAATTGCACTTTTACAAACCTAGAGTTGCAATAAAAACAGCTCTAATTTTCTAATTATGACACTCTAGTGTCATAAAAAAGGAGAAAAGCTAAAAAAGTTGCATAAAAAAGTTGCTCTCTCACTGCAGGTATTGAAAAGCTCTCCTTTTCCTTTTGGGCCTCCTGGTACATTACAGGTCTGAGCTAAAAGCTGCGAAAGAAACAAGTCTTTCCTCTAGCCTCAGTCAACTTTGAACCAGACCCTGTATCAGCACAAACCAATACAAAACAGGTACTCTGGAGAAAGAGTAATAGGTGAGTGATTAAGCCAAATCAAATAACCAAAAGTTATAAGCACAATTCTATATACAAGTATGCCATATATTTTTGCTGCCAATGAAGTTACTTCGGATTTTTTTCTTATATAAGAACATGCACATTTCTGCATGCTTTTTAAAAGCTAAAGCTCACAGAAGTCCCACTGAAGAGTTAAATGTGTGTAAGGGCTAAATTAAACAGAGTTACACACTTTGTCTATGATTCAGTAAGATACTTAAAATGCACTTACTCTAAGTGCACTGGCTTCATGTTTGAAGTTAATAGCATGTATGACATGCTGGATCAGCACTTGGTAATCCATTTTAGTGGGATCTTTTCCAAAGAGACATCACCACTGCCCTCAGACATGCCTACCCCTCCTTGCACCCCTACTGAAATCCTCATTTCTTCAGCTGCCTTCTCTACTTAACCTATCAGGTAAACCTGTCTTTTCCTTCCAGTCTCCTTCCACCACACACAACTCTGCCTCTCTCTCCTATATCTCTATAGGGATGACCCTCCCTTGTCTGCCTTTGCCTTGGGTTGGCTTTGGTGCACCTCGTTAGCCACATGCCTCTTGCTACTTGGAGACAAGCAGGTTTCAGTGAAGTTCAAGAGCTCAGGACTTGGCCAGTTTCCAACTCTGATGACAAGCCTTGAACTCAATGTCATGAACTTGTCACAGCCATTAATTCAGATAATTCAATAGATCTGAAAAAGCCTAAAAATTCCACAAAGATGAAAGTTGTTGGCTAAATGTAAACCATAACTGGCTACATGAGTTACCCTAAAAATAATCTCTATTTCCACTGGATGTGAAGGATGCTGAAAACACAATGAGCTTCTTCCCGTAGCCCAGTGTGTAGCAAGGTCCAGATTCAAATAACTGGTGATGAAACAACAAAAAAATCTAATGAGGCAAAAGATAACATTGTTTCTGATCAAGGTGTTCAGTCAAGAAAACCCTCCAATGTCAAGTTAACTTTTCCTGAGAACTCCTAAACTATTCAGAATGAAAAGGCATGGAAAGACATCAAGAAAACCAGAAATAGAGAAAAAGAGGACAAGAGCAAGAGAAGGGATGGTTAAGTATAGTGGAAAATGAAAATAAAGATGAGCATTTTAAAAGGGAAGAAAAAAAATGTCCACAGCTTCTTGTGTAGTTAGGGGACAAAACTTTGTAAAGAGCCATCAGGAGGACTGGACAGATCAGCACTCTAATTTTGCTGCTCCTTTCTCCAACAGTCACAGTCCCTACTCAGCTCCCAACAAACATATAACTTAACTAACAATAACTGAAAAGAAAAATGACCCGTCCAGCTGCCTTCTCAGCTGTGCAATTTCACTAAAATAGCCTTTATCAGACGGGAAGGCTCCCTTCAAGTAGCAAGGGTTTCAAAATAACATATCCTGAGCAACTAAAGCTAGAAACAGGTATTTGATACCTCTAAAACAAATCACTTCTTTTCAAGATAGATTAAAAGGTAACAAAATCCTACAAGTGTCCAACACGTACACGACGGAATCTTTGAATCTTAAAATGTTTTTACCTGCAGATTTTAGCTATCTTTCCCTCAAAAGCTACATTCAAAGGCACAAGGTAACATAGCTTTGAAGATGAACACGTGAAAGTCAGAGGTAAAAACTCTTTAGTTTATTATTTGTAATGGTGATTTTCTATGACATTCAGTGTTCACAAAAGGCAAGCTGGTATAATCCAATAAGATTTATTGCCATATGTTTATGATAATCTGCATGCTACTTCAGTAGTTTTACACACACAGTGTAAGGTACTTTCCATGCATCCTGCAACTCAGAAATGCATTTTGCAAAACTCAGACCTAAGAACCTACTTGTTGGTAAGAATTTCACTGCTTTCTGGAAATAGGACACCAATACCCTCAATATCACACTCCTCCTCTGATTTATTATAACAACTCCAACACTAGCTAATCAGGAAGTTGTTTTGCACTTGAGATACAAGTCCACAAACAGTTTCTCCTGATACTTGACTCTACTTCCAAAAATAAACTCTACAAATTAGAGTTATTTTTCAGCCTTTTTGTCTTTTTAATAAAAGGTCACAATCTCCTGCTTCAGCAGTATACATCAAACCATACAACTCTTCAGGGAGGATTATTTCTAGCACATTACTTCCTGGAGCATGACTATTCTATAATATCCTTTAACAATCAATTAAGTCTGAAACAAAGTCTGATACAGAGTTAATGGCTTCAAATCCTTCCTCAAGTCCTTTGAGTGAACCAGTACCTTACAACTGATGACGTTTGGAAAGCCATAGAAATAATATTAAAATGGTTTAAAAATCTTTGGGCTAATGCTGAATTCAGCAGTACTGTTCTTCCAGCATCCTGATTTTTTGCTCATCCAATGAATCGATGAAAATCATAGAAGCACTGAAAATGGTGGTTACTTTTAAGCTATTATTAAAACATTTTAGTCATATTTAAAGCTTAATAGTCAAATAATGCATCATAATTCCCCTAAAATGGTGAGGGGGAGGAAAGTAGTGGATCAGAGAAGTCTGTAACAAACTCAGGCTTCAATGTATAGATGCTGAATACCCTCCCAAATTCAGAGGGACTTTTCAGGGCACAGATTTTTCACATGCATAAACATTTTCAGACATGAGCAGAAATTCTCAGAGCCTTCCAAAATACCAGTAACCCAGACACCATGCAAACAGAACAGGAATTTTGCTGCATACCCTGCAGCTACATGTGTTCCCCTGGACTCACTTTAACAAGCACACTTCCAATTCATAAGAAAGTCTGAAATACTAGGGTTATATTCAGCAGCAATTCCAAGATACTTCTGTGCATGGCACAAGTTCAAGAGGAGATGTGTCACCTGTAGATGGCAGTATCTTATCACGTTGTCCCGATGGGAAAGTAATTCCCTAGGTTTTTATTCTCGATGGTGAGGGGCAGGGGGCGGTGGGGACGCTAAGGCTAAACCAGAAGCCACGTTTATGACACTGACAAGCCAGAACTCGGGATTTTTCAAAGATTTCACTATCAGTGAGCTCTGAAGGGTTGGTTGGGTCCACCCCCCTCCCCCCCCCCCCCCCCCCCAATTTCTATGCCATTACATGGTTAACTGCCCTTATTACCCATTTTTGCAAGAGGTATCATACCTAGACAGCAGTAAACTTCATGGACAAATCTATTTTCCAGCACTATCAACTTTACTAAAAACTTGGTTTTCCTTTGAAAAGGACCCTGATATTTTGGGGCAATAGTTAAGGCATTTCCTAGAAAGCAGAGATTTATGCCAGTACAAGCCGAGTGTATTTGGGCTTCCTGCACAGCTGGAGAGCAGCACACATGACTCAATTTCCTTTCCAAGTGGGTTGAGATGCATAGATTTAAGGTCTACGCATTGCATAGCATAGGAAAATATATGGTTTTTATTGCAGTTGCTAACACCGGAAATTGTAGCTTTATATGTAATTTAATTATTTTCCATAATTAAATAGCTTCAGATTGTCTTTAACTTAAATTTGTCTTCAAAACAATGAACTCCTTCCAGCTCAGTTAACCACTAATTGTTTATCTCATTCATAAATGCCACATTCAAGTGCCACATTTCAAAGAAATTATGTAATTGCTTTGCACAAACAGTGCACCTGCCTTTAATTCATAATGTTTTTATACAAGTGATAATTATTTTCAACATACTATAGAAGAAGCCATATAAAGTTGTTTGCAAAATACTGCAATAGGACAAACTGCAAACAATACAAGAAAAGTTAACTAACTGAAACATAAGAAATGCCTCTTTCAAAAAAAGATGTTACTCCTTCAAGAGAGAAGCTGCTCCCTCAAATAAGCGAGGAATGAGTTACACAAAACAGAGTAAACAAGAACTATTGGAATATATTTGTCACAGTGACAGAAAGAAAAACATATGAGAAATAACTTTAGTAATGCCAAAATCTTCATAAAGAGAAAGGCAGGCAGGCAAAATGTACTTGTTGCAAGGGGATAGACACATCTGCTATCAGAATTCCCAGTGCCCTTGCAATTCTATTTCTATTGGGGATTTTTTGAGACACCAAGCCCATGTTAGATTCAGTAGCTCACTGCTGATTCTCAGTTTTTATCTCAAAGGCTTAAATTAAACAGTTTACTTTTTCTAAAGGTAATTCAGGGCTCCTCCTCTCTCCCCAGCTATTCTTTCCATGCTCCCTAATCAATATATTCAGACAAATTATTCTCCCTTAGTAATTTCCATTTTTTTCAACATTTATTGCTAGTAGATGATGAATGCATTTGAGAAACTGCTTTTGCTCTCCCCTAATTTCTCCTTTAGGGCAGGCAGCTCTATCTTCCCATTTGCTCCCCTGTAAAACAGTATATTTTCATTTTAGAGAGCAACAACACACATTGTAACCTTTCTTATTGCAAATAATATCCATTTCTGGACATAGGACATAGTTGGCAAGCCAACGTAACTGATTTCAATAGTGACTTTTCTAGGTAAAGATGACTGCTATACTGAATTATTTATCTTGAAACAAAATCGAAAGATAACATAAAGTAGTTTTCACAGAACTGAGAATACCAAGGCCAAGAAGAAATATAAGAAATTAACTTGACCAATAGATAGGAGAAGTCCGCGTCACACAGTGCAAGAAGATACATTTCACAGAACTTCCAAGTTACAACATAGTGCTCAAAAAACTTGGAACGAAGGAGCCAGGGTATTGGAGAGATGAATTGTAACTGGAGTATGTGGGTGCATCACAGATAAAAACATCTCCATGAGCCCCTTGTTTTGCTTTGTTTACATGTGTGATTTCACCCATTAAACTGTCATTACCTCAGCCCAGGAGTTTTCTCAGTTTTACCCTTTCTATTCTCTTCCCTTTCCTGATGTGGGGGGATTGACTGATCAGCTGTGTGGTGCTTAGTTGCCAGCTGAGGTTAAACCTCTGCAATGTGCCATACTGTTAATTGTATTGTAAATAAAGCTGACTGTGTTCCCATCTCTGAAAAAAACACTCACATCCAGCACTTCTATCAATAAAAGGAAATAGAAGAATTTACCACAATGACACGGAATTAGTTACCTGCCTTAGGCTTTTCATTATATTTTACTTAATAAAAGTCCAACAAATTTAACATTACTTATCACTGCAACAACTCCTGTACTGCACAATAAACATATCACTAAGTTCCTGAACTTTATCATTCAATAGGAAAGAACAAGTGCATCTAAGCCTAAAATCTTATGGATTTTTGCCTGCATCTTTACTATAACCAGTACATTATATATATACACACACACTTGAATAGTTAGGAAAAATTATGCTATAACTGTATAGTCTCCATGTACAGTCTCCACCTAGCACTTGATCCCAGTTCACTTTTCTCCTAAATAGCTCAATTTGAATCTATAGAGATGAGTACTTTGATGCTGCAAACCTTTTCTATTTCCTCCCCCTGTGTCACTGTTACCCAAAAAACAGAGGTGAGAGGATGGGTGTAATGGTTTAGGAATGGTACTCTACAGTCTAGTGTCCCCACCAAGACTCTCTCAAATCACACTGCCACTCTTTCTCACTCCTCCTTCCTGTTGTGGTGAGACAGAGAGGAGAAATACAGGCACAAAAGGTCAAGGTCATGGGTTGAGATAAGACCAATTTTCTGAAATAATAAAATGAAAAGTGACAGCAACAATATCAATGACAGAAAAACACACCAAAAGGAGAAAATGCTCTCTCCCTGAAACCCACAACTACGAACATCACTGACTGGCTTATCCTCCTCCATGTTTTCCTGACCAGAAGGAATTCCTTCTCCCTTTCCCCCCACCTCGGCAATGACCTTGAGGTGGTACAGAACAACCCTCACTAAGAAATTAACTCTATCCTGGCCAGAACCAGGAAATGGAAACCTTTTGTTATAGCACTACTCACAGTAGCCCTCATCTCCTCCTCAAGAAAAAGCTGTCTGCAGATGCACATCCATGCTCCTCGACACCTTTCATTCTACCTGTTTCAGGTTTGCAAGAGGAGGTTTTGATAGAACATAGATGAAAGCTGGGGAGAAGTGGACCATACATTAGCTATAGGTATATTACTACGAATCCCACAACAGTGAAAACGTGGAGGCCTGGCAAGAAAGTAGTATGTGTGTGTTACCTGAGCAAGGGCAATCTGGGACAGAGAAACACCTCTAGGAAGACTTCTGCGAATGCCCTCTGGTCTGAAGCAGACACCAGAATGTACAACTATGCCTGTAAGTATGCAGTTCTCTTATTACATAATTTATACACATGTTCTCTGTATAACTTCATATAATTATATAGAGGGAATTAACATATTTCTTGCATCTAAACATACTTGGGATAAAAAGGACTTTCCAAGAGCTAAGGAAGACTTTTTTTTTTTTTAAAAGTATTTTAGAATAGTTTTTAGGTTAAACCTCAATCAATGTGTAACACTATTCTGAAGCCAAATTATTTTCTGCTTTTCCAAGCCCTTAATTTGTCACGCTCATAGCTCATACAAATAGTTACTGGATTAGTTCCTTCCATTTAGCCTGCCCATTCATCTGTTTTCTTACTTTGCTCATTTAGATCTTCCTGTAACTATGAATAAACAGCAGTATTACTGACCATCAAATGATGCCTCTATTTCTCCCCTCACTTCTAACTGCATTCCTATAAGTTGCCCATATTCTCTTGAGAACTGCTAAATGAGCACCTCTCAGAAGGAATTCAGTGCCTTTTATGGTCAACTCCATAGCTTACATTTATACTATCTCTTGCTCAGAACCTGGCACACATTCCTAATACATAGGTATGTTCTGAAAAGTTTCTTTATTGCTCTTCTTGCAAGTTACATTACTGGCACTTCTGCTCAACCAGTAAATGCCGTGTATCAAAATCCATAAAATCTAATCTAATACCTCACTTGGTGCAACTGCAATTGCAGATAAACAACCTAAATTGAATATAATAGGTAAGATATCAAAACATCACTCTACAATATTTTAAAAAAAATAGAATTAGTTAAAAAATATTTTTTGCAAAGAATACTCTAGTAAGATTTGCCATGGCCACCTGCTGCACATGTCATAGCCACAAACACACAGTAACGGCAGGAGCATGTGTTAAACCATATTCCTCTCCTAGGCCAGAATTAACAGCTTGGAGCCCTAGCCTTGAATTTTGAGCTTCAGCTGCTACTATTAGTAGAAAAATGTGTGAATGGGGAAGCGGTGGTGGGGAGAGTTGTGGGTGGAAAGAGGTAGAGGTATTCCAGCTCATTATTTCCTAGTAAGCTTGTACAACGGTATTAAGAGCATCTTTTATACTGAAAATGTTGTTCTGACTTAATGGCTCTGGTCTGTCTTCCTCTTCACTAAGTACTGCAACATGCATCCTCTGCAATAACAACAGTAACTCCTCTCCATTTTGAGAGGATTCACGTGTGTCAATCATTTGTGCAGAGAATATTTTACAAGTTTAACTCTCTTCAATTTAACACCTTAAATGGAGCTTACTTTGGTGTACACACTCAAGGGGAATAGCTAGAGAATAGGAGCGGGATTGCTTTTTTCGGTGCCAAGTGGCTCTCAGGATGCCTATTCTGTGTTGAGGCACCCAGCTGGAGGAGAAAAAGGGTGGGGGGACTATCAGATCCTTTTTCCCCATGGAATTATCAACCTTGAGGATATTGAGACTTGCCAAACACTGATTCCTGCTGAAGCATCCCGTGGTTCTTGTATCACCTTGTCTTCATGACTACAGGCACCATACCTTACACTCACAAACTGATCCAGCAATACTTTTAAAACCAACTACAGTCTGGTGACCTCCATTGCAATTACTGGGAAGCTGCTGGAGGACCTCTGAAGTCACTTCTTAGCCAAATGTTTATTCTTTACCAGAACATCAATTTGTTCTGAATATAAATAGCTTTTTTTCTTCCCAGCAGAGCAAAACAAAAGCCGAAAAAGAAATCACTTTCGTCAAATGCAGAGGTCTAACAGTTGCACATTTTTAGCCTCTTTTTCACCCATTCATGCTACTAGGCCTTTTTTTTTTAATCTGTTCCCATTTGCACTCATGTTCTGAAACAATTCTGAATAACCAGAATTGCAGTCAGCTTTTCTGAGGAATGTCATTACAGTACTTTGCCCAACAGCATTAACATTTCCTTTACTCCCTTGAGAAAAAGCCCACATATTTTGATACATCCTGAATGATCACATTTATCTCTCTTATGGCTCTGTCTCATTAGTGCCTCATTCTGTGAAGGAGTACACAAAGTCCTCTCCTCCCTTAGCCATTTCCAGCTGATGATCTTCACACTTAGTGCAGAAATCCCTATTGTTACTTTCAGAGGGCATGAATTTTAATTTTATATAAGTGAATTACAATTTTCTTGCCATTATTACAGTCCTCAAGTTCATCTAGTTCTTTCTTTACAATATTGTCATCTACCTTTGCACTGGACACATCACATAAGCAATACTCATCTCCTCTGCTGCTCAGGGAAAGGCCCTGAATAAGTAAATCTTTCAGGCTCATGCTAGTCTGATAAATCTTTAATTCATTTACAATAAAAAAGGAGAAAGAATTATAACTGTAGAGAGGCACAATCAGAGCTTTAGGACTTGTACAATGATCCTTGTGTGCAAACTTACCCAACTCAAATACTAAGGTTGTATACAAAAATCATGAATGATCTTGAGATTTGCTTTTACATTTAAGCCTCTAACCATTGCTGAAGAGCTTTACATTTATGTAGTCTTCACTCAGATACAATCTTGTAAAGTACAAGTACTTTAGGAGCAGATCCTTATCAACTCACACTTCTTGAGTGCAATTTTATTTCAATGGTAATGCCATTATTCCAGAAAGCAAATGACAAAAAAAAAAAGAATTTAAAAAAGGCATCTTAATTAGGAAATTACTGTTCTGACAGATCAATGCACAAAGCAGGACCAAACAGGACTCTTCATTCAGAAACAGTACCAATTAAAAAGCAACAAAGCTTGCAAGCTCAGCTCTGTGTTAGCTAAAACACCTTATAAGAACCCTGTTCTTATAAGTTACTTTTTTGAACAACTGAAAATGGGGATTCAACTGGCTTTTGGTTAAAATCAAGTGATTGGCCAGTGTGAAAGTTTACACTACTTTAGTTTTTGTACATTCCAGACTTTATAAGTTAGCTTTGTAGAGGTGTTGTGCTTTGCTTTATTTTGTATGTAAACAAACACCAGGAAGGCCTTTTTAACTCAAAACTTTGTTGTTCTTCTATATATGTATATATATAAAATCTTATGTCACCTTTTCACAGTTTTCTAGGAAGACAGTCCCTGGAAATAAATGTTACCAGAAGAAATTTTTCTTGAACAACAGAACTGGATATTGGAATATTTTTTTGTGGAGGTTTGGGTTGGCTCCCTGCCAAGCCCAAGGGCCAGGCACATGGATCCCCCCTGCCCCGAGAGAGAAGGGAAAAAAAGTACCCAAAAAGACAATTTTAGTAAAAGTATATATATATATTCACATATATTACAATTA
>JAWWMP010000005.1:19967736-20000903 GCA_035047865.1 Dendrocincla tyrannina
TCTTTATATACACCTGATTACGTGAAGGAACAGTGTGGAATACTTCCTTAGTTACAACCTTGCTACCAAGGAAGGCCTAAACCAAAACCAAGAAGACTGAACTACCACATTTTCTCTGTTAACTATATCCTATTATATGTTCTTCAAAGTGCACATATGAAGTTAGTTACAATCAAGCTGCCTCCAAGATTCGGTTTCTGAAAGTAAAGTAACAGTAAAAGACTCACCATTTCCTGCAAATGGAGGTGACTTGCTATAGGGAAAAGCTGCATGAAAGTTCCTCCAGAGAGGAAACAAAGTGAGTTTAGGCTGTCAGCTCCCTATGTTCTCTTAGCTACCGTAGAACTCGCCTGAAGTTTTATAGAAACATAGGAGTGGAAGAGACCTGCTGCATTATAGTCTAGCACTTTGAAGTTGTGGATAATCTTGAAACAGATCCCACTTCAGAAGGCTCTGCAGAACAGCTGGGTACATAGGACCTCGTGGCACCTCACATCCTGGTAATAGTGCATCATAGACACATCCTGTTGGGTGGCTTCCACAGTGAGCAACCCCCAGTATGTTTTTCCAGTGTGGAGGGCTATTTCTTGCCCTGTGAAGCCCTGGCAGCAGAAGGGTCATCAGCAGGCCAGGCACACTTCCCCTGGGGGAGAGACTTGAGGTGTGCAAGTGGACTGCACACCTAAGCCACAGTGACACAGCACTAGGAAAGGGTCAACAAATGCTCCATTAATTCCACCATTTTCTTATTAAAAGTGTTTGATTAAATGGGGCAGAAATGTTAGTATGATCCAATGTTACTGCTTAAATAAGAACTGCTTCTGAAACTGAATTTAACAACTAATGTCCTAAGGGCCTAGACATAAATGAAGCAAAATGAATGTGCCTTTATTGCTCTATAGTGGGGATAGCATAGGAATTCAAGTGGAAAAGAAAGTGAAAGGTCAGAATTGTGGTATTAGAGTATTATGGTTGAAAAACAGGAAGAAAGAACAGTTAAGCATTAATTGAGGTAGATGCCAAGCACAGGTCAGGTCCTTTATGTGATAACAGCCACTGCAGATAAGATAGAGGACTCCCATCTAACTTTAAAGAGTTAAACTAATATGGAATATATTCAACCTGAAAACAGTACATTTCTTTTAGATCTTCTGCACTTATCATTAATAACTACTAAATCTCAAACTAAATTTGCACCTCTTTGTGCCCTGTTCTTGTCATGCTGCTACCAACCTCCTGAGCATCTGTTTCAGACAGGGCCACAAGCTGAATCACCCAATTGCAGTTTGCAATTACCTTTTAGTCTGTGTGTCTGTGCACTCCTTCAAGCACACACCCAGCCTGGATCTTTATTCAGCCATGCTGGGATAACATCCCTTGCTACCAGTTCTCAGCCGCATCTTCCCCCGGGTACAAATAACGTGTCAAAATTTGTCCTCTTTGGCACAAAGCCCAGAGTCACTGAGAGAGGGTGAAAATGCACAGAACACTCAAAACTGCTGTACACTGCATGTTGTTTTCAGGCTGCAGGTTGTCCTGTAGATGTACTTTTGGCCCACTTCAAATCTAGTTTTTAAAAATGAACAAGTGCATTATGCTGTCTGTATCAACAGCATAACAAGTAGAACTAATATCCACTTCAAGTTTTGTAATTTATTAAATAAATCCAGCTATTCCTCTTCAGAGAGGAGAGCTTAGACCTGTAGGTCTATTTAACACCTGGTTAAACACTGCTTAACCTCACTGCACTAGCCAACTATTTTTCAAAGAAGTTGAATTTTGGCTAATAAAGTCCCAATTAAACTGCAGTCATTGTCATCCACTATCATTAGGCTAAATTGGTTTCCTGGGAGATGGTCCAATAAAACAGCCATACCAGTTAAATGCTTACCAGTTAAGTAAGATATGCAACACAGAAAAGAATGTGTAAAAGAGGAAATTCAACTGCCTTTGACTCAATTCCACATAGATAATTTGCCAACAATTTTAAGATCATGTGCACTGCAACACAAACTATTAGTTTTCAAATATGTCTGTGTGTACACTAGTGGACAGTAAATAACATCTGTGTAAATCCCATTTCCTCATAGAGCCAGTACAACGTATAATAAAGACTTATGTAATATATGCTCTGCAAGGGGCTGTAGGAACAAAAAACAAGGAGTAGGTGTGAAGTGCTCTACGGGAGTTGGTTCTGAAGACTAATTTAGGATGACCTGTGTTTAATAATAACAGCTGAGAAAAACAATTTCAAGGTTGTCTCACAGAAACCCTAGTCCTCACTTCCAAATCTGGCACTTGAAAGAAAGTGTCTACCCAGAGCTGCAATAAGTTGATCACCTAAGGAGAGACAAAAATAATTTAAGTTTAGCCATTTAGAGTCTAACCCAGTTGTTGAGAATTTCTCTGATGTCAAAGAAAGGCACTTCTGGTTGCAAAATCATCTCTGATAGGAAGAACAAATAAATTTCTTCAGATACTGATTTATCTCTAATTCCTATAGTGTGTGCTTATCCAAGTTAGGAAAAACATTTTCTACTATTAAACAGCACGGAAGCTGCCCTGAAGGTCTGGCAGAACTGAGTATATGGCTTTCTGTCTGTAGCCTTTTTATAGGATAGAAAAGAAACAAGCATCCTTGAGGATTGGCAAATCCAATCATTCACCTGCACAGATCATGCAGCAAGCAGCACAGGCTAAAAAGGACAAGCGTTATATGAGTCTCACAACGTCTGGGACAGACGATCAGGCTTCAGAGTAAAGCAGCTTCTATATGGTCAGACCATATAGATATAATGCCGTAGCCACATTGTCATGAAAAGGTACTAAAACACAGCTTTAATACCAGAAAGAGACAACTGTGTAAGGACGCTGTCTCATTTGCCATATTTCCAAGTTAACATACCCTGATTCTTAAGAACCTAGCAGCATATAAGACTTTTTAAGATAATGGGACCATGCTGTTGTCTCCTTTTCATAGGGTGCAATTCTAGCCTGCACCATGGTTTGAGCTTCACATCAGAAACAAAACTGAGCCAGAATTAAAGCAAAGTGAAGTAGTAAGTACACCAAACATACATTCCTTGCACATAGTTCTTGGAGCAGCTGATTTAACTGGAGCAGAAACTAACACACATCTGATTTCTCACTGCTACGAAAATTCAGTGAGCTTGGGGCTCAGTGGTCTGCAATCACAGATGCAGGAAGCAATTCAGACCTCTCAGCAACTCTTGTCATCATGTTGCCTTAAAAACCCAAAGAGATTTCACAGTTTCATCAACAACCAAGAGTAAAAGAAAGGGGGTTTTATATTTTAAAGGAAAGCTAAAATTTTAGTATTATTTAATGTTTTTAGAGTTTGATGCCTGTATGGTCTAAGTGTTGAACTGGCCTTAGGACAGCTTCTGCACTCAGGGTTGCAAAAGCCTTTTCTTCTGATGAATCCTCCAATGACAATGACTCATCATGCTCGCTGTCACGTGGCCCCACAAGTGTACTAGTACCAACCTCCTTTGCTTTGTTTTCTGCCCCTTTGGCTCCCTGCACCTTGGTGTATTGTCTTCACTGTGCATGGCTTACTGCCTCAGGTCAATGAAACTTTTTATAAACCTTGTCTTCACTTTGCTCCACACCTGCAGATGACCTTATCTATTTATGTTACAGTGTAAGGTGCATGCCACATCCTGTCTGAGCTTTTCCTAAGAATAACTAATGTGTGATAGCTACCCCAAGGCAAAAAACCCCACACCTTTCCTAGCAGTGAACCAGTTGTGTAGCCAAGATACTAACGCTTGACATTAGGAAAACTTATTTTAAATATTTCATTGAATGGTACCAAGTGAAAAATGAATGGTGGCTCAAACACCAGCACCAAAAATCAGTTCACGTGCCCAAATGCATACAATAAAATGTACAAAATTCTTTTCACCTCCTAAGCACAGATAAAATAGAAAAGGCCCAAACCTACTTAGCATTTGCATCTTTATGTTGTTTTGGAGGAACTTAGGCTCCAGTTATTGGACATTCCGATAGCACTGAAGTTCTGGTAGCAAAACCTAATTACTCTGGAGACAACTACATTCAACATTAATCTATATTTTTACAGGAAAAAATGCTAATACTCCCACAATTCTTGAGTCTTAGCAACTCAAAATCCCAGATAGTTTAGAAACATACCTACAGGACAGGAAGGCCTAAGTCACAGAGTTATGAACACTTTGAAAAATTGATACTGCCATTAACTAGAGAAAGCAATCTCCTTGATGGAATTTTATTTTCTACCAATCCAATGTTCAATTATAACTATTCTTCCCTTAAAGGCTTGGAAAACTAAGTCATGCTACCACTGGGATTGCTACTGGCAAACACTTACTTTTAAGCATGAGTGATAGAGGTTTATATTATTTCTATCCAAAATGTATGAGTTTGAGCACTGATGCTGTTGTGTGTATGCATGGCAATGGATAAGCCTGGAATGTGCACCTGCAACGCATAACTGAAATGGCACTTAGCACAAGCACAACATGAAAAAAGTGCAAGATCAGGCACAGCTTTTTTAAATAGATGATTAAATCACATTTTTAGTTTGCTCTCTCCACCCCCCTGAAAGCTCCTGTTGCATTTAACCATAGGTTTAAAAACCTATTATTTGTATTGTGCATTTGGGGAAAGAATGCAAGGAAAAAAAAAAGAAAAAATTCAGATTTTACAGGATGTTCTTAGCTTAGATTTCTTAAGAGAAAACAGAATTTTCGTGCTGATGCAGCCCAGTAGCACCTGACAGCAACTTCTCCATGTTAAATCTTTTTATCTGTTCACATAAACTTTATTATCTATGCCAGTGGCATTGTTTTATTATTTGTTTCACAAAGATATCTCTACTGAACAGTAAGAGTATTGATTTGAAGAGGTTTATTTCAATAGTATTATACATTTGAAGTGTATTAATGAATACCACAATCTCCCTATTTTTAATGTTCTGTTGGTATCTCTCTAACAATTTGTGCATCTTGGAACATCCTATCAATACCAGAGAAGCCATGCAAGCCGCTCATGCAAATACCTGTGTGGACTTCTCTCCTGTTTCATCAGCAACAACTGCATAATAGATAAATGCTTACATTTGTAAGCTCATTGGAATACTTTTAATGTGAACTGACCTTTGGCATTGATTGCAGTTCCTTCTGGTGCTTGCTTTAAAAATACTTTAAATACTTTGCTTTAAAAAGCTGAGTAAGTTTATGTAGCTTTTATGACAAATTAGATATTCTTGGTTGAATGGATCTTTTCATACCAACAATGCAATTATAACAAATTATGGCAATACATAGAAAATAAGACAAATTTGGAATTATTTTTTCTAAATATGGATATGGATAACTTTTATATGGATATTAGGGACAAGATATAAGATCTGGGGAAAAGACTGATTTAAGACAAATCAATCTGCAAGCGCCAAATTCACTACAGACATTCAGGGCAATAGCAAGTGTCACGTATAGAAGAGAGTCAAAGTCTGTTTGCTGTCTAGTTTAAGAGATTGCATGTCTCTTCACTGGGAATGAACACTGGGTTTTATCCTAACTGTCTGATGTCCATCACCCTTTTTGCTTTCATTGCACTTCAGTTATCAAATACCATGCTTGCACACGACAGAGATGAGCATTGGAAAACTTGTTTGCTGCTTAACATTTGCACAAATCTCTAGCAAAAAGAGTAATTCCCATTTTAGCACTGATATCGGTTTTATAATATCATTGCAGTCTTTCAGCACCTTTTCCTTTCCCTCTCCTCAGAGAAAAGACTGAACAAACTGATTCTATATTCCATGAGAAGTTAATATAGGCAGAACGTGTGACACTTCTGTAACATTTTACTACCCTTTTTTCCCTTAGACAATCTTCATCCCTGTGCAAAGGGTCAACATAAGGCCTGTTCAGCTGCTACTAATATTAAACTTAAGTATTCAGTCTCTGCACGATAAGAATTTCAGCCAAAGTATATATTATACAGACATAATTTAAATTATTCTGCCTCTAACCGGCTCAAATACACCATTACTTTACCCACAGTTTTATAGAATACAAACCATCAGCACAGGATTAGACCCAGAACTGCTGATGCATGCCAGAGTACAACATTCATGTACTTCACTCTAAATACTGTGCATGTCAAGGTAGACAGAGCCTATGCTTACACCTTACAAATATAAGTTAAAATACTGCTAGAAGAGTTTCTATTTCAGATAGGAATTTTTATCTCAAAGTTTTAGAATCAGTCCTCTATAACCAATTTCTCTGAAAACTATCCTGTGTAACGTGTTATCTTTTCTCTCTCAGCATAAATTCTTTAAAAAGCATCAGCAGGCCTAGTTCTAGCTACTTTAATAGAACTATCATCATGTATACACACCCACTTTGGGTTAAATGATTATTAGCAGGTGATCCTGTGTTAATATGGAATCACAACCTGCCTTTCCACTGTCAACAGTGTTAATGGCACAGAGGGTACCAACATGAAAATACAACAGCAACTTAATATCAAAAGGACTAGTCAAAATGTTTTCCCTTTGGTTGATTTTTTTTGAAGTTTGACTTGGTTTGGAGGAAGGAGATAAAGGCTCTTGAAGTTAGTGTCTTTCCACTCCTCTAGACTAAACCTGAACAGGAAAAAAATTGTAGATGCACTTTTAATGACCCTATGACATATCTTTCTGGATTTCTGATCTCTCAAAATGTATCAGTTTTATGACACTATAAGTAGTACCTTGTACAAGTTGTAGATAACATACCACTGCACCAAGGTTATCCATCCTCTTCTCTTTGTTGATACACAGAATTTGTAAGCTTTTAAACGAGGAACTCCAGATCTTCTTCCTTTGTCAGAAGTGACTTAAGCTTCTAGAGCCAGGATTTATAGGCACAATTTCTCCATCACAACACTCACCTGAGATTATTGCACTGACTCCCAATCTTGAAAGTGATTCTGCACTTAATATCATGTTCAATACATCCTGCTCTTAGCAAAAGCAGGGAGAGAACAGGGGACAAAAGAAGGTTGGCAAGTATAAGTGGAGCTCTTTAGAGAGGCTAAAATTGCTAGCAAGGATGCTTGCTAACCGTGCAGGTGCTAGAGACCTATGGAGCAGAAATCAAACAGCTCTGTATGCCCCCATAACACTTTAGAGTAACTCCAGATATGTGCAAAACTAAGTAGAGCTGTGGTGAAGTATCACACAGCTTCTCAAAGTACAAGTGACAGAGAAACGGTTTTTATCCGTACCTGATTTCCTGTGTTCACCCCAAAAGAAAACATGATGGTAAACTTGGCAACTGCTTGCAATTGTATCACAAATTGAGTTTTCTGACAAGTTATTCTTGATCCTCTGGTTTTAACCGAAGAGAAAAAATAGTGTTGAGGGAAAAAAGAAAAGAAATTCAATTTCTGGTTTAATAGGTCCTTGACGAAACATGGGTATAAGGGGAAAAACTGAAATAAGGAAACCATGCAAGATATTTATATTGAAAATGCAATCATTTAAAAAGTGGGAAGTTCCTATATACATCAGCATAGGAGGTTTACTAAAAAGGAAGCAGTATTGGAAGTGCCATCTGAAGACATATAATGTCTAAACAGACCATAAACCATTTTGTCTTTTTCACCTTTGCAACTTACATAAGCCTTTACAATAACAGCTGACGGTAACAAATACTTTGTTACCTTTGCTTCTCTAGGCAGCAAAGTTAAAGCAGCAACCTAGCCTTCATCAAACCCTTTATAGGCATTAACACCAGCATTTCTCATTTTGCAACTTAACTGCCAAAAAAGGAGCTAATTCTCTAGTTTGATTTCTTCCAGCAACTGAAGTTATTGAATAAAAACTAAATCAGTTGCACAAAATAGAAGCAAATACTACAACAAGAGATAGCCAGTAAGTTTGTCACAGGAACATACTAAAAGAAAAAAGTTAAATAAATTTACACTTGAAGAATTTATTGTACATTAACTTTATTTTATTTTTTTCCTATAGTACAGCTCTTCAAAAACGAAAGCAGTAAAAAGATGCATCTTGGCAATAATGCAATAGAAGAAGAGTGTTTATTACAGCTTCTATAAAATCAAAGGACTTATCTCTTCAGTAACATCAACAATTACACTAACTGAATAACAGAGTAACTGAGGAGGTTAATTAGAAGTGTGCCTTCAAACACTGTACATACAATTTGCCTTTCCATTGTGTAGTCTGTGCAGAAATTTCCTGATACATCTCCTTGAGCAGAGAAAATTTTCTCCTAATATAAAACAGAAATGCACATCCCCTGGGCTCCACAATCTTGTTTATATATCCTATTAGCCTTTTGGTAGCCCAGTTCTTAGAGACACTTATGGACACTGGTTTTACCTCTAAAATATTCTGAGAGGCTGCAAACTTCAAAGAAACCATTCTGCCCTACTGTTGAACATGTAAACTAGAGAAAAGAGATGAAAAGGTAAACTACTCATACTTTGCAGCCCTTAACATTTTCCAAGGCATCTGAGCATTAATTTAAACTGTGAAGTCAAGAGGAGGAAAAAATCAAAGAAGTCATTTTGAAGAAAATGGCAAACTCTTCACAGGCATTCCTCTAAAACCGGCTCATAATGTTCTTATGGCACATGTTATTAGAATACAAGACCATCCGGTATACAAACACTGCGTGATACTCACTGGTTTTCATTACTCCTATATCACACCTATGAAGACTTTTTTTTTTTCCGAGAAAGCAACATGACTAGTATTGGGTTTATTTTAATGATGCAACAAGGTGAACTACCTGAAGGGCCAAGTTGTACCTGAAGAGTTGAATCAAGATGAATGATACACTTAGTATTTCTATATTTGAAGTATTAAACTGTTGTTTAAGAAATTAATCATTGTCTAAATGCTACCACGGTCCCCTTGGCTGGTATATTAACATGCTTTACATGCACAATAAGAGCAAATGAGCTTAGCAGCCAGAAAATCATTCTTGCACGGAATCTATAAATACTCAACTACCAAACAGTGCAGAAGAAGAGGGATAATTTCTCATAAGAGATCCTAAAACAGAAAAAGGTCCAAATGGATATAATTCAGTATAAGGATGACACTGCTTGTCCATGATGAGTCAGGTATTACTTTCACATGGGTCTTCATGTTGATTTCTTTTGCTTCCCAGTGTTGAAAGCCAGAAAAAGATCAGTACTGCCTTAATTGAGTTTTGGAGGGTTTCTCTCAAGGTAAGAGACCTATTTTTTAAGGTCCAGCACAGAAGAAAAGTAGTCTTGTGTCTGGATATGCATTCAGATCTCAGAAGCAAGGACTTTGCTCACTGTCTATGATACCTGAAGCAAGCAACCAAATCCCACATCCTGCCAACTTATGCCTCTGTACTTCATGTAGACAAAAACGTACTTCCCTCACAGGGGTAACGGGAAGAAAATTCATGACAAGATCAGCAGGTATCCTTAGCTGGCAATGGGCAAAGGAGGGGGCATCACAGAGACACTGGGGGGCCAAGACAATAGTGCCACAGGACAGGCCAGGAACAATCAGGGGAGTGCATGGCCAGGAGAGCCAGGCCGGGGACAAGCAGAGTCTCTCTGCTGCTGTAGTTGCTGACCCACATGGTCCTGGTCCTTTTGCAGAGGCAAGCACCAGCCTGAAGCACCAGCGCTTCCACAGAGACAGGGAAAGCAGAGTTACCATTCTGCTGGACAGCAAATTTCTAATTTAAAATACAGATCACGTGTTTTAGAGTAGAGCTTTGAACTGACATCCTGTTAACACTCTCAGCCTGCTGTTAGTTCAAAGTGGTAACCCTCAGATCAAACTTACGTAAAACACAGTGATGAAAGTCTAGAACTTAAATCACTTAGAACAGTTTACCTATAAAAGAGATCAATATCTTATATTTTAATTTTATTTGTATGTCTTCACATTACTTGGGGAGAAAAAGTAGTTTGTATCTTATCTGAGCACCTTGATGAATTTCACAGTTTATGTGTTGGTTTTTTTTTAAATACAACTTTGTATTACTATCACAGGTCAAAAGGTAAAGTCTCCTTGCTGCAACTTACTGCATGATGAAATAAATTGGTACCTACACTGATGTAAAACCTGGGAAATATGCTGCTAAAAGGGTCTGGAGTGACACATAGCTCTACGTAGATGTGGGAAGAAAATATGACAGTTTCAGATTTCACACCAACCCATGTAAACCCACAAATTCTACATTTGAGCGTATAGATTTATGCAGAAACATGATCGCAGACTTTTTTTCTGGCAGATGCAAGGCAAGATGCAGCACTTTATGATAACACAACCATCATTTTGAGGTCCTAATGATGCAGTTTTAATTAGATCAAAACAATGCAAATTAAGCACACATTGTTAGTTACCAACTGTGCCACTCAATATTCCAGATATGATTGCTTGCCATGTGAGCTTTGTATGGATGCACTGACAATTTTATGATCAATTTTGCCTCTTAGGCAATAAAATATTACCAGAGTCCCATATGATAACACCTAAAAGTAACCCTACACTACAAAGTTAAGACTCTGACAGACCTATATTACAGTGTTTGAATAGTTTAATATGCCTAGATGAGAGGAGTCAATTAATACATGAATATCTAGTGCCTTTCTAGTGAAGCTTTTACCAATATAAAATGTCACTCTTTCTTTTGTGCAGTTTAAGAAAGAAATTGTTTTTAAACCAACTTTAACACAAAACCAACTGAGACACAGATGTGCCTAGATGAACCAGCTGCCTATTAAGTAAATGTGCAACTTTGTTCCATAAAAAAATCCAGATAATCCAGGAATAATAGCAGAAACAAAAGCTATGATATTTCTTTTAGAGGAGGAAAGGAAATGGGTCAAAGTGAAAACACTTAGTTGTATAAACATACAGAAATATACAGCAAGAAGGTTTTGTGGAAAAAAACCCCTATAATCTCATTCTTGAATGTGTTTCTGTTATTAAATCAAGAAACAATTGCCTAAATTTGAATGTGCACCTTTGGAAGTGTTCAAGTAAGCTTGTTGTGGCATTTTTTCCCCCCAAAATCTTTCATTCTTCTTTCCAGCAGTGGACACATCCAAGCATATTAGATATTGAGGCTTCAATAATCATATTATCTTTTCTCAAAGTATATGATGAAACTCACTGTCTGAAATTCAACTATTAAAACCTAACCTTTAATTAACCTATTAAATTGTTAAACGCTTGAAGAATTGCTTTAGCACCTTATAGAAACTACATCTATATTACAGAAAATAAGTACCATTGACATGACATCACAATTAATTGAAGAAACAGTGGGAAAAACATGATCAGTGCAGTACTGACTCAAAGTCTGTTATGGGTTAGGATTAAGTAAATGAACAAATGCAACACTGGGAAAAGCCAATTCCTATCTACAAATAACTATCTAGGACTACAGAGAATCAGCATGAACATTTGGGAACTACTTGCAAAAGGCATGTATTTTAAGAGAGATATAGGAATAGGAAAGCTAGCAAGGAGAAAGAAATCAGGGTATGACTATGGTTCAGCTACTGCACTGCTTAGCCAGATGCACCCACGGCACATCCATCCGTCCATCTCGCCAGGTGCTGGCAGACAGTCCTATGGCTGGCAAAAAGGAACACCAGTACAGTTCATAATCAGAGCTTGGGCATCAATAAAATCACACCTGGCATAGGGATAAACATCCAGAAGAAAAATAGGGAGTTTTCTTAAATGTTTGTGAGGTGCCAGGACAACAGAAGCAGCAGCACCTGCCATCATGAGTGACAGAGGGACCAGAGAAAGGTCATACATGAAGTCAGAGACTAACTTCTGAAGAAATCCCACATCTCACACTTCCAAGTAATCTCAGGTTACCTTAAATCTTGGCAGCAGCTCTAAGCTTTTTCTTCCACAAATCAGAAATCTTGCTACATGACACCTTCCAGAACATGTGGGAGAACTTATTATAGCTAGCTAATTTTCTTAGCAGACATCTACTGAGAATAACTTCACCAAGAGTCTTTCTCATCTGTCACAGAAGTGTTTCTCATAGCCCCTAACTTCCTTACCAAGAAGCCAACAAATGACTTGGAAATCCATGTGTGGACAAAATTACAATTTGAGAGTAGTTCATTGACCTTCTGAAAAACTAAATGTTGTATCCCATCCATTCAATGTCCCTGTCATCTGAAAACTCTTGCTGTTGCAGTAACTTCTCTTTCTGCAAAATCCTACAATTTTATCTATCTGCACCCGAGAAGATAAAATGCAGTTATAATAGCAAAATTTTGCCTTTGCAGACAGCTTACAAAAGTTAAGAGGTATTTTGCCAGGTCCCCAGCGAAATAGAGATGCCGCCAAAATTTTTTTTGGCAGTAGTTTGAGATATTTGTTGGCCTAGAAAATTGACTAGATATCTAAGGAGAAATTTTTCTTTAACATATTGAAACAGGCACACTGGAAAAAGCTTTAAAATACTGATATACCCCAGTTGCAGCATCTAATTAAGAACATGAATTGCAGCACAACAATGCTGTTAATTAGAAGTTTTATCATCATCTGTTTCAACACTGAAAATATTTACAAGCTACAGGATATTGCTGCCTCAGAAATTAAACCTCAGGAGAAGTGTTACAGTATCAGCTATACCCACTGTATGAGAAAATCTGAATGTCATATATATCTAAACTAAATATCAGCAAAATTTCACCTTACATTCCTTTTAGTCCATTCACAGGAAGATGACAGGTAAGAGCTTTGAATGAAGGGCCCATACAGCCAGGTAATATAACTTACACATAGCAAAGATGAAAAGCAAAAGTTATCTATGCTGCAATATCACTGTCATACATTCTTTGTCGCAGTGCCAGAGATATTTTAAAGGAAGATTTGGCTTTTTGAACACCTTTAATAAGCTTCCTCAGAGTTTTAATTAGTAAGAGATCCAAGCAGTAGCTGACAGCTGGCAGAATCTCCTGTCGTGAGTTAAAGTCAATCTAATTAAGATTCTGGAAGGAAAACATATTCTTCCCAACACCCTTAATCAGTCAGGCTTGGTTGAAAATGCAATATGGAACCTTTTGCCTTGACAACAGCCTAACCTTCGAATTATGGCACTTTCAAACAACAATAATAATGGAGTGATTTTTTCATATGGAAATTTAATAAAACCCCTACAAAATCTCTGAAATGCATTCTCCCTGTTCCCCTTTATAAATGTTAATATAATTTTGGATTATTTATAATACTTAAGATTTGACATTTTATGACTAAGACATTTTGTGCTATCAAAGTCATAGACTGTGACATATAAAGCAGCCCTAAGAGACAAAGCAACTTTTTTTTTCCCCCTGGCACTTGTAAGAATATCTATTTACAGCATGAGTGGAAATACAGCTAGAACATTCAGGTTTAACCAGATATACATGGTCAAAGGGGGATTTGTCTTAATCAGAAGCCAAGGGCTATTTTGTGCGCTCTGGTTCAGATGCCATCTGAACCTCCAGGTCTCCGTGCTCTTTGTACTCTGCTCTGTCTGGAGCAAGCTGGCTCTCAGTGTAGAGAAATCCTGCCAGTCAAACTTTATCTCTGAAGCAGTATAGCCATAACTACCTCAAACTTTGGTGTTCTGCAAGCTCAATCCAAACTTTAGTGCAGCTAGCAGAAGTCTGTTGACTATTTCCTTTTTTAAAATCCACTGAAGATGCATTTTGGCTGCAAATATCAGTGTCAGATTCGCTTTTATGTTTACTTAAAATCATTACTGCCTACAACCCGTTCCAAACACCTGGCCCACTCCTGGCATGGCAGACTGCAGAGAGCTGTAGATACCTGACGAAAAACATCTGGGAAAAAACCCAGCTAAAAATCAAACAGCCCAGCACAGAGCACTGTCTAGAGTAAGGGTTGCCTTGAGGATTAATACAACTTCCACCAAGCCCAAGCGCTACAGTGGGCATGAAAATAGATTTGAACAGAAACCTTATTTAGAATTACAATATAAAGTCTCTGCTGCCTTTTTCCTTTCCACTGTCTTTTTCTAGCACATATCCTCTTACACCTCAGCAATAATACTTGCACTGCCTTTCTACTCATTCCACACATACCCTGGTTCTCCACTGCCATATGCAATGCACAATCAATCTTTCTGCAAATGTAATAATTTCACAGCCATTCTAGTGTCATCACATACTGTAGTTCTTCTAGGCAGCTGTAAATGACTGCAGAAGGTACAAGGCAGTCAGGAATCAGGCCTACAGTACTTAAAGTGATTACAATGAATATGACAATAATCCCTCTCTTTGTAAAACAAAATCCCAGGCAATGTGTATACATGGAGGTTAAAGCCTCTTGGAGCAGCTGCTAAGATGCTGCTTAGACTGCTCAATTATGCTATGAAACCAGCAGCAGCCACCCAGGTGATTTGATTCTCAGTACAGAAGCTGTGAAGTACAAAGTATAAGATGCTGATTTTAACAGCAGATCTAAGGTTGTCCGGCCAGCACAAACTGCAACCACCTTGGAAAAAGCTATACCAGCAAACTCTTCACTCTGTTCCCCCAGTCACACCTGAATCATCTGAACAACAAACGTAATTGTGGCAGCTAACATTCTAGACCCACCGAGTGACTCATGAAAAGCATAGGGAGCCCTGAGAAAAAAGCACTGGGAGCAATCGTTCAGCATGTTGCCATTTTGTACTACGATAATAAGATCGGTGACAAAGCTATGCTGGAAGTACAAGATGGCATTATGAATATTAATACTTAAAATTGGTTCAGTCTTATTTGTCTTTTAGATAGTGCTTTCAGACCTCCAGGATATACCTCCCCTAGCAAAGACCAGGGAAGAACTGCCTTTCTACTTCAGATGTATTGCTCTTTAGATATTCAGATGGGTAGCTACAGGGCCATGGCCAGGAAAGCTGCATTTCCATTAAGTTACTGTATTCTATAGACAGGCAGTCTCCTTGTTTTTCACTTTCAGCATTCCACGTTCCCCTTTGTAAGCCAGCTAATTTTACTTCTGCCTTTTGCAATTCAGCTCAGTTATCTAAGTTGCATTTCCCAGTCCAGTGCAGTTAACATCTTACTCTCTGTCCTTCTGTCACTGTTTTCCTCTGCAAATCTACAGCACACAATTTATTTCCATTACCAGGACACCTTCTCTGACTGAAGCTGTGGTGGCATTCACACTGAGCACACAGTTAGAACACTTATACTTCCATCCTCACCTCTGCCAGCAGCCACCAGCCAGCAATGACCTTCCTCTCAGCATCAGCCCCCTGCTATCCCTCTGCCTTTGTCTGTCCACAGACTACCACAGTTCTCTCTGAGTCCTGAATATCACCTCATCTTTTGAGGACTTTATATGCACCCCTGCAAATGCTTTCGCTTGGACATACATCATCTTTTAGGACTAACAAAACAAAGACAAAAATTTAAATGAAAATCTATCAAAGATAAAACAAGAGGACACATAAGTAGAAATGTAACACAAAGTTATCAGACTTGATCAAAAACTACTTTTGTGCTCATACATCACTGACTTTAGCAAGTTGTCTTGATTTAGTGCATGTAAGGAAAGCCAAAAATCCCAGCTAACATTTCACCTCATCTCTAGAGCACACCACCTAAACTCCCATACTTCTACAGATAAACAAGTGGAAAAAACCAGGTAGGCTGGGATATTTTAGGGGAAAAAAAAAAAAAACAAACAACAAATGAGGAAGGAACCACAAAGCCTTTAAGAAAATTTCACGGGGTTCAGGACATCAATTTGAAACAGACTAAGAAAGCCCCAAAACCAAACCAGGCAGATGCAGACCTGAAAACCTCCCTCCCTTGGGGAGATCCACTGCCTCTCATCATTTCAAGAGGCCTCAGGCCATATACACAAGGTAGAAACAAGCATTAAAATAAAAAAAGCAAACCAGGTTTCAAAACCAAGTAAAGAAAACTGGGACATACCTGCTGGTTAGAGGGGACCATCCCACTGCCTTTGAGTCATCACACACTGGGACCAGGAGCGAGTCTGCAGCTCGAGGGCAGGGGAGCAAACACCCAGGGTGTGCTGGTGGGTAGGGAACTCTCCAACAATCTCTGGAGCACCAGAGATTGGCAGGCTCCCTCAAGGGTCAGGTCAGGTCTAAAGACCACCTCAGAAATTCAGAGAAAAGTCCAGAAGGTCTGGAATGAGGCTAATAGGCCCTTAAATAGAGCCAGGTGCAGCCAGTCAGGGTCAGTACCACCCACCACCCAGATGATGATCAGGAACACCTGCTGGGCCCTCAGCACCATCACAAAAATGCACTTATTTCACCAGGTGCAGTTACACTTGTTACAAACGAGCAGGCTGATTCCAACAGTAGCATTTCAAAGCATTAAATACCCTCTAGTGCTCTTTGCCAAGGAGCTTGCTGTTATAACTTTTTTCTTATTTATGGTTAAAAGGAATATCAGAAATTTGGTACCCCTAAACTAAACCCTAATCTTCATCCCCAGTGCATGCCAAAGAGATCAGTCACACACACTGCACCCTCTACACCAACCTGATACACCAAGAGGGCTGAAAGAGCCTTGCTGGGACGAGGTAAGCAGGATTCCCCACCACCTTTATAGGGACAGAAAAACATGTAGGTTGCTTTACCTGTGGCTCACAAATGAGTCTACAGTCTGCTTAAAAGTACTCACAGAGTTTTTCTATCTCAGATATCCAGAAACAAAGGAATTCAATAATCAAGATGTCAAGATGTCAAGCTGGAGTAAAATGCTTTACCTCCCCAGTTTAAGTGGTGTGATGAGGCTTTGCATGACCCAGAATTTGGCACAGAGAATATCTGATTGATGCCAAGAGCCTTACACACATTTCCATGCAGAAATATTATCTAGGAGATTGGAATTGAAGTATTTAGGATTATGAAGTGATACAAATTGAAGACAAACAAGAGTCTAATGTAAAATGTTTTCTAATTTAAACTGCTCTAGTGTAGAAAATCTCCCACCCTGAATTGTCATTTTTTGAGCAGTACCAAAGATTTTTCTCCCTTCTATAGGTTCTAGTTTATTGAACCACTGGTTGATACAATTTGGTACCCTGCCGGAAAAAGTGGACAACAGCTGATGCCGTAGAGGACTTTCTGCTCTGTTACAGCTGCTCTGCTTGCATGAGGCAGCATGAAAGCTAAGGATATGGAGTTACATTTTTACTGATCCCTGAGGCAATCACTGTATTCCTTGGAGTATGAAATTTGATTACACTTATTATCTTAGCTTGCATAGCTCTGACTGTCTTTACTGCATATAAAATACTTCAGTCCTGTTAGAGATCCTGCAGAGCACTTGACTTGATAGCTTCCTTAGACAGGGAATGCTGCAGGTGGACTGCGCTATGCGAAAGTCCATGAGCTTGAGTTTCAAAATATTAGATTACATCAGTGTTTACACCACGGGCCAAGGTGAAAGCACATGATAATGGGGCAGCCTGAGGAAGCTTCAACTGTCATTGTTAATGCAGCACGTGTTCTAGAAGGAAAATATATTTATACTCCATCCTCTGTGGCTGTCAATGCAAGCCCTTTCAGGGACTCTAAGTCTAATCTCAAAAATTGCCAAATTATTTTATACTTGCCAGAAAAAGCAGAGCAGTCAATGGAAGCTAACTGAATAAGAAATCACAAAATACCTGAAATGAAGAACATGTTTTTAATTGCTTACTTCTCTCCCCACCGTAACGTCTGTCTGTGATGGATGATGTGACAGAATAATCTTCAGTAAATTCTAAGTAAATTAGAATTAGCAGAAGTGGCACTACATGCATCTTATTCAAAAATGATTCTTTATTTCTGTTTGGTGTCATCCTTTGGTTTCCTAGTTTATGGCATTATTCAGTGTGAGGGATGAGATAAAAAGGCTAGAAGTTTAATAAGGTAGAAGAAAAGTTTGAAGACCAAGTATTCTCATAATATGCAGATCATGTATATTAAGGAAGCACATTATGGTAAAAATATGTCTTTCTCAAGGACAAAATTTGCTAAATTACACAGTGCATGAAAATGTGCTTCCAAACACAGCATAGTTTGCTTTCTTGTAACTGACAAAGGGACATGCACTAATAAGGAAAACTTTTTTCCTTTGTGGGAAGTGTCTTACATTGTTGCTCATTAGAAAGGTGAAGGATAAAAAAGCAAACAACTTAAGCAGTAGTGCATTTCAGAGTTCCTTGCAAATGGAACCACGTCAGCTCAATAGGTCAAAAAAAGAAAAAAAAAGATATAAATATACTACCTGCTTTTGCAAGACGGTGGTTGTCCAACAATATACGAATGCTCCCTCTCCTCATCCTTTTCCCATCCACAATTAATATATACCAGAACTATTTAGCTAATTCTGATAAATACTGCCTGGGAGAAAGCACAACATACTGAGTCACTGAACACCACAATTGCAGGAAGGTTCCATTGTTCACTATTCAAATAAACCACACTCACCACATTTGAGAATAGAGCGCTGATTTAAATGGCATTGTAAATGTAAGCTCATTTATTCAGCAAATGCATGAAGTGCTACAACTTTCATTTACTGTAGTACTACCAGAATGATTAAAATACCGGAATAATTCTATAACAAACATGCTGCCAAGATTGAGAGAAATTAATTTGGAAACAAGTGGCATATTTATGAGTAAGTTTCCTTTGCCATTTGTATGCCTCCAACACAATCTTAATAAGTATTTTTGAGGAAATAATTGACTTGGTCATTCAATCAGAACATGTATTTGAAGGTTATTAAACTCAGACACATGTCCACAGAATTAATATATTGAAAACTCAATTAAAATTGAAATACAAAATCAGCCATCTAGTCATAATACAGTTGTGCTGTCTCATGACAGTAAAACAGAACACCACTCAGATCAGTTGCTGACACTGCATTCACCTCATTCTCAAACCTTTCTTTCTCTTTTGCCAAATTCCTAATTCACTTACCCATATTTCGTTACGATTCTGACCACTTGCTGTACTGGAAATCCTACTTTTGCTAAAGCTGCAAATAAATCTCTGTGTGTGTATGTATGTGAGCATATAAAAATAAACAAGCAGATGATTCAAAACATGCCAGTAAAAGGCACAAATGCCAATAGCTGTAGGAAGTTTTGTTAAACTCTTTTTCCCCCTTTTGCTTATCCCAATCTTCCCTGAAATACTTGAGGACTCTAATCAGTTTTTCTTGGAAAAACTTTACAAAATACTATGATCTAATAAAGGATCTGAAGATAAAAGAGATGAAGATCTAAACAACACCAAAAAAAAGTTCTGAACACATCCATACATGTCTATTTTAATAAAAATAACAGATATTAATGGTGCTAATTTATCAAATAACTTGAGGCCTTGATTATGTTTAAATATCAGACAACTTAGATTATAAATTGAAGCTTATTTCTACTCATATTTAGATGCTGACCATTCTCCGGTTAAAGAAGAATTTAATTTAAGGTTAAATTCAATCTTAAACCTTAAATTATTATTACATCCAGTCTAAACTCACCCCTCAATAGGTGCAGCCATATAGACAAACTATCTCAGGGAAACACTGGTTTATGGCATGAGCTACCAATGCCAGAATTAGCACTATAAAACCCAACAAAAATCACCCTCTATTTTGTGAATGTAAAATATTAGTAAAATCATATAAAATACAGTGCATTTTTATGAATATAAAAGATCCACAGAAACAAATATATTTTCATTGTGACCAAGATCTATAGCTCAAGTTTATACGCCCTGAAAGATTTATGATCTAGTTAGGTAGATGAAGATTCATGGCAGCACATTTAAGTTGTCACAGCTGAAAAAGTGATGAATTGTCAGAAATAATACATACAGCAAAATACTTCAGGTCCTATTAATTCGCAGATTTCATCTTAAGCATCAATAATTTCCATGTCTAAAAGCATAAATGCAATTAATTAAAGCACAATTAAAGAATGTTCTATCTCATAACACCAGATTAATTTATCTCAGACAGATTGCGCTCATATCCCTAATCCCAAAATGTAAAGAAATTAATGGGAACTTTCAAGATGGGTGGGTCTGGACATTCAGTGCTATTTAGAGGTGCTGTCCTTCTAAATGAGTCAATAAAGAAATGGCCTGCAGAGCACAACAAACTGGCACATCTGAGTCACTCTTCGTCAGCACTGCTGATTCCTAGTGGTTACAATCACCTGCTTTTAAACCCAATTCTACAGCTACATTTCACTTAGACATCTAAAGCAAAATTAATTTCATTGAGACTTTTGGTCTCATAGAGTTCCTAGTAATTATTTAAGAAAATTCTGTTATTAAGTCCATCTACTGAAAGATTAGTGGATCTGAAATACTAAAAATGCAGAAGTCATAACCCAAACTTAGTAGGCCTTTCAAACAATTGCATTATTGTTCTCTATTGCTTTCCTCTCTCTGTAGTCATAATGCTGCCATCATGATTTTCTAAACACTTCACAATCCAGTGAAAGCTGGAGCTATTGTTTTTCTGAGAAGTGTAATTCCAAGTAGGATAACTTTTAAGCATTTTAAATTTTACCCACATTGGTTGAAAGAAAAAAATACAGCCACGTTTCCTTCTGCTTATAGTGGCCCTTTCACAGTCAAGACCAGGAAGATTTTATCAGCTTTTATTAAGTCTTAACATGTTGTGACTAGATCCTCCTAAGATTTCTTAGATATATTTCCCAAAGGATGCCTTTCCAAAAAAGTTCTTGAAGCTCACTATCAGAATCAACTGGCAGTGGATTATCCAGGTGAAACACTTATGCAATAACAGTTTTCCCTGTACTACTGTGGGTTTAAAAAAATTGTTGAAATCATTCTGGAAAGCAAGACTAAGGTAACTAAATGTATGTTCCATTTTATTTTGAAACATTCTTGTTCTCTTTTACTGGTAACATAGAAATTCTAATAAAGGAGTATATAAACAAGGTACAAAAAGCAAACTAACTATAAATTGACCTGGTTTGTGCTAGATTTAGGATTTTGCTATAAGGGTCTATCAATAAAACTTTCTGCTAGTATATATGTAGCTGTTTCCATATTAAGCATAGAAGTTTTCAAAAGTAGCCAGGTGTTCTGGGAACATATTCATTCTTCTAATTAATTGGATTAGCTTTCCTTGCAATCATGTCATATAGAAGCACAGTGATGCTCATGTAACTCGTCAATAGACAAGTCAGTTTGGTTTGAGTGGAAAAATGTTTATTTTCCGTTCACATTACTTATTTTCAACTGAAGTTGGAAAACACTGATCTAAAAAGATGCTCTCTAACCAAGCATCACCTGCCCAGGGATACCACTCCTTTGTATCACTGATAGAGCAGAAAGCAGAAGCTCAGCTTAGGAAAACAGTGGGGTCCTGGCCCTGATGGCAGCGACCCTGAGAAGCAGCTCTTGACTCCAGATAAGATCTGCAGACACATTTGGAGAAGAGCAACTGTGCTGACTTTTAGGTAAGGGGGACTTCAGGATCTGTGGCGGGATTTTAGCGTCACTGTGAATATTGTACAGGCTCACAGATGCAATTCCCTTGATTTTCCTTTTGCAAATTAGTAGATTGTGAATGCTTATATTTATTTTTGAGTATTGTGTTTATTTTCAAGTCCTTAACTGCTGCTACCATGAACATTGGATACCATATAATAACACCAATAATTTCATAAAACAAAAATAGGTGAATATTCAGACATGTTTCTTCCCAACTACAATTTAAATAGCAGAAATATGCTGTAACAACCTCTGAGAATGGCAAATCAACTAATACAACACTTTTTCTGACTTGCTATTAGGACAGTATTACAAACTAAATTTTGTATTTGGCAGTAAACTGGATTTTGTTTGGAAAATTCAAGGCAATAAAATTCACATTACATACATGTGCGTATTTCTTTTCCCTTATTTCATCTTTGTCAGAAAGATTTAATCTATTCAGGATCAAATTTCATTCCCATTTAATAAACATTCAGTGATTCAAAGTTTACACTTGAAAAATGTTAAAAATAGATACTAAAATGGTCATTCAGTTGTGTAACTTTTAATCAGGGAGCTGGTATCAGTTCAATATAGTCAAACCCAGGAAAATTGCTTTTCCTTCCATCAACCCTGAATTTGGATATTTGACTTCAAAAAGACTTTTAATAAAAGTTAGGGTACCACTGGCACATGAGGCTGGAGGAACAAATTGGAAATATTACTGGAGAGGAAAAATACGGTGAAACAGTTGAGGCCTGGAGTGAATGAGACGGAGGTTATGTTCCTCTTGGTGACACTACATTACTTTCAGGCACTGTGCAAATCACTTGAGGTTTCGTGTTTTGGTCCTCAGGGATGAAAAGAAATGAATCCTGTCAGTCTATCCTTAGAGATGGCCATCCCTTAGCTTTCAGAACATTTTTTTATTTTATGAATTTATGTGTACCTGTGTACATACACATATGTGTATACATAATACATAGTTACTGCTAATCTAGACACATGCACATATATGTAATCTCCACCTGAAAAGCAAACTCTGGTGGGGTTCCCAAGCACTAATGTTATATAAAACAGATAATGTCCACAGAATTTAACTATCTCAGTGCAGACACAAAAGAATATGAAGGCAGGAGGCTGGGGATGGTTCTGGGAAAACATATGCATGAGTGTCTATTTTTGTCTGCCTATATAATTATCCTATGATTAATCCAAATTACAGTGAAAAGGGAGGGAAACAAAACCAGACAACACATGGATGGCTTAACTTTGAAAAGGGGAAGTGAACAATACTCTTTTGCTACTGGTATTCTAATACAAAGACATACAACATGTGAAGTGACATAATTTACTTTGACACACCATCATTATTTGCTATGATAAATTAATAAACAGCACCTTTGGGTGCTGCCAATTCATTCAGTTCCTGTCACAGTTGATTAGAATATCTGACTGAGCTGGAATAAAATGGAGAGTGCATTAAAATATGATAGTTTTCTTTGTTTACTTAATGCAGAACAATTACCGCTTTTTCATTTCCCCAATCACAATTTTCTCATAAGTAGTGAGCATTTCTACCTCTTGCTTACACAGCTGCAATGGAAAGGGTCATTACTCACATTTTATTATTGCCCAGAGCTCTTAGTTACTGTGAAATAGAGGAGTAGTGGTGATTTAAATATGCAACACATAGTCTAACTAATCACATTTGTTTGAAAGATCTATGATTAGCAATATTAAAATAAAATCAAAATGTCTGAACATTCTATAAATTTAATCTTAGAATGTTGTATGCTCTAACATTAATGATATTCCAACAGTGTGTATACTGTAGAGAACGTGCCATCAGTGTGGATATCACAAACATGAGTAGCATTCTTGAATCATTAGTATTCCATTCCAACAGCGCTGCCCTTTGCAAAATATGTTCAGGTCATTCTAAGTTAATTTCTCACTTTCTAAATAAGAAAAAATTAAAATTTTTAATTGTTTAACCTACTTTGGTTACCATCCTCCTGTGGGATTGTGCAGATTTCTTTTCCAGTTACTTCTGTACGTTATTGCTCAGTATCCTTTTTTTCTTCAATTTTACTGTGATTGCATCTTTGCTTCTGGTACAGGAATAGTCCCCTGTAGTACGCATATAAATACTTTAACCCGTTTCTTTCCACAGGGCACAACACTATCTTTGCTTTATCCTTTCAATTCTTCATTGCAGGGGCCTGATTGTATTCTAAGGTTATTTCACGTCACTCTAGCAATTTGAAGAGTGTTTGCATACTCTGTAAAGATTATTGACTACTAAGGGCAGGTAAGTGCTTACTGCACAGGGGAAACAATCCCAAAGGCTTAAACAAAGGCCTAGCAGAATTGTGATCAATACAGCCACTGACTCCAATCAACTCAAAATCTCATTTTCTCTCCATTATTTATGCTTAAGATCTTCAGTGTATGCTGAACTTTTCCTGCTATCAAGCTTCACTGTAGTAAGAGATGAGTGGCATGAATGCTGTATGGGCTGGCAAGAATCCTTTGGTTCTCCTATTGGTGCTCAGGTTCCCACTGCGTCTTTTGGTAAGTTAATGAAGCTTAATCTAGTAGGAACTGTAGGTACTAAACGTACTGAAAATCCAACCATTTTTGATGGGTTTAAATCCCACAACTTCAGGGATCTCTGCCCCCTTCACCACTTGGAAATTTCAGGCCATAGGCTTGCAGTTGCATTATCAAGATTAATATGCTAATACAAGAAAGTTTGCTAAGCTTTACTGTCCTACAGAACCTCTTCCAACTCACCATATTCCATGATTCTGTGAACCACTTATATGTAAACCTTAACTCCCACTCTGTGGGATATTTGAAACCAGAAGAACAAAACATTTGTGAACAGGCAGGCATCTGCCTTGTCTACACTTTGGAGTCCAAATATGAGTGAACTGTCATAAAAACATAAAGAAACCTTTAAATTAATATTTATTGAAAGTGTACTGTCTAGCTAAACACTCTTAGGGCCTTTATTTGCACAAGCATCTCTCGGAGTCATTAACAGACTTCATCTCCAGTTTACCTTCGGGATTTTATACTCTCGTCTGAAGCCAAAAAGCAGAGGAACTGGGTTTGGCCAAGGTTAGACAGAAATTTGGGCTGAAGCACTAACTGAAATCCTGAAACGATATGTCTATTGCCTTCCAACAGTTTTTCCTCCACCATTCTGTGCTATAAGAACATGGTTTTTTTTCTAAGGTTATCATTACTTTCCTTTCTCGTGACACAGAAATACACAGAGCATGGGACAATTCAACATGTGGTGCAGGTGGGGGAGCAGCACTTTTCAGAAGTCGTAACTCAGAGACTCCTAAAGAGAGCCCACTGCAGCTCCTCCAGCACAGCTCTGTGCCAGCTTCAGCCATTGAGGACTGCAGCATTCAGTGCCCAAGCTGTTGTAGCCTAGAGGCAAAATCAAGGGAATTAACCTTTTTAAGCTCCCCTTCTTTTTTGTAGCTGTTGCCCAGGCAATTTTCTGCATATGATGAAGAGGAAGCCAGTGGCTCCCTTGGGAGAAGCTCTCCTCTGCGTCACACACCTAGGCCAGTTCTAAAGCCTCATGGTCACCCTCTGTGAAAAATGCAGCACATTTTTTTATGTGCTAAAATTACCGGTGTTGGGAGCCTCAGACATGATGAAGGATTGAACAGATGTTCTTTTTATATATCTTTTGTAGAAATTCAGTGTCTCATGGCACTGGTGTTTGAACCACTTCTCTTCCATTTAATTAAGAAATGATGAAGTGTGGGGAGTAATGAATGGAAAGGGCCTGGTCCCAACCCCAGTGAACTCCAGGGAATGACTCCTTCAGATAAATGGACAACGCATTAGGAGTTAAGTGCCACATGGCTGTACAGACTGCTGACATAATCACCGTAATTTCAGAAAATAGCTTGTTCTTAAGAAATACCCTGAAGTCTTCATGTGTTTAAAAGAAAAAAAAAAGAAAGAAATTTTGCTCCTAAGTCTGTCTAATCTTCTTAACTGTATCAAAAGGCATGAAAAGATTTAGGAAAATGAAGCTCAGAGGAGAAGAAAGAGCCAGTCAAAAGATTTGTGAAAGGATTAAATATTAGCAGCAGATGATATGAGGGAGTACAATAGAGCCACAAGGTTTGAAGATTTACCTGTTCTCTGCCATTAGGTGCAATGATTATTTCCTCCTATCTGCCAATGGGAAGGCAGATGCTTTGAGGGTAGAAAAGGCATTTTTGTAACCCTAACCATCACACTTATTGTTACTATTAAATCCTTACACTAGGGAAATCCAAGAGGTTCTTTGAAAAGTAAAGACTCTATTAATAAAGAGGGATTTCACTTGCAAATATACAGCATAGAAACAAGAGAGACAAAAGGTAATACAAAAAAATGCAAATGAACACTGAAAACCCCTCGTGCAGTTATTTTAATTATTGCTGTCCAGGATTTAAATTGCAAGTAACTTTTAGAGGTTTTGTATAAATAAGATGTACTTGAGGCTCTTCTGTTTCAGGGATACATGCTTAAATACATCCATGCAGTGATTTTGCAAAGCATGGCAGAGGTTACTTTCATAAGACTTGATGTTGTCTGATATGAGCAGCAAATGATGGACAAAACAGTATCCAAGCACCTGGACAAAACCCAGAAAGTCTAACTCTGCCATTTTGGGTATGTTTGAACATTTCCATTGAAGTGTGAGACATACATACTGCTTTTTCTTTCAAAGAATGCTTCATGAATGATAATGTAAAAGATAACTGTAGTTACATGCAGTTTGAAGAGAAATAACCTCGGTTTAGACAGGTATCCATTATCCTACAGATTCAACAGATTTCCTAACAGATTCAAACTTCCCTTGTTGCTGAGCACTGTACTGTCTTCATGCACAACTCTGAATTTCATGAATCCTTGTTCCATATGGCACTATGGGCTAGGCATTCAAGGTGCATTGGGTGAAATATAACCTACAGTAAATACTGGAATATTTGCTCCTGCTATTGTGTCAGTATTTAGCGTCCTTTTGGATAAGCTGATCTGGCTGTGAGACACGGTGCCTCACTGAAATTATATGGATTTCAAAAAATCATCTTCCTGTTCCCCTATTCTTTTCCTCACACCCATATTCCGTCTCCTGACATTCTTCCAACCCTTTAACATTCACTGATGACAATACTTATAGACAGGAGATGGGCCAACTCTGTTAGGTCTACTGACCAACCCTTCTCCTAACAATCAACGTTGCTTGTGAGGAAGGGAATAAATATAGGAAATATGTTCCCATGAGCTTTTAGCACAAATAATAAATAAAGAAGGAGCTAAAAAGCTCCTCAACAAATACATAAAATCCTGGTGTCATGCTGAAGCAAGAGAAGGGGAACAAAGGTCAAACAGCTAAATCTGATGCTGACAGGTCAAGATTTGTCAAGTGTGAATGTTATTGGGCAAACAGAGAGAGACAGATTTTTCAGGATACCTCAGTTCCATACCAAGAGGAGCTAGGTTTTCAATCTTTGCTTTAACAAAAGAAAATAACTTTATATGGACAAATATAATGGAGTTACAGTAAAAAAAAAAATTATGAATTGTTAACACTCAGCTATCTTTAGCAGTTAAACATGTAGCTTAAATATCATTGACATTTGAAATACTTATACCAATGTTTGCACTATAAACCACACAAAAATAACTGTAGACAATAGTTGTTAGTATTCAAAGGCTTTCAAAGGAAATCTCAACATGGTTATGGGTAATATTTTATTGGAAACAATTGGAAAACCAGTAACTGTACATATGTTGGATCAATCGTTGTTCTCTCCAGTAGTGCTGAGAAACTCTCAGTTCCATTGCTGAAAATGATCCTTCAGATGTAACCTCAATAAAAAGATATAATAACATTGATTTCAAATTCAGCTGTTAGTTTTCCAGTAAACTCCTGACATACCAACTGCTATTTTTTCTCCATGAATAATGTTTTGACCGTGATCTCTTTTTGCAACTGCATCCTACAGTGTTTTTTTATTACACAACTTTTCTCCTTCTTGCTGTCATTTAGTCTGATATTTTGTATTATTTCATTAACCTTAGTAGCAGAATCTTCCCTTTCATTTATTTAACCTTAGCTAGAAAGGATACAGTCATGATAAGAAATCTGAATAAATTGGTACAGTGAGCATAAAGTCTGCAGGGTAATCTATAGATGTGGATTATGCTTTCCATTACAAAATACACCTGGGAAGTACTTATACGTAAAAGCGGTACTAAATTTTAACAATATACCACAGTTGCAAATCTATATTTTGAAAGTGCTCGGATGTTTTTTGAAACCAAGTAAATTTTTATCTGTGAAAGAGAAATATGGCCTAAGAAGCCTAAAAATATGGGCTTTCCTTTCCTTGGAAGGTTATGAGATTTATCTTAATATGAATTGTAGGCAATAGCAATGACATACTGTAAGTTACCATGATTAGGTGAAGATGGTAATATGCTAGAGAACTGTTTCCTTGTATTACAGGAGTCATCTTTGTGGGAAGACAAAAAGAACAATATAATGTATAACACACCAGGAAAATAAAACAACACTCCACTCTGTTTTTTCATTACTTCAAAGTAAATGTACCCACATTTTATATTTCAGGGTGATATATACTAACCATTTGTGGGAAGAGGTATATGTAGCAAATGTTATTTAAACTAAAAAATAATTCACACAAAGTTCACTGGAACTTGATTTCTTAAACTCATTTTACTATTCTATCACTGTTAAAAGTGATACCTTCAATAACATTTCTCATCCAGCAACCTCAATATGTATGTTGTAAAGATGAATGGATGAGGTGTTTAGAGTTAATGATCTGTATCATATTGCATCCATTTAGCTAAAGATATATAATCCCAGACAGTTTGGTTTATATTGACTCTTATTCAAGAATACATCTTCAAAAGGCCATAATGTTATCCTGACAGGTTAGAAGATGAAAATAAATAAGACAATATAATCAACTTTCTGTTTCATAGATAAAGTCTACAAGCTATTTGATTGTTTTACTTCTTATATTTTACAGTGATGTTAGAGTTATTTATTGCCAAATTACAGTCACATCACATTTTATCACATTAACTTTATTTGTGCTTTGGAAACATTTGTAGTTCATTCTATTTTCGCTAGCATAAACATATTCTATATCTGAGTATGCATGAGTATATATTTGGAATACATACATCTGATTTCAATAATTTTTATGCATTCCTATAAAGCACATCCTTTTATGTCCATAGAATGAGATTCACCTCAAAGTAACAGTTACCTCAAAGAGATGAAGGAATTTTAAATAAAATAATTTCAAAAAGCCATAGACAGTATTAGATGTAGACTTTGGAACAAGAATGATTTAACATGTTTCCTGAGTTCAGTGCTGAGCTCTGTTTCTTGTTAATGCTGTCTTTTAGGTTTATACTGTTGTGTCTCAAGTAAACTGAGGAAAAGTCATGAGTAACGTGATTTTGTTATTTTTCTCAGCTAGGTTGGGTCAACAGAGCTGGGGTGGGTATGCTACACTTAAGGAGTACATTTTCATCAAATATCAAAAGAAGGCTGCAAAACAAAGAGTGATTTTCATTTCCTGACCCTTGTATTTTTTGGTTTATCTTCATAATCTGTAAAATAATCTGTAATCTCCAGTTTGCTAATCTCAATTAGATATTATAAGGGAAGACAGACTTTCCCAAATACCCATTGTCAGGTTTCATCTTAAATGTGTGTTATCTTTTATAAAGAAATCCATTCCCCGGTCTATTGTCAAATATTTATATTTGTCACGTAATAAGTTCCAGGTGTTGAATATGGGAACACCAACATACATATAGGGAATGTAAAACAAACTGACAGCAGGGTCCTAAATATGCATTTATAGCTCATCTGTGCTCTCAGCAGAATCAATGTCAGCACCCTTACTGTAACACCAGGCAGAAATTTTAGTTATATGCTGAGTTGGAAAATGCCTTGATACATATGATACAGTGCAGAAAAGACAGTATTTTTTTAATACAGCAAAATTTTATCACACAAACCAATTAGCATTTCTTTAGGGAGGCCACAAGCACATGAAGGACAAACTTGTGGAACGAATTTACAGGAATTTTGAAAACGACATTTACAGTTTTGACTGGGAAACACTTAATACCAAGTAAGTTCTTCAATGATAAAAGGAAAAATTCCCAAGTTAATATGTAACTGATAACAAAACGTCACTTCTCCTAATGGGTGGGAGCGAGTTAGCTATGGAGATCTACAAGTATCTGTAAAAGAATTGGCGTCCCTCAACATATTTATTAATGTTCCAGAAAGGGCCTATGTAGTGACAGGATGAAGTTTGCTGATGTGATAAAATTATTCAAGGTACTAATCACAATATGCGTAACAAGCTCAAAAGGATCTTACGATACAGAGTGACTGAAAGATAAAAGGCAGATAAAGTTCAACACTGATAAATTCAAAAGTAATATATCTAGAAGAATAACAATTTTAACCACATGGATACACTAATGGCATCTAAATTAACCAGTACACACAGAAGAAATCTTATTGTGGGCAATAACAATATTGTGGGAAGTCAATGAAAGGGTTATTTAAAAAAAAGGAAGATGGTGATTATGAATTGTTCAAACAGAATCAAAGAACTAGACAGAAATTGCCACTAGGATCACTGTATCATCCCTTGGTTTACCTGTATCCTTGAGTATTGCATGAATGGTGGTTCTCTCCACCTTAAAAAAGATACAGCAGAATTAAGAAGATTTAATGAAGATTGACAATTATGATTAGAACTAATGGATCACCTTCTGTGAAGGGAGGGACTAAATAAAATAGGATACTTTAATTTGGATAAGAAACATCCTAAGATAAATATGATAGAAAGCTGACAAATAAGTTAATAGAACAGAACAATGATATATAACTATTTTACATCTCTTTTATAGCAAAATAATAGGGAGCATAACATTACATAACTAAGCAACAAATACAAAACAATTCAAAGTACTTGTCACACAGAACACATAAGTAAATAGAGAAGTTCACTGCTCCACAATATTCTTGAGTCACAAAGCATGAATTCTTTGATTTTGGTGGGTTTTTTTTAATAGCACTATTTGCAGAAAAAACTCACCAAATTTTACTAAACACCAAACTAGCTTAGCAACTCCATTAGCCAGAGTTTGCTAGAAAAATAGGAGGTCTATCATGGACAGGCTGACTGAAAGCTCAATCTGTACTTACAGTCTTTCCTTCAGCTTTTGCCTAGTGAACTAGGTTTCATGTTGTGCTCTTTCCATATGTTGGCTTATTGACATGTTCTCAGTAGGACAAAAAAGTTTGTTTTTCAAAATATAAGCATAAATTCCAATGCATTAGGAGAAATGATTGCTTAATATTGGAGATTACATCAGATCTGCAGATTTTTTAAAAGATCTCAGCTAAAGATACTTAAACCTGAAAAGGCAACTGCTGTAGATGTCACTATAAACAGTCGGTGCCTGACACCAGCCCTAAATAAATCACCAAAATTACTTCCATTCACGTTCTCCAATAGGCTTATATTTTAACACACTAGAACTAGCCGAGCAGACCCTGATTCAGAAAACAAGGAGCACCAAATTTAAAGATGCATCTCCTAGTCATGAGGACGGATGCATAGAGTCATATTTTCAGGCCACTTTTGGAACACCAATTTTGTAGAAGGACCTATGTGGACACTGGACTCTAATTTTCCTAGATTATGAAGCACAGGCCATGTCAGTACCCAGTATCTGACAAAAGGATCAAAAAGCAAGAAAGATGCTGCAGCTTTTCAGGCTTTGATGAACCACCCTCCCTGCCACCAGAAGGTCCTGGTTCTGAGCCTTTGTGCTGCTGTTACAGAATCTGCGTGTGTGAGAGACTGCAACAGAGGACCTCAGTGTTTGAAAGGTGCACAGGGTTTCTCTATTCCACAGATAGCTGCAGTTAGCACATGCAGAGGCAGGTCATACCTGAGAAGTTAGGGGGCAGCAGAAATGACATAGTCCTCATTTGCAAAGGTATAGAGAGTAAGGTGAAAAGTCAGAAGACAGTGTGACTCCTGGCCAGGTGACATTTTTGAACACTCCTCCAGGCACACAGTCCAGCCAGCCCAGTTTTCTGTAATTCTGAAACACACAGGTGCCTACTGCAGAAAAAGAAGCAGAAATTTGATATCAAACAGTAAATGTCAGCATAAACTTTCTTAACACTTGTCTACAACTGCTTACTCACCTCTAGAGAAAATCTCTTCAGAAAATAATCATTTACTTTGTGTCCTTCCCTTCAGCAAAATCAAAACTCACTTAAGTAACCCTAACAACACTGGAGATGATGTGAGCTGTTGAGTTTTTACTTACTCATTTACACGAACTGATGAGAACTCCAAACAGCTTGGAAATGGTGATAAAGGGGGGGTCACAGAACATTTCCGATGTACATTTTGACAGAAGACAACCTGAGCAGAATATAACAATTCATGAAAACAATGAAAGCCTTTGGACGGAACAGAAATTTGCTCTCCCAGTGACTGGGTTTTCCCTGCTGGCAATATGCATGTAGCAGACTACATGATTCAGCAGACTATGGACAGACATAGGCCTTGCTTCAGGACTGTTAATTAAAAGAATAGATACTGCTTTCTTTAACCTCATATATAAATAGTGGGATGGAATCATGCCTGGGGGCTGTGGGTCAGCCCCCATGTTTGCCTCTATTTTTTTCTTCTACTCAAGACACAAATCGAAGTTCTCACTGAATTAAGAAACTAGCCTCAATGAGGTAAAATACGATGCATTCCGCTATGCTACATCCCCATGAAAGACTCCTGTGTCATTCTTGATGCTTGGCAATATTTCTTTTTTTCTCTTCTACAAGTGCACAAATGTGTAAAAGTTCTGCTACTGCTCTTCAACCATTTTTCCTTTCTGTCTATTTTCTCATCTAGCACTTCTTTCTTGACAGATTGTTTCCCTTTCATCATGTTGGGGACAGAAAATTGAAGCAAAATTGGTGAAGAACTCATCAGAAATATCGTAGGCTACAGATGTTAGGTACAAAACAGCATTATTTACTTTTCTGGGTATCATGAGGCTCACACACAGTGGTAAAGCTGAGCTATGTCATGGAAGGAAACACCTGGGCCCATAAAAGTGATGGAAGGAGAAAGAGGAGTGAAAGGAGCATAAAGTAACAGTGAAAGAGTAAATTACTAACAACACTAATCTCTTCCTTGCCAAGAGGCCATTTACCAGAAGACACCAGGGAGTTTTATAATAAAAGTGGAAATTTTGTGGAATTTTACCTGAAAAACAATACCAAATTTCATTGTGCACAGGTTCTTCCTTATTCCTTTTCTGCATTCATGTGACTTACTTTCAAGAAGGATTTACCAGTTTGATTTGCCACTCATTCATGCTTCAGTCCAACAATTCATACAAGTGCTATATAGCTATATACATGTGTGCACAGCTGACAAGTCCCCTTTTGCATTAACTTACAGATTTACCACTTTTACATGTCCTCCA
>JAWWMP010000005.1:20001003-20077666 GCA_035047865.1 Dendrocincla tyrannina
ACTTTCAAGAAGGATTTACCAGTTTGATTTGCCACTCATTCATGCTTCAGTCCAACAATTCATACAAGTGCTATATACATGTGTGCACAGCTGACAAGTCCCCTTTTGCATTAACTTACAGATTTACCACTTTTACATGTCCTCCAGGACAGGAGTGACAATGAAGGAGAAATATTTTCTCTTTACATCCTTTTGCTTCAATGATGTTTTGATAGTTTGATCATGTTAGACACCAGGCTCTAGGCCTTCATTACACAGGAGTTTTGTGCAGGGAATGCAGTCCTCCTGTAATGCAGCAATGCAATGCTTCTGTTAAGGCAGAACAAATGCTGTTTGGTTTTTAAGATAGAAATAATGTGTAGCGTGTTTAACTATGTTCATGCTATTTTTGAATGTATTTCATAAAATTTTATGATTTGATGCTTTCATGGTTAGACTGGAGGGTTTGATTAAAAGCCCCGTGAGCAACTGCAGGCCAGTGAATATGAGCAAAGGGAGAAGTTTACACTGCCAGGAACTGGGACTGTGACTCTGTTTTACAGCAATCAGCCCTGAAGCGGTGGTTTAATATTAGTTTAGAACTTCCATCTGTTCATATTTAAATTAACCTAGGAAAAAACCTAACAAGAGGAGAAAAAAAAAGGTAAAATCAGGAATATCTATAAACCAATTTCTGAGCTTATGCACAGACAGTTATTAGTATTCCATACTGAAAATTTATCATACAGAGACATCCTTAATATTACTTGCATGTTAAAGACAAAAGAAAGATATTAAATTTGACTACAGCAGAGATTTTTAGAATAAATATACATTTTTACTTAAAATTTCAGTATAAATAAATATTTATAGCAGTATACCCATAATGTCTATGTTTTCTGTATAAATATTATGCCAAGGAACATATAAACATTGCAAGTTCTAGTCTAAACCAGTCTATCACTACAACTGCTGGCTAATTTTATTTGAATGTTACTCTGTCATCAGAGTATGGTTCAATTACATTTATATACATAAACATAGCTGTTGCTTGGCATTTAGAATACTCTTGCCTTATGTTCACCAATTTTTTTTCCTGTCAAATCCTTCTCTACGTCCTTTCAGCTCCCCCCATGCAGTATTATAGTCAACATCGCCATCAGCTCTTTCTGCTGCTTTTTCTTCTAATTTTATCTTCAACTTTAAACTTCAGTTGTGTTATGCTCATCTGCACATAGACCAAAGAGAAGTCATGAGGCTTTTTCCTGTAAAGCCCTCTGGAATTAACCTTTCTGCCTTTCCCAGACTATTAACTAATATATTAACTAATACATCCACCCCTTCTCCTCACACTGGAATCATTGCTATCTTCTTGTCTGTGGTCATCACATCTGAAACCTCATCCATTAAAATCTGCTCTAGATACTAAGACACTATCTTACCTGCTTACTGTACTAGATAACAGGGTTTACATCTCCCTCAATCTTTCTTTCCCACCACATGAAAAAAGTGTTTCTGGCCCTTGTTACATGCCCTCTCACAGCTGATCTTGTGTTGTTTCTAAAGCTACTCTTAATGCAGTGATACTGAAGATGCGCAGTCTGCGATTTTCTACTTTTTTGAGAAGCATCTTCAAAACTTTCTCATATGCAATAGCTTTTAGCTTTACAAAAGAGAAGCCTTCTCCCCACTCTATTCTCTTTTATGTCATTCTCATCCCTTTCATTTTGCATACAGGAATCTGATTCACCAGGGAGGGAATATGACTGCTGCTCCTGGGTGGCCAAGGACCCAACACATTCAGTTTCCACCACTAACTTGTCTTTCTAACCCAAGCACCTTCTTCCTTGTCTCACCACCTTTCAGGTTGCAAGTCCCTGCAGGGCCTGTGCTTTATAATATATCTATACATCTCATATCACTGCCTGGTATATGCTCTGGTCAGCTTCCAGTTGCAATATAATGATCTGGGGTTTTTTTTGCAGAGTTTATTTTTCCATAGCCTAAGTAGATGAGAACTTTTCATATGAACAAGAATTTTTTTCATTTCCCCTATTATTTAGTTAGCAATGATTATCAACATAAACAATCACAGAAAATTATATTTTTTATCACTTACTACATTTTCCTAGGATTTTTTTCCATCTAGAAGGACACAGATACCAAGACCACTTTTAGGTGTGATGGTATAACTCTAGAATTGTTTTTTATTTTCATTTTCCTATGCAGTTATGTATCAGCACTATAAAGAGTGACATTTCTGAGTCAAGCACCATAAAATGCAGTGGACAGATAAAATAAAAGCAAACAGAAGAGAATGAACAAATACATACTGAAGATGGAATTAGAGGACAGAATTACCTTTTGATCTACCAATCTGAGATGTCCCTGATGAAGAGGGAAGGATTTTCTTTCCATGAAATCCTACAGAAAAACTGAAGTTTGCCTACTTGTTAAATACAAAAGGCTAAGCAAAGGGCTAGGAAGCTAATTCAAAATTCAAGACTAATTTAGATTTCCTGAAATAATCATTATGACCACAGCTGTACCCTGTTTTTGTATATTTGTCTAAATAATAGTTATAATAAAGTTAGAAATAATTTAAAATCTTTATTTTTTTTTGTCAGGAGAGGATTTTATGCTTGATCCAGAAGACTAGTACTTGAATGCCAGAGTAAAGGGCATCCCTACAAAACACTAAATAGATGAGTTGATACAGAAAAACTGAATTAGGAATTCGAAAATGTCTTAAAGATTGAAAGAGTGTTTCAGTGGGAAAAACTGGAAACAATTAAAGAAGATTGAAAATTACAGAAAGAACAGCCTGGAGGAAAACATGGCTGGTATAAAAGATTGACTAAAAAACATAAAAAAGGAAGAGAAAGGAAAGCAGAGGAATAGAAAAAAAAATAAATTATAGTCACAGAAAGCTATTATAGCTCTCTTGTTTTATGGAGGGTTAGCTTTATTCCAAATTTTGTCATCTATCATTTTTATGGTGGATTTAGCCACTTTCAATAAAACATGAGAGACTGCTTTGCTGGCCCTTGACCAGATGCAGTTGTGGCAGGGAAACTGCTGATGCTGAGCTTTGTGGGCACGGCTGCTGTGTAGGCACCAGCATCTCCCTGTCTGCAGATGGGACAGCTGGGAGGCTTCACTGCCTTTACCATCAGCTCTTGGACAGGAAGTTGTCACTGGGGAAATTGCTGGACTGTCTTTGATTTCAGTGATTTTCTTGTTTCTTCTGCATTTCCCCCCGTCTTAACAATGAGAGTGAACAGGTGTTTCTGGTGTTACCTCAGCAAGACAGGAAAGTGCAAACGTACTGATTCTTATTCATGCTAAAGTTCTGTTTACCCTCCTAGGATACGTGCCAGCTCCTCCCAGAAGAGTGTGAGAGGAGCTTTTTTCTGTCAACATTTTCCAAGATCTTCTGTCAGTCACCTTAGATAAAATAAGCGTCTCCAGGAAGCAAATGGATATAATCAGGCCTCTTTACTTCAGAAGTAGACAGTCATTTCAAAAATCTCTAAAACATATCCTAAATTTCTATATTGCCAGCTATGTTGCTTTGGAGAAAATAACTTCTATTGCCAGCTTCATTGCTTTGGAGAAAATAACTTTTATCAGAACCAAGAAGGTTTAAACTTTTACTTACGCATGACTTTATACCTGACTTCAGTACTTTTAATGTATATGACCCTAAGGTAGAAGACGTAAAAGTCTTACAATAATTACTAAGCCTTGTAGCCAAAAGGAAAAAAAAAAATTAGAATCAGACTTCTGTGCTGGAACTTTAACCTACCAGAATTCTATCAGGCTCAGGTTTTCACACTGGCCAGGGACATTCAATAGAGTGCTGAGCAGGATTCTTTATCTGACATTGACACCTGAGAGTGTTAAATTACAAAATAATTTTCAAGTCCAGCTACTGGAAATGCTGCTTCCACTTGGGTTAGTCACAGTTCACAGCAGAGCAATTTTACAATTTTATACTTCCAGTGACATCTTCTTTTAATACGTTTCTTTTTGAAAAAACCCGTCTCCTAGAGTTTTTGTCCTATGCTGTGGCTAGAAGACTTACACTTTAAAAGTCAAAGTCTATCAGGAATGAAAATGTTCCTGTGGAAAGGTGACTCTACTCATGCATTAATCACGAAAGAAAAGCATGACTTGAGAAAACTTTCATGTTTCGAAAAAACTAAACCTATGTCTATGGATAAAATAAATGCTTAATTCCAGTGTTTGATTTCCAGCTATAAGCAATATAATGGGTCTGACCATACAGGCAAAGATAAGACCATGAACAAATACTTTTGGGGGGCCACTCAAAACAAGCAATATTTAAAAAGCATACCAGTGTTACTTAACAAATAATTAGTTAACTAACTGAGTAAATATCCTCATATGCGGTGAAATGAGGATTTATTTTGAATAAATGGTATTGTTCTTACTCTTCCTCTCGAGGGGTAGGGGGCTAAAACACTTTAATATGATAAAATATCAACTCCGGGTTTCTCAAGGATGAACCTAAGAAGAGAGGCTTTTAGGGGAAATTATTTGAGTTAACCTGTAAAATGTCATTGAACTGATCTTTTTTTCCACATAAATTTGATAACCATTTGTTCTCCTATATTTATCCAAAAATCTAATGTTCTTCATTTTTGCACAAACTGAAACAGAGATGTAACTCTATTCACACAGTTAAGTAATTTTATATTTATATTGGGCAGTTTCATTACAGAATCCACAGTAAATTACTTTCTGACTTCATTATTATAGAATTACATTCTAATAGTCTAGATTGGTTACAGTGCTTGATTATACTGCTTACTCTACATTTAAGAAACAGTATTGCACTGAAAAGACTAGATATTTCACATTTGTTAATAAATATTAATGGAAAATAGTACCTCTAATAGAAAATGGAGCCTCATATTTCACACAGCAGTGTAATACAGGAAAATATTTTAACTGACATTACTCGATGAAAATTTGACCAAATACTGAATATTATTATTAAATCCTAACTGACACTGGTTAGTAGGATGAACCTCGATATCCACTAGTATAGTATTATTCCATCTTAACACTTAGTAACTTCATGCAAGTTTAGTGTTGCTGTGCCAAGGCAGTGTTAGTAAATAACTAAGAGTCACAAAAGCTGCATTTGAGTTGTATACACAAAATGTGAAATTCAAACCACCTCTGGAGCTCCTGTTGATATCTGCCTCCCTCTCATGAGGGCTGAGAGAGGCTTTCTGTTTCTTGCTTTTGCACAGTATCAGGCTCGTACAGTCCCAAGCTTATAGATGATCAAATGAGCTGTATTCTGCTTCTTAGTATGTACAGTGGTTTATATCTGTTTATATATACTATATGTACCCCTGAAGACTTGGGTCTGGGAGTACTGTAAACATAATAAACATAAAAACCCAATAAATCTAAGATGTTACATAACCATAAAATCTATGATGTTGCTTAGATCTTAGTAAGAACTTGGTGACATAATAAAAGTTTCATCTGTGGGTCTAGCCTTCTGCTTGAACGTTTCACTGAAGATCATTCCCCATGTCATGGCCTATAAGAAAACAATGCTGCACCCAGCCAACAATGGCTTCTATCTGATTTTTAGTTCATATATATAAATATATATATATGTATATATATATATATACATACCTCATGCAAGATAGCAAAAAACTATTGTTAAGTGCTGTACCTTCTTTATCTGCCCCAACCAGATTTACTAGAGCTGGCTTGCTTAGAGCTTTTGGGCACTCGTGTGACCTCCCCATTCTAAAAGTCATTGTATTGCAGAAATCTGGCTGGCCCTTCTGTCTCATTCTTTCCATCTCGCATCCTTGTTCTGCACTTTGGATACTTTCTAAAACACGGGTGGACCAGCTGCATGATGCACCTTAGCATGGAATAAAGTATGGCCAATTCTTTGCCTGTTGTTTCAGTTGGCCCTTGTTTTCTTTTAAAATCACTATCTGTAAAGAAGGGAAGAAAAATGTTATTTGGGAACCTGGAATATCCTGTATGTCAAGATGCTCAAGCACAGTACTGCAACTTTTCGCAGGCTATCACAATCACAGCTTGCAACAGAGAAAATAAAGGCAGAAATTTTGCTGCGTTCTCCAATGCCACATGGGAAACTAGACATGACACATGCTGATACACACTACCCTGGATAAATATTGTGTTTTGTGATTGTATGGAGAGCCTCAAGGATTTGCAGACTCCAGATATGGAACGTAATAGCAACAGAGAAGTCATTTATGTAAAAAATTTACAAGAATACTGTAGGCCATTCATCTCCCTGCTTCCCTCTCTAACCCTACAGACATTTAAAAGGCTGATATACATTTTACATCCTTTTATCATTCATGAGGTAGCAGCATAGGAAACAACAGTATTCTCAGGTCTAGGACTGGTATGATATTGCAGACCCCAGCACCATTCACTGGGTTCACAACAAGTTCAAGCTTTCAACCTCTGAAGAGATTAGCCCATCCTATTGCAGGAGGCTGGTTATTTCACATATACTTAGAAAACAGAAACACCTATTTAAGTGTTTATCTTAAAACAAAGAGACAAGAAGGAATTTTCTGACTAAATACAAAGTATGATCTCGACCTCAAAAACCCCTCCCAAGCTGATTAAACATCATTAACTCAGTGTTTGAAAAAAATATTTTACTTATGGCAGGTATGGAAGTACATACCTAGACCAGTCCCATTTATACCTTATACACGTAGCACACAACAATGATTATAAACCTCCAGATGCAACAGCTAAAGATCCTACTAACCCTTTGTTATTTTGAGAAAAGAGGAGGAGAAAGGAAATTTTAGTCAGCAAATTCAGCTGTGGCCTGACAAATTACCTCATCTATTGCCACTAATATGGGCTTACCAAGCTGAATTAATTACTTTGCCACCATGATCTTTTTCTAGTCCAGAGATCAAGGTCACTGTTACACCCACAGAAAATCAACCAGATGCATATTACTCTTCATGAGACGTCCTATTTTTTATTCTTGAGGCAGTAGCCACTGGTGGCCTGTTAACTATTATATACTATAAGATCTTTCATACATTTCTGTCATTTACAGCTCCTACAAACTTCCTTTGCACAATGTAGTAATACATATGGCTTAGGAAACTGACCTCTAAAGAATATTAAAGAGCTGTATGGTGGCTCAAAACCAATTATCTCTGTGACCATTTAGATATATCTAAGTAATTTTTAGCATTTATGATGTTGGTAACAATCCCTCTTGGTGCTTTGATTTACCAAATCATGGCTAATCTATGCACACTGCTTTGTGTTACAAATAAAAATGTGTTTGCATTGATATAAATACTAGACAAAATTAAATTAATGCCTTATTATTTTCAAGTTTATACATGCAAAGCTACTTGGAGCTGTCATTTTATTTTCTATGATCTAATTACAAAGCCTTGAGGGATACAGAAGGAAACCAAACATTTGAGGAAATGGGATATACATGCTTCAAGGGTAGTCAGGAGCTCAGTGGGCTGCAGGAGCAAGGCCCACCAAGTTGAAAACACTCAGGTTAACAGACAGCAGAAAGCGTAGAAACGATAATAAAAATCTAACTACTCCATGGGGAGCAGTGTAATTGCCATGTAACTGAACCTGTGTAGGAAACAGCTATTTAATCCACTGTTAGCAGAATAAGCATGAAAGTGAAGTTTGTGTGCTAAGACTGTTCTCCCTTTACTGCCCCCATGCCCAGGAGGACCTAACTTTGCTGCCACGCTGGCAGAAGTGAGAACATGAGTCCTATTTCTAATGAGACCATCTGTCCTTAATGGTAGCATGCAATTTCTGAAATATTTTACTCCAAGTTTGTGATTCTCCTTTTCTGTGCAGACTTTTAAACATGCTTGGAGACAAATTCAAGCCAAGTAATAAAGATAATCTCACGTGATTTGAAGGGGAGTGCGGGAAAAACGAATAATGACATTTTATGTGATCAGCGAGAGTAGTATTGAAAAAAAAATAGCATCCTGGAAAAGGAAGTAGCTAGCCAATAAAATTTTACCCAGGATAAAAATGGTTCATTATGCAGTAAGCATGTAGTCTGATTCCTTCCAGCACATTGATCAAGGCATTACACTTCCCTAAATTTAGATAAAAAAGGGGATAAAATTTTTCAGTGTTCTGTATTTCAGTACACGAAAGAATCATTTTCATCAAAGCTCCCACACAAATATTTAAACTACCTGCACAGCGTATAGAGCTATGATTGATTTTAATGTCTTCCAAACTTCAGAAATTAGCATTGAAACTTTGCAGCTCCTAAGCACGTTGCTTCTACAATAATAGAACTTTAAAACTCTATGGAAAGATATGTTCGAAATTGCCTGTTCAAAAAAATTTATGATTTTATTATAGCTGCATATTGACTATTCCTACAATAACCTGAAGGCAGAACCAGTTTATTTATTCAAACTGCAAATGAAATTGGGCAAGAAAAGTAATTAGCAAGCAACAAAAAATAATGGAAAAGCACCATAAAAGCGGTGGTGAATTTATGTGAGTTGTCAGATAGTTAGAAAAATAACAGCTTAAATTGAAAAAGATCAACTTTTTTTTACACACAGCACACAGTATATACAGATTAACCATGGAGCTGGTTCTGAGAGAGCCCAGAAGCCATAGGGCAACCCGCACATCTCCCAGCCACTGCTGCTTGTGAATGGAAATGTTAACTCGGGAATCAGAGGCGCTCCTACAGGCAACCATGCGGGGTAGACTCAAACAATACAAATGGAATTTTCCAAAATACAGATTCTGTGGAGGGTTCTTCCCCATATCCAATTTTATATTAATAAGCTACATTTCTTGTCTGTGAAAATGAAAGTTACTTCAAACTATGTAGCTTCCCATGGGCTAAGAGTCTGGTCCATTTTCCTCTCATTTTTACTGTACCCCCACATAAATAACCCTTAGCTACAGCACTGCACCAGCTTGGGCATGGTCATGTTCCATAACCGGGAGGTTCCCTTTGACTTTCTTAAACTTCATGTTCCACATTGTTACCTAACCTCCCCATTGTCTCAGGAAGGACTTTAATTTTCTGATTAGACAATAGTTCCTCAAATTTCTAAATCAACTTAAATTCAAAAGTTAGCTTTTTGAGGGAAAAAATTGCAATTTCATGTGGCTACTCCCCTATTTAATCCATTATTCTTTCTACTACCAATCCTCTGCCTTAACTGTTCAGTCCCCTTCCTTCTAGTTTTAAATCTGACTGTTGCAGTCTTGGTTTTAATTCTCTCACAGCTGGTTAGCAAGTCACATGCAGGCCATAGGCTGTGATGCACTGACCCCTCCTGCTGCCAGTCCTTCCCCAGCTCTGGGGAGGCCACGGACAGGAGACTGCTGGACATGGGAGAACAAGCTCTGTAAACTCAGGCCAACACAAGTGCAAACAGCTCGAGGGACCCTGCTTTGTCAAGGACAGGAAAAAAAAGCACTAGCAATGGCAAAACTCATGGCTTTTTTTTACTGTGCTAAAACCTTTTCAAAAGATACTCTGCTTTATTTCCCCTAGCCTTAAAATGTTATTCATAAATGGTTTTACCTATGCTTCTATCCTATGCTCTATCCCCAAAATGCAATTCTATCTTTATAAATATTTTTCTACTTCTTAATGCAGCTATGAATTTTGCAATGTTCAAGGCAAAAGCAGCAAGAAACAGCTGGATTATCACATTGGCAGTTCCTTCATTCCATGGTCACTTTATTCTCAGTGTGGAAAGAGAGCAAATAATGGCTATTACTGTTTTAATGAATAAGCCCCCAGTGAGCATATAATCACAATTCCCAAGATAAAAGGGTGAATTCTTATGCTTATTTGGGATATTTTTTTTTTTTAACTGAATGGTCTCTTATAGTCTACCATGCTTTACTAGCAAGGCATATAATTAATTTAATTTTTAAATCTGAAGCAGAATATTCCTGAATAACATAAAATCCAAACTACAACCCTCATCATGCAGCTATTGATCACAAAGTCAGACTTTTCAATAAGTGTTAGGATTTCACTGAAAACCCTTGTAGGTATTTCTCTTTGATTTGTGCAAAATGTACTCTAGCAATCAGATGTGAATCAATGTTCAAAGTCTTGAAAATCTGTAATCATGAGAATTTGAAACAAGAGAACTGAAAGAAATAAAGGCTGAAAAAAACACTGCTTCTGATATTCTATAATATATCAGTAATTGCAATTCAGGGACTTGTCTTTTGTCTGAGACAAATGTCTAAGACCCTCTCTCCTATAAAAAAAAGGTGGTGAGGACTTGAACTAAGTATTTTGGATTTCAAAATCCTTCTTAAAAAAAAAAAAAGAAATAGCAACATTCTTTCTGGACAGAAAAATATCATTGCCTCTTTTAATATTTTATAGAGAGGAAAAAACACTAACTGGCAATAACAAGATGCATAATCCTCAACAGATGGACTTTACTTAAAAGCAGAAGGGAATATATAAGTATTTTAGTCCAGACCAAGACTGCACTTCTGAAAAGCATTGCTCAGTTATCTTCACATCATACAGTTGCTTTTGCACCACAGAGTGATCTTAGAGGAAAGATAAATGAAATATATGCTCCTTCCACTGGAAGCTTAACCAGATGTGGTCCGGGGAATAATTACTTCTCTCTGAACACTAGCCGGCATTCAGGTTGCAGGACAACACTTGGTGGAGTCAGAAGTAATGTCCCATGAAAATAGTAGAGTATGGCCACTGGCTTCACCACACAGGTACTGGTCCAAATTACTTGTAGATGTGGTGAAATCAGTAATGTCTTTGCTCTCAACCTGCACAAATCATGAATTTCCTTCCTGTGCTTTATGAGATGGTAGCATGTATTTTGCAAAGAATTATAAAAAGTTCTTATCTAATATATTTTATTTCCTTTTAAATATTTCCATGATATATTTCTCAGTCTGTAACACTGGCAGAATAAAAACAGTATATGGCGGACACCCACGTCTACCAGGTTACTGAATTTGTTATTTTGGTATTTAATCTAAAATAATCTTAATTTAAGATCCCAGTGTATACATTCTAAGACAAAAGAAGTAACAACAGAAATTAAAATCTCCCCAACTTTTTGGATGCACTAATTTTCTTTTGTTTAAGTTCACAAACAGACACAAGTTAGCATTTAAATCCAGAATTAAGTTCTTTACTAGAGAAGAGACTGAGCATATCACTTGTGTGTTATCTCCTGGTTTCTTCCATGCACTGCACATTTTCTTAATTAGCTTAAGGCTTTAATACCTCTGACAGATTAACATTATTTTACATCTGTTCTTCAGATATGAATCTGAAGCACAAACACCACTAAAATCAAGTTTCATATGGGAAGTTCCAGCTAAGACAAGTTTATCACACAAGAATCCAGCTCCAAAATCTCTATATGCAAAGTATTTCGTAGCATATTAAACCCATGGGTTAAAAATGTACTTCAAAACACAAGAGCATGAAAGGTTATGGTGAATGATAACAGACCACTGGGCACAGACTCTATATGTTTGTCTTTTTCCCAGCTCCTCCCAACAGGCAAAAACCACTGGCTTATTTTTTCGTTCTGCAGAAAGACTCACAGGTTCTGGCCCTGATAGTTTACCTACCAAGTGAAATCCAATTCCTGCTAAGATTTTTATTGATCTCAATACAGCCATGATTTCAGCCAGTGACTTCATCACAATACCTCCATGAGCAAGCTTGAAAATGACCTTACTGGTACTGCAGCTGGTACTGCAGCTCCTCAGACGACAGCAGCCAAAACTATGCTCTTTTTCTCAGAAACACTCCTGTAAAGAAGGGGAAATGAGATGGTGTATATTAGACATATCTGATCTGGGTGCATCAAGTCTCAAAACACCCAAAGCCTTGACAAAGAAATGTTACACACAGAAATGATTTCTAAATCACAGACTTTAATCAAGAATAATACCTAAGCTCTGGCATGAATAGGATACAGGTATCAGGTTACTTTCTAATTAAAACAGATGGAGTCAAATACTTAAAATGAATTAATACCTTGAACCCTTGGGTTTTCTCTCCAGACAGAGATTCTGCAAGAGAATTACTAGATGCATAAATCATCTTTCAAGAGAACAACAATAGTGTTTTACTGGTTCATTTGTTTTGCAATATTACTTCTAGAAATAGCATCCATATATTTGTTGGCCCGCATTATGTTGATCTGTAATTAAAAGATTATTATGAAGGTTACAGCGTTAAACCACCAGAAATTAAGCACATTAAGACTGGCTTCTTTGAATAGACACATTTTTAATCAGTTTTCAGAAACAAGAGCGGCGCAAACCCGTCTGTTGTAATACCCAGTCCCAGTTTCCCCTTAAGTGCTGATGCCCACTCTTCCTTTCTCCCTCCCTTTATCTCCCCATTCCCAAGCCTGTTCTGTCTCTCCACCATCATAATGCAATCAGCAGTCTGGGCAAATGGAATCCCAGTCCCTCCCACAGCTCTTCTTCTCCCAGACATCTGGCCATGACTCCTCAGCAGTGCATCAATGCAATTTCTTCCTCTGCTATCTGGAAGGGGGCATCAACATCATGTGATAGTGAGGAAAATAAATCCCTGTGTTCACACATTTGGAGCTCACATTCTAGACAGTTCTCAAAAAATAGGAGTTCTAATGGCAAGGAAAGACTTGCTCAGTGTTGGACCATGCCTAATGCAATGAATATTCACAGTACTCAGTGTTTAAATCTGGTTATTCTTCCGAGTCTTGTGAGTACTCAGACATTTTTAAACATTGAAAACCTGGCTAGGTTCAGATGTTCCTTACAGAAATGGTGAAAGGCACGTATCACTGGCACACAGAATGATTTTTAAGACACCACACACAAGGAATTTAGGACTCCTCAAGGAATATACCATCAAAATACTTTTATATGGTTAAAGCAACTGAGTTACCTAAGAAACTTCTGTCTCACTAGCAATGTCAACACAGATAATAGTTATCTGAACTGAATAATGGTTCCAGTTCTAACACCTTATGAAGACACAAAACTGCCATCCTACATGTAGTAAACTTATGGAGACTTCCTCTTAAATGATATGTTTTACATTTCCACAGAACCTCAGTGGGTTGCAATATTACCAGAATACTGACCCCTGTAGCAGAAAGTCACTAACAGAAGTTAGTAACAGACTAATCTCTGTCAAAGGGAAACTCATGGGAACATAATAGGATGCAGCAAAAGCACCATCTTTGAAATGAACACAAGCAAATTAATCACCTTTTCTGCTTAATTCTACTCAAGTTCAATTGGGGACAAACAAATGCATCAGAAGAAATTAAATGAAGCTGCCACCATGGAAATGTCACTTGCAGATTTTTGTTTTATAAGCAGGCAAGAAAAAAGTCAGGAGAGGAACAAGATCAATACTGCTGGGGATAACTTCTGCTCAAGCACTGAACCCCAAAACCCACAAAAACCTAATAAAAACAAAATAAAAATTAAACTGCAGGCTGATTTAGGAGAAAATTCTAACATCTGTACTCCAATTTTGCATTTTGTATTAGGCTGATAAAAACATTAAGAAGTCTCTAACTGGTGATAATGAATGCAATCAAGTCATCTCAAGAGAATTATGTTTCTGAATAAAGGCCAATTATATGATTAGAACCTCATGGTGAACTTACTTATTTAACATCACTGTCATCACTTTATTATGAACAAAACGAAGTTTTCTTTTCTTTTTGTTTTTTGGTTTTTTTTTTAAATGTAACTGCTAGTCATACTGTATATACAATATGCCATTATAAATTTAAAAATCACGTAATTGCCTCAGAATAATATGATTAAATTATGACACCTCATTTTGCTTCAGAAATCTCTGTTTGAGTAGTATTTGAAACATATTTTAACATGCAATCTCAGTAGAATATGGTTTTCAAATCTAGCATTGTATGTTTTGTCAGAAAATTAGAAACCATTTCAAAAATGCTTCATTTCCTTTTTTCTGAGCTTGTGTAGCTTTCATACTTGTGGTGTCCTCTCCAGTCACTCAATGTATCCCAAGACAACGGCTGAAGGGTGTCTTTTGTTTGGTTGGCAAGCACGGCTCTCATGCTGAGACCACTGATCAAGTGCCTTTGCAGGGAGCTATCACAGGTGTAAGTCCATAACGCTCCTAAATGAGCAAGATTTTGGAGTTTTGCTGCTGAGGTCTTCTGTCCCATAACCCTCAAAATGCACAGCAGAAGAGATGACTCCCCTAGAAAACAAAATGGTGGAAGTTTTATTTTATTCACATTGATAAAAAACACTGCTCAGTTAAGTTGTCAGGATATTTTTCTAGAGCCTCATTTGAATGAACAACTCAGTCAAAAAGAGATGGAATGATTGAGTAGAAACAATTTATCCAAAAGCAGAGAGGATAAAACTAACCTCTCCAGTTCCTATTAATGAGTAACAAAATTCCTTTATTAATAAAAAAGAGAGGCAACTTTTTATAAAGGTCTATGAATTAAATAGCAGCAGCAGCAGCAGCCTGAAGCAGTCTAGACAGCAATGACCCACAGGTCAGCAAGTAAGTATTTTAAGCAGGCATGTTTGTTAAATTCAAAGCATTTGAATTTTACTTCATTTCAAGTGAAAATGGTAATAGAAACATATCCTTTCATGTCACATAGGTAGCAAAGACATCTACTCATCTCACTTTTATTCAAACGGGATCCATATGCCCAGGTCTCAGCCATCCTCTGTCTGAAAAGGTCAGAAGCAGTGAGGGAGGATCTAGAGAGACAGAACTGAGGAAAATATTGGATTCAAGTCCAAACATTTACCATTATTTCAGGTTTGACAACCTCCTGCAGCAAAACCTACCTGTGCCAAATAGAATAAAATAATCTTGAAGCTGCAGAGAGTCTTTACCTGTGGGAATCATTGTAGGAAAACACAATTTCAAGTATTGTTCATGCAAGCTGAGACAGAAATATCAAAACTACTTCTCCAGGTAGCATACAATGGGGACTCCAAGGTTTGTAGGCTTTTTACGAAAAACGTGGTTATGTTTATTATCTCATCCAACTTGACAGACTAACAACAACAGAGCGTAAAGGAACAATATCACACCACGTGAGCAGTGAGTGAATGATGGCATACATATAGCATTTTTCCTTAAAATAGTTCTTTATAGCTAGTTCTCTATAGCTAGTTCTCTATTGTACAAACAAAAAAAGGGTAAAATTTAAACAAACAAGTAAGTCTACCATTTGTTATGATCAACAGAGGTTTGGAAGATGCAGATGTTAAACCAAGCCATTACTGGATTGAAAAAAAAAATAAAAAAGGGGGGTTAAATGCCCACTTACTTTTAAAAATGCTTAAGCTAAAATGCTCCTATGTCTAAATCAACCTATGGCAAATTTTAAGAATGCATTTGTTGAAATAAATTGAAAGCAACGTATTTGGCTATTGTTTCCTTAACCCCTTAAAATGCCTTCCTCATTCTGCTTTATTTTTGTTGGAGCTCTTAGCAGAACAACTTACATTCAGCTCATAGAACACACATCTATGGAAAGACCCAAGATGTTTGCCTTTACTGAGATTCTGACTTGCCGGCAGCAGTAGGGCTCCATGTTCCTGTGAGGACACTCAGTGGGGCAAATTCCACATCAACCCCCCATTTAACAGGAAGAAATGCACTGAAGTATACTGAGATATTTCATTTTCCTATTACTGCAACAAAGAGAAACAATCAGCACAAGCTTTTCTTTTGGAAGAAACAACAATTAACTCACTTTAAATAGGATGAAATTCATACTTTCAAGAACATGGCAAAGAAGGAATATGTAAACAAGAGGAGGGAAAGCACCTACCAATTCATTTACCTGACAGTGAGAAGAAACTTGTCCTAGAAATACACATAGTATACCATATGGACCCCTGAAGAATAAGAATGAATTCTACTTGCAGGATGTCTTAACATTTATTAAAATCCTCCGTCTTCTCATTTTTTTTATAGTTTCTTATTAGTTGTTAGTGCATATGATATGTCAGAGAGCAGGAGATAATCAGTAAAATAATGACTTCATTTTCAGACTCTACAGGAGATGTTCTAGCTTGCACTCGTAATAATTTTCTGACACACCAAAACACTAGGGAATAGATTGACTCTTCTGTTTGCCTCTGGTAATTTCACCTGTTCAGTCACAACTAAGGCCCCCTTTACTTAGCAAAAACATGGATGTGAGATGTACAATGCGACTCTAATTATTTGCACTTAAACTCTAACAGAACGTATGAAGAAAGACTTCCACAAAAACACATTCATGGATGCTAAATTGTTTATACAGTTAGGAGATTTTTTTTCCTCAACAAACACAGCATACATGTGACCATATAAGACCCAGCTAGAAGCTACAAAGGTAGTCAAGTTTTAAGGTGTGAAAATAATGACACATGAAACAATGAGAAAGGATCCAAAGTTGAATGAATTTTCAAAGAATAAAAAGGAAGTCATTAAGGCAGAATTAAAATCAGTGAAAAAGGAATAGTCAGAATAAAACAGATTTAATCATAAGGTTGATTGAGATGTCTGTGAGAGTTGATAATGGGTGGCAATAAGATTTATAAGTAAATTAGGTATAATAAAAAGGTGTTAATTTTTAATGAGATGAGCTCTCATTAGAGACTAAAAGAAACCTAGACTTTTAAAGTTTTACATTTCTTTTATGACAGTATCAGAATTTGGTGTGAACCTGTGACAATTTTACAAGACATTTTTTGTGATTTCAGGGAGGTTTGCTGGCTCTGTAAGTTTGCAAAGCAGTCATAAAAAGTAAGAGATTCCTTATTGGTTTTTGTTAGCCACTGATGGATCCACAAATGTAATTTTATTTCTTAAAGGTCATGTAGATATTTATTTCCATATACTTGGACCATAAATCCTTTCTTAACCATACAGCACTGCTGTTCTATTGCTGACCCAGAGCCACAAAGGAAAGTTAGCATTTTTTACAGAAAAGGGTGAAGGGAAAAAAAGAAACCAACAAAACAAACCAGTGCTCACTGCTCCATGCCTGAAAGATGTCTATTTTAGGGGTGGATCAATGCTAAGAACTGCAAATCTACAGTAGGCACCTTCCCATTACCTAGAGTCAGTACTCTGATTTTGTGGGAGGACTGGAAATCAAAGTATAGTCTTGATGGTGCTGATTCTGTAGGACAGGAGAGCATCCTGTCATAGACGATGTTTTGCAAGACACTTAAAAAATGCCTCATGATCTTCCACTGAGCTAGAAGCTGCAATTTCCAGCACTAAAACCTACCAACAGTACTAGTGGTGCCAGCCAGTGGCACAGCCAGGGATTGTACCAGAGTCTGTGAATCTCTTCTGTGAGTGTCACTCAAGAGCAAATGAGAGGACAGACAGGAGAAAGTTGCTACAGCTAAACAAGTTAATATTGAGCTGAGCTTGAGTACTCAATGCTAAGCTCTTCCTGTTCCAAACCTGCCTTTTTTTTTAATTTCATACCTCAATTCTTACCAAACACAGAAGCAGAAGTTATCAGATCAGTACTCACAGCAGAGCTGAATGCTTCATGTCTTTGGAATCCATTTGTAGTTCATCTCCTCACTTGAGACAGAGAAGAGCTTGCAAGAGCTTTTTTCCTGTATTGGTGTAGTAAAGAATACTGCAGGATGGCGGAAAAACCAACAACAACCCAAAAACATTACATTAACATTTTGAAGAGAAATGGAAATGGGATTTACAGTGTAAGCAATTTGTATACATGTTAAATCTGAAAGAAAAATAAGATTTGCTATTTAACTTGGGCTTATCCTTACATCTATGTTTGCATCTGTGGCAGTTACGAATATGGCTTTGAAGTGATAGTGGACGTAGTGAGAATATCAATAGATCTCAGCACATTGTACCACAATATGTATCCACCTTATTCTCTCACAGGGATAAAAGATCTTGGCAAACAGCACCAAAATCTAGAAAGATTGTACAAAGCCATATTGTGAAAACACTTGATTACTCTTGGTCAGAAACAACCTTCACCATTTAAGCTGGCTTTAAACCCTAATTTTGCTGATTCTCTTCTACTGTATTCTACTCCTATCACATGCATTAGCTATTTTCTCACATGACCATGTGATACAGTTTCATTACCTGTGACAGTGCAAATACCAGTGTCTCTATCTGGTGCCAAATCGAGAAGTTCCCTCAAAAAAAGCAATAGCTGTAGATCATTAACAACACAGCCTAAAATGTTAGCATGATTATTTCATAGGAATAGTCAGTATTAGTAGCCTTAAAGAGACTTACAGCACAGCCTACTAAAACCATACATCAGATCAAATTCCATGCAGTCTGAAGACATATCACACATACATGCCCTGAATTTTTCTGTAAGCATATGAGTACAATGGAAGCACTAGTCAAAACACAGAAATACCTGGATATAAGTAGGTATATTTAAAGTTCTCAGCTTTGCAATATGCACATTTTACTTAAGCATAACACTAGCCATGGGTCTACCACATTATCTAGTAGACTCTCCTTTGATGAGGAACTACAGAATCGTAATCTCCCATATGCAACACAAGTTGAAGAGTTAATAGGTTTAGAGTTATACTTTTTATATTTTTCAATAAATCATACATCAATAACAAACACAAAAATTATATTCTCAAAGTCATCCAAAGTAGAATAAACACAGTTCTGAGATGCAAAAGTCAGACGAGCAAAGAATGCATGGAATAATTTCATTTTTTAAATACAATTTGTGAGGGTAAAACTGTGGTTTTAGCACTAAGCCATCATTCTGCGTGTGGCACAGGTGTGCACTGGAACTATGAAAAGGACAAACACTGCACAGCAAAGGTGACCTTTATTACAGCCCTTCAAAGTTTCATCACACAGGAGGACTAGATCACAGAGCAAAATCTTAGTAATGCAAAGCATGGCTGTTCTATTTTGCCTTGTTCTTCTACAGTAAATACTATTGGCCTCCATATATTCATCTTATTGATTTTTTAATGATATGCACAGAAAAAGTGATTCCCAAATGTTCACTCTGTCATTGTGACTAATCATTTTCTCTCTTCTCTAGATTTTACACCTTGAGGAAACAGTTGCATCAATGATACTTTCCATTAAAGTGTCTTGCAGATGTCAAGAGGTACACATTAATGGCCAGAGAAACCTTATAAATAGCAGGATGCTGTTTAAATACTAAATAAACCCAATAATCAATAAAGAAGCTAGAGGCAGAGTACAAATTTGTCTATATTAAATAATTCCCTGCAGCCATATAAAATGCAGTGCTGACTTACTAGTCTCATTTTCTCTTAAGTTCTCGAATGAACACTTATTTATGCCCTCCTTCATGTTGCTTCCTTCTAATGGGTCATTTTAACATTCAAACAAATGTTGCTGTAACACTAAATCCACCAAGGAACGTCTCAGATTTTCACAGTAAAAAAACCTGGCTTTTTTGAACATTATTTACTAAAAAGTTAATGCAATTTGAAGCATGGTGTAGGAACTTGTCTGAAAGGCAGCTTGTTTCCAGATTTTAGGGATATTCTCAGTTTTAACTAGGATACTTAAAGCAATGTCAAAGTGATAAGAAAGAGAGAATTGCAGTCTGTATAGATATGTCAGCACTAAATTTTCTTTTTCAACAGGCTAGTGGATCTTCCATGTTGAAGAGATGGGAAGCAAACCCTCTTAGATTCTGATTTTAGGTAAGTTTTGATAATATCTGACTTGACATTCTCATCTGCACTTGACCAGCACATTGGCCACATGAAAATAAAATTTAAAAAAAACAAACCCACAAGTGCAAAATCTGACTGAATAACCATAGCAGAGACCTAGTTTTGCACAGTTTGTTACCAAAAGAAATGGAGGCTTACCTGGCAAAAACCTTTCTGGGTTTGGATTTCTCCAGCATTTTCTTTAATAACGACTTTGCTAATAATTGTGTATTTGCCAGAGCCGATGATGGCATGAGGTTGGGAAGGACAACAAGAATATGGTAGAATTCCAAATAATCTTTGCAAACTGAAGGTTTGCCTAAATTGGAGTAAAAAAATAGGATAAGTAAAATTTGATACATGAGTAGGAACACCATTGCACAAAAATATCAATGCATCGGAGTTCTTAAAGTGTCTATAAGGGGAAAGAATGATAGTAATGGTAAGTACTCAATTCCAAAATTCCTCCTACTTTCAAGACACGCTAAAATCTATTAGATGGCTAAGGAGTACTGCATGTAAAGAAAAAATAGAGGGAAAAGTTCTTTAATACTTTTATAAATGTTAATTTGTTATCTTCTGGACTAAATTATTTACAAGTCTCTCATCCAAAAAAATTTAAGCCATTCTTCACTCACTTCATTGCCACTCACTCACTTCCAAATTAAAAGCTGTTCATTTAGGAGTTACTTTGATCTCCAGTGGCACTCAAATTGCAATGAGAAACATTCATCAGAATTCAAAGATAAAATTACAAATGTATACAAAATACAGGGGAAAAGTATCTGAACACAGATACTATCACTTATTGAGGGAACACATTTATATTTTCCAGCAGAATGTTGACAGCACTCAAAGAATAACAATAATATTCTTTCCAGAAATAACCACTGAAGAAAAAAAGCAAAGAGAGAAAAGGCATGAAAATAATGAGAATATTGTATTCACTCGGCACAATTTTCAGCAGCCATGGCAAGGATGTTACCACTTTGACCCTGCTGGGTAAGTGGTATGTTATGCTTTGCATGGACCAATTTAAAAAGCAGCTCGATCAGAGATATTTAGAAACTAATGTTTTAATGTAAATGAACACAAGAAAGTTATCAACTTTATTCTCTAAATTATTTAATTTTCAGCTTCTTTGTAGAGCTCCTGAAAGTACAGCATGTAACTGGACTGGGCCGTGTTGAGTCCCTGAGAGCACCAACTTGGATACTCCTATAGTCCTTATTTTTGCATTTATTTTTGCAATTTCCATCAATTTATCATGAATGCAGCACAGGCTCTAAACAAATTTAACTTCAGGACTAGAAGGGTCTGAAATTTGGAGCCATGGCATTCTGTTCATGCCAATGTTGTCTACAAAAAGAAGAGCAAATCTGCAGCAGCACAGGACCACCTTTCCACAATCATGCGAGCTCTTTCTCATGGAGGTTTCAGTTAGTGGATTTTTAATCTTTACTACTTAGCAGGGTAACTGCTCATGTCCCATGATTAAGGATACCACAAGCTACTACAACTGAGCTTTGTTTACTTGGCAGAACCCTCTTCACATCCAAAAGAGTCCCTGACACTAAGCTCCATTTCCTTTTCCTAGAAAGGTTTGGAAATTTAAAAAATTTTCTTCTTTAAAAACTAAAATAATGTGACCCTCTTGTCACACTCAACAGATGTTTTCATCTATATCTTCAAAGGCCATGGGGGTCACAGCTATTTCTGAATGTTCATCCATGAGATCCGGAGACGTTGTTTTCTGATTCCTTCTCATTCGCTACTAGGCTTCAAGGATGCACCTACAGTAGGAATCACCTTGGGGTCAAGAGTGCATTTTTGAAAGACATCTCTAAATCTTCCCTACTTGCTACTTGTTTGGCATTGGGAAGATGGCTTATAGTCAAACTGAAGTGACACTGGCCTTCAGCCCTTGAGAACAGACTGAGCAAGTCCAAAGCAAAACTCTCCACACTGACCTAGCATGGATGGCAGGTTCTCTGTCCCATCTGATCAGCTCTACAGAGCCACAGCCAGTGCAATCATACAGTCCTGAATAGAAAACTCCACAGAATTCACTAATAATTTCAGGTCTTTATTGCCATCCATATCAAAATAGAATTTGAAGAAATTTTTTGAGTTACATTGCTACAGACCACAACAGGAGAAAAATTCCAGAATTCTCAAGTAAATAGCAAGACTTTTAACAATTCACTTACTGTCAGTTCTGTGTTTTTCACATGGTTCTCTAAAAGGTACTTGAAGCTCCAAATGTTTAACTCTGGGGAAAAAAACCAAAAAAAAACAAAGGAACTATTTCTTTTTGAAAGTTTTGATCTGCACTGTGATTTTTGTCAAGGTGATTTGACAGAGTTTCAAATAGAAAAGCCACTAGAGAAAAATGAGTCAGAAAAAAGAAAGTTGTCTCCCATTTTTTTGTGTTATTGAAGTTGCAAAATATTTATTATTGTTCACCTGATTTGGGACAAAACAATTGATCTGCAACCAATAAGAGAAACAAAAGTTTTCAGTAGAATTCTGAGATTTTGCTCCTTATGAGAGGCTGAGGAATGCTCCAGAAATTATGAACCAATCTATGGTCTTTCATGCATTTCATTCCTGTACGTTTTAGTGTCTCATAACTGAAGTAAGTGTTAAACCCTACATATGGACCTTGTATGCTTGTATTGCAAGGCTAAAGAAATGCTTTCAGAGTAGCTACCCTATATCTGAGGAAAAGGATGAGAACGAAAAGGCATCTGTCAGAAAAGATAAAATACAAATTTAGTGCATAGAGTCAATTGCTGCATGTGAGAAACCAAAAACAAACCCACAAAAATGAAAAATAACTCAGGCAAGGGACCCATAAGATGCTAAGTAAAAAAAGCTAAATCACAGCTTCACTGAGGTAATTCATGGTTTCTAAGGTGAAGACAAGTTATTTGAAAGCCCAGTTAAACACAAAAGCTCACTTTTGCTCCTCTTTCAATTTAAATCCCTTTTCTGGGAAGCTACTGGTTTTAATGAAGACCTGGTCCCTAAAGGTGTTCTTACATGGACATGTAAGGGTCAATCACTTCTTAATGTTGTTCTAGTGCAAGCACAGCTACTCATTATGAATAACCTGTCATAATTTAATGGGTCAACATGGCTCGTATTTATGTTTGTGCTCTCAGATCTCATTAGGCTAAATAACATAAATAATAACAATAAATATACAAGTGACATTATATGAATTTAAGGCTGCTATAATTGTTAATGATTTAATCCAACTTTTCTGTGCACAGTCTCAAGACCACACTGAGTGTAGATGTCTAAACTATTGCATCTCTGGTTTTGTTGTAAAGACAGAAACTTAGCAGCAATGGAAATCCCTGATGAAAGGTGTTCTGGTTCGAGAGAAACAATCACAAATGGGGGAGAAACACCCACTAGGGTTTGATGGTAGGAGTGTTGTATAAAGGTTCCGAAACACTGTTCTTGTTCCTAAACATCAGCTTTTAGATTGATCACAGTCCATAAATAAGTAATATTTCTTCAAAAAAATTTTCCTGAGGTTATTACCTTATGAACAACCCCACAGTTAGGTGAAGCTAATGACAAAAAGTATTCTTTTGCTTAACATATGTGGGACTGAGCAGTATAAATGACTTTTTACTCCTGCTTAGAAAGCCTAAAGAAAACATTTTTACATGTCCTATAAGTTTTTTCCTTCAGCTCCATGTAGATATTCCTGTGATTTTAATTGGTTCCTTAACATGTGTTCAGTCATTAACTGGTTCACTAAGGTTAACTAAAGACTAATGTCTTCTTTAAAAATGTTCTGTCATTACCCTGCACCCACATACTGCAGCTCAAGAGTAACAGAAGGTGTTTGGCTTCCTGCAGTGTTATTTAAAGACTTATAGAAATAGACATAATTTTAACCTAAGTCTTTATTCACTGTTTTAATATGGGCTTACAGGCTGCTTTTTTTTTTTTTTTGGTAAATATAACACAATTAAAGAACTTATTCACAGAAAATAAAGATTATTACCAGACTTATTTAGATGTAATAAATTTAAGATTTTCTTGTTTTTAGTTTCAGAACTATACCATGAAAAAGTCTTAGTCTTAAAACAAACAACAAAATAACCACCCCAAAAAAACCAACCAGATCCACAAATCCATATTTCTAAAAAGCTTTATCTCAGAAGAAAGATGTCCCAACTATCTCAGTCAATGAATAGCAGAGGAATGGAGTCCCCATTACAATTATTTGATTAACTTCACATTTCCAATCTTTTTGACTTTTTAATATTAAGGTTTTTTTTTAATTTTGTAGTGGTAAATTAGAAGACCCAGACTTATATTGCATTTGTAACCACAGGAAAAATACTACAACATTTTCTAATTTTCCCCTTTAATTACTAGAAAGATAATTACAGTTCTAGATTTAGATCTCTACATGTAATAATTTTTCATTCCAGTCTCAAACAATGAGCAATAGAAATTCATAAAGATTGGAATATACTGAGTCTTACAGATAATGAATCAATTTCCAATTTATGGTTTACTCTGACACAGAGAAATCAAAGGGAACTAGAGACTTTCATGAAAACCATTAAACAACACTGCATCAATAAAAATATTTTCTTTGTCAGAAACAATTTATACCAGGGAAAAACTATACCACATTTTTTGGTGAGTATTCTGTCAAAGGAATTAAAAAGAGCTTGTGGAAGCCATTTTCATAGCTGTTTGCTTATTAGGTCCTTAGCTGCAGAGATATGGGTGAGCTGATAAAGGTTTGGGCATTAACTTTATCTTGCATTTACATTCTGTTTCCAATTTTGCAACAAATAAAAAGTACTGGAAACTTTCCTGGGGCCAAGGGTATCCCATTGCAACTTTTGGCAAATTGGAAACAGCTTGACTTGCCAAAAGGTTGTTTGTTTTTCACAAAAAAATTTGCTCAGGAAGAGCAAATGCTTCCACTTGAATTACAGGAAAAACCCAAGCCATAAACCTGCACAAAATATCCTCTGGTAGACATACAAATAGGCAGCTTAACCACCTGAAAACATAAGAACTGAACATGCACTGGAAGGTGAATAGATACACGAAAAAACAGTTCGTTCATATTATTTAGGAACTGTCCTGTATTGACAGCTTTTTTAAAATGACAACAGCTACACTTCCCACAACTCATGGATATGTTCGTGTAGAAACAACATCTGATCTTCAGGGATTGGAATGGCAACTGGTCAGGCTATGGAGCGATGTGCAGGAAGTGCTCAGGACAGTTCATTAAGGACCAGGTACAATCTCCCATCTCAAACACATTATAATCCCAACACTGCTGCATAAATCTAAATCCCTGCTGGAAATCTTCTGGATTTCTCATTCACAGTCACATTTAATGTGGAAAAAAATACAATAAGGCATTTTCTGTGCCTGGAACTATGTCATACTGAAATACACTGAACATCTGAACTCTCTCCTGGGGAGGGGAGCGCAGGATTTTTTTTTTTTTCTTAAAAAGGTGGATATTTCTTTTTAATCCACAATTCACACCTCCTTCGTAAATAGTTTGGAAAACTGACTTGCTGAGCATAAAGGAAAGGGGAATTCACGCATTTCTAAAGCTATAACTTAAACTGAAAAGAGCATTTTTCTAAATAAACAAAGGAAGCCATCTGAAAGTAGGACATGACTGGTTTATACATCAAAATGAAGAATAATAATATCACCATGCAACAGTTCTTCACTGTTTTGGATGCTGTTTTACCTCATTGCTTTGGCATGCTTTTTAACCATGAGAAACAAATGTAAGAGTTGTTTCCCTGATGGACAGTATTACACAGAGACTCCAAATAACTGCCACTGATGTTTTATAACTACAGTGTGAAAAGAAGAAAGAAGTGATACTTACTGACTGGATATGGAATGTGACTGGAATATCCGTAACTAGTGCTCCAGGCTGATATTCCATCTAAATAGTAATACTTTATGACCAATTTTTATCTTTATAAAATAATCGTATATAGTACAGGACATCAGTTACTTCAAATTTATGAAATGATAAGTCCTATAAAATCAGAGGATAGTTTGTCACTGGCTTTGTTAAAAATGAATATGCTCCCAAAGTAATGAAAGTTCAATAATGTTAGTAATTGGAGGGTGGGGGGAGTGGTGGCTGTTGGTGGTTGGGTTTTTTAGAGGGGTTATTGGGTTTTTCAGAATTTCTAGTGTTCTGTTAAATCTTCAGTGTGTTGAATAAAAGATGAACAACTGAAACTATGAAAGTAGATTGTGTCTTTAGCTTCTGCCTGCTGATTCACTGGGTTTAGAAATCTCAGGAAATTGTGTTTATCTCTTACCTATAAGCCATTATTCCTGATGTTGAAACTATTTTCTGGGAGTACAAGACTAACACATGTATCTGTCAACAAAACAGGTCACCTCTATACTCTTATATATTTTCTTTAGTTGAAATCAATAAAGAAGAAATCAGAAACATCAGACACTGGAGGGCAGGAATGACGAAGTACTTAACATTGCTCCCTGATGTCTATATCACAAGACACATGGCTGGTTCTCAACTATTTTATCAGTTGCCACATTTTGCCTTTTTGTGCATTCTTTAGTCCTCCTAATTCTTTTGCATGTTAACACTTTTTTGTCTTTGTCTGAAAGTTATGAACAATAATTCTGAAACAGATTATCAATTTAATTTTTAATGTTTTGCATAGCATTAATATGCAAAGTGCATAGCTTCAGATTACATATCCCTCAGTATATCACACATACACAAATCATAGTGCAGAAAAAACCCCCAAATCTGTAAGCAAAACAGTGTAAATAGTATTATAACTAATGTGTATCACTTTCATTGACACATAAATGAAGGATGAGTTATAATTACTTCACTGTGAAAATAATTATTGCAAAAAATTTATATATTTCTAATAATTTAAAAGAGACTCCTTTAGGACCTACAATAACAGCTATTTTTGTTCTTCTAGCATCAATATCATATCACATACAAGGGAGTGAAATATAAATCAGTAATAATGTAAAGTAGACACAGTAGCACCAAATCATAAAAACAGTACAGGGGACAAATTTTCACCCTTTCAGAATGCATCTGCTGAGTATTCCTTGACTGCAAGGTCACCAACTCCAGATATATAACCTTAAAGTATTACTCAGTGGTGGTGATGTCACTATAGATGATTAACTTGGTAACTGATTATGACACCTAGCGAGACACAGAGGTAAATTTCAAATTTAGTAGGTGACTAAAGCAGAATATTTATGGGAGCTTTTCAAAAATCCAGCAGAAAACTGCTCACACTAAAGATAAAAAAAATCCTGCAGAATCTGACTAATGGTGTCTTTTTAATTCTCGAACTTTGAAAGAAATGTATGCAAACTTAGTAAAAAATTGCATTTAAATTTTTGAATCTTTGTCCTTAATATCTTAGTATCTGTCTGAATCAAAAATATCCATGGCAAAACCTTTGTGTCTCCAAACCATTTCTCATATTTCGTAGCAATTGTCATATGTAAAGACAGGCAATTGCTTTAACATACCCATATTGCTACTACTCATTGAGAGCTACCAGGGGATCAAAGTAGAAAACAGAGAGAACAGCAAGGGAAAGAATTTAATAGTTTAAAAATCTGTTAATTCTAGTGAGATTTTTAACAGTGAAATACAAAATTCCCAACTGCTCACAGATATTGGAAATCCTTACAAGAGTCAGAACTAAATGCTTACATGACTTTAACAGCTCAGTCTCAACACTAGAAACCTCAGCACATTATAAAAAAACCCCATGATTAGAAACATTGCAGCACACTTTTCATCTGACAAGAAAAGTGGCTAAAATATCTCAAAAAGGTGCAGATGTCAAACATTAATCATAAACAATACACACTATTATGGCCCAGTAACTGTGGGTACTTAATTTCAGCAAAATCACAATACTCTCTCAACCTTTTCTATGCAGCTGTGTAAACATGACAGCAACTTTAAATCTTGTTGACAGTGACTTCCCTACCTCTCAGTGGGCAGGCAGCTGCAGTTCAAACAGTGCTGCACAGAAAAGCACTTTTGAATTCCCACCCTGAGCTCCAAACTCAACAGTGTATTTTTTGACACGGTTGAATGCTAAGTCAAAAATGTCCCTGCTTTACAAGCAATTAAACAATTAAAAAGTATGTCTATGAAGCAAGGGACAAAGGTTAATTAGAAAGGAAAAACAACTGGAATTTGAAGTAGGACAGAAAACTTTTTCAGAGATAATTAAATCAAACTTGTAAAAAATACAAATATAAGCAAATTACATCTTCAACAGTATATCTAGATTATCATAATAATTAGGAATATGATAGACAGATAAGTACTTTCATATGTATTACACATCCATGCCTACAGATATTAAATGTGTTACCCAAAGCTCCCATTAGTAAGTGAACTGGAATTCAACCATGGTTTCCATTGCTATCGCTAGACAGATTCATTTGAGGCATTTGAGTAGAACCAGAGTAGAAATAAATTCATTGACCATCCTAGAATATCCTGTTATTTTCATTTATAATATGTCTTACACTGTTTCACTGAGTGTATGCATTTTTTTCATTCTTTTGATTCATGTAACTCCAAACAACAACATGCACAAAAATGGGTTCAAATAGAATGACTAGAAGGACTTATGGATTCAAAAAAATCACGTAGACTTTTCTGTAAGCAGAGCATGATTATACAATGATAAAAGATTTCAGGAGAAATTTCAGATGAAGGGGTTATGTCTTTCAAGCTGGTCTAATAACATATTTAGTTTTTAAGCCTAAGTTTTCTGTACATTTTTGTGTTTGGACTTTTAATATTTATCCCTGTGAACAACATGAAAGATCAAACTGAAGTTGTAGTAGGCCTGTTTGTCTTTAATATCTCAACTCTGCTGTGTTTTAATACTCATCTATCCCCAGAGTAATTTTAGCCACCAAAAGCATCAGTGCCTGCAGGCTTCTGTTTTAGGAATTTTTTTATTGAAAAAAAAATAGCATATTTCTAATTATTTTCAAATCCCCTGGAGATAATCCCCATATTGTAACTGCAGCCTGACCTTGGAGTGTGCAGTTTCTCGAACTAAATAAAGGAAACATCAGTAATTTGCTCAGTGGAACCTGATTGCCTTCCCCGAACATTACAGTATGTTAAATGAGAAGTGCATAAAACAAATAAATGAAGCAGGTGCATGTCAGATTCTGATTTGGAAGACTGCCAACTGATCAACTCCACCAAGGTTTTATTATCTAACTGGAAACACATTTTGTTGATGCTCAGATTTTCCCTTAAGAATAACTTCTGCTAACACTGGAAGTGGCTGAATGAACAAAATGTTGTAATTATTGAAGATTCAGGTAAATTCTCTGTAGCAAGCATTGTGCTCAACACGCTCTTATCCCTCTCTGTATGCACACAGACACACATGCAAACCAATCTGAAAATATATTCCAACCTTTATGCAAAGAAAAACAGCAAAAAAATGACAGCAGGCCATCAAAAAGAGAGATTATGTTTTTCCACGGTCTTTGTGATAAACATTAAAACAATGACTGAACAGAAAATCTCATATTTGGTAATTTGGAGGGCATATTTTCCAACTGGAGAGCTTCCTTTGGGCCCTAGTAAACAGCTGGAGGGGATGGATAGACTATTTGGTAATACTGTCTATTTGGCCTTTCTTCTGCTTTCATCAAACTTTGAAATGGTTTGCAGTGGAGAAGCAGGACCGTAGCGTCTTGTATTTGTGCCCAGTGTATATAATTTGCAGGAATGTCAGACCAAGTGACCCGCCACACACTCATTCCATGACATGAATATTAACAGTTTTAATTGATGTTTTAATGCTGCCTCTAGTTTTCATAAAGTATGTGTTGCAGTATTGTCAGTCTACACTTGCACTGAATTTTACACCCTGGGCACTGTTTTCTGCCCTGCCCCCAGCACTTGCTTATATGGGGAGTTGTAAATCCTACTGCTAATACAGATGCTCAAGAATTTGCTGTCTAAATAGGAGCTGCAGTTTTACAGAAGCATATATTTCAATTTCCACATCAAAATTTCTGCTTTCAGGAGTATTTAAAGCAGTTCAAATGCTAAGGTAAATCTTCCACTCTGCATTATGTAGCCTGTTTATTGTTCCTCTTCTCAACTCAAAGATAGTACCCACAGCATAATAGTTGATAGCACATAATAGTCCACTTTCTCTTGGAGAAAGGGTCTATGATCGCTATTTAAACATATTTACTTTACATACTTTTTAATATATATATCATTAAGGGGAATATTTATAAAAGCATGTTTATGATAAAAGTCTAAATTGAATTTTTCTTCAGCAAGGTACAAATACTTTTGCAAACTGTATGCCAAATTTGATAATAGAACCTGTGGGTTCATTATTGCAAAAGAGTTTGTAAAATAGAAATCTGTAACTTTTCAGAGAGAAAAATTCTTAGTCCCCATTGTTTTTCTTTAATATATGGGTAATACTTGCGGAAAAGAATAGAAAAACTAGTTGGAAGAGACTTCAAGCAGTCCTCTACTCTCAGACTTGTACCACAACAAAGGATTAAAAATACCTAACCCATTTTTGACAGAAGATTGTACATCCTGTTCATAAAATCCCTTAGTGATGGAGATTTCATTGTATTCTATGAAACTTATATGAGAGAATATATCACACTGTCCTTACTTTGAGAAGTTTTTATTAAGGCTTTATATAAATCCCGCTTTTGTTGAGCAACAGAAGCTCAACTGTCCTTGTAGGTTGCGGGAGTTTCTTGCCTTTCTCTTCAGTTTTCTTTAAAGCATTTGAAGACCTACCATGTCTCAAGTCCTGTCTTCTCTATTCTTACCACCCACAATAACCTTCTATTTCTTTTTCCTAGTTACATTTTCTAGACTTTGGATCCTTCCTTTTCTGTGTCACTTAATGCTCCCCAGTTTGTCCTTACATTTCTTGAAGTTTATGTGAAAAAGTGGCAGAAGGACTCCAACAGAGGCTTCATTAACACTGAGAGAAACAGCAGGATTATTTCCTATTTCTGAATACACTCCCAGCCTCCACATAACAGAATTAGGCCTGCCTGCCTGTTTCCACAATGGCAGAACACGACTGATTCATGCTCAGTTTATGATTTCCAACAGGGCAGTTGTAAATCACTAGGTTTATGACCGAAATACTGCTAACCTAAGGGTCAGTCTCTAACTTTCATACATGAATTTCCCAACCTAAGAGTAGTACTTTGAATTCTCCATAATCAACTATAGCTTTTCATATCAGACTAATTTTTCAATTGTTGAGACTGTTTTGAATAGCAATTCTGTCCTACAAAGTGCTTGGATCCTCTCCCAGCATGGTACCATCCGGAAATTTAGTAAAGAATTATCTATGCCTCGAAAGCCATACATAAAAACATTGAGCACTTATAATATCTGTATGATGTCAGTTCTTTACATATACTCTTCATATATATATATATATGTATGACAAGAAATCTGAAGAGGTGACAAATCATGGTACTGTATTTGAAAATGCCATGACAGTGTACTGCGCAAGACATAGTTCAGGCTTTGTAAATCCACTGCAGAATGTCTCTTTTATCTTGCACCACACTGAGCCCTCAAATTTCTATTATGTAAGTTGCCTTCAACACAGGATTAATCCCAACTCCCAAGTATAACCACAGAACAGGGAATTAACAAGTAGATGAGCTCCTTTATATACCATGATCTGATTTCTCTTCTATATAATTAACTAGTACCATTCATTATTAAAATATATTAAAATTATTCAGGAGTTTAGAAGAGTCATCAATATGCTACTCTGATTAAAATTCTTAATAAGTTGCTAACATTCTTGAAGGCCTGGAAGTGAATAAAGGACTATCTGTATATGATAATTCTTAAACAAGAAAATATTTCTGTGAGGAGCTCGTCAGAGATACATTCTGAAAAAACTCCACAGTCTTACTGGCAACATATGGGATGAAATGGAATTAAATTAAATAAGAACATAAGACCAGCTGTGTTGGGTAACAACAAAGCTCTATATAGCCTGTATTCTTTCTCTGACAGTGGCCAGAAGTGGATTATCAGGAAAGGCAACTGTGTAGTGGTATTTCATTCAAATTCTCTTACCATTTAGCAATACATTTTTCAGGAAGATCTCGAAGCACAGGTTGTAGCTCTGTGTTTCTTAGTGGATTTTTTCCCCATGAACTTGACTGGTCACTTTCCCTATACTCCCATGCTAAAATGCTAAAATAAAAACCTCACACTTTTAAGTATTTATTCTGCATTTCATTCAGATTGTAACTCCAGTTGATCCATTTTCCATATCCTTTGGAGCCCAATATAGTTGTCACAAAAATGGAAAGATGGAAAGACAAAAAACGTAAATGAACTACACTTACAGAAAAAGGTTTCCTTCATTTTAAGTTCGCCTCTATCTATTAAGAAACACGATTTAAAAAAAAATCTGACAACCTAAGTTCCAGAGGGTCTTAGAAAAACAAAATTCAAGTGTGTTATAGCTGATATAAAGCAAGCTGGCTCCTTGGGCCTGTCCCTTTTCTGAGTATGCAATCCAGGGGCCAGCTGCGTATTTTCCTCCATTTGTTCTGACTGTTTACTCTGCAGGAAAGAAATAAGTGAATTGCATTTGAATAAAAGTGACACTAGTAATGGAAGAATGAGTCACCTGATCCATCACCTTTGTCCATAAGACAGGTCTTTAACATACAGTGCGTCTTTCTGTCCTCTGCACTCCAGCCTTAACCAATGACAGAACCGAAGTGCCTACAAACAGTGACAATCCTTTCCTACTCTAACAGAAACAAATTTTTTCTTGTTTTGCAGAATTCCACTTTCACGTTTATGCACTAATGGTCGTCATTGCCCACTATGCCAGCTCTGCCAGCAGTCTGCACGAAGGCAAGAGTCACTGTCAGAAACGCCAGCAACAGCCTTGTACTGAAGACCCCTCTCAGCGAGATTTGTTTATGAACCTGTTAATATGCCATTTGCTGTAGGATGGGAGAAGAAACCATACAATTTTCTCACTTTCTAAAGCACCAAATTAATAAGAAGAGAAGCTGCTACAATGTCCTGAGGTGTCCCTCTGAAAACTGTCCTAGAAAATCAGTCCCAGTGGCCTGAACTGCTGAAACAGCATGGCGCCTTAAGCAGCTGCCATTTCATTGTCACATCATTTGCTGGCTGCCAGCCTTTTTAAAAAATGCAAGAAATGCAGTCAACACTCACTGCTATCATTTTAAAGTTACTGCCTGAAATAATGTTATCACAAGGAGACAGTGCTGTAACACCTCTGCATAAAGGGTACCTGCCCTGCATCAGCTAGGCCCCTCTACACAGTTTGAAATGAACTTGCTCACCTAAACATTCTGCACTTGAAATCCAAGAAGACACTTTAAACTAAAATCTAATTTAAAACAGGATGGCACAAACTGGACCTCCAACTAGAGTTGCAATGCAAGGATATAGCTTTGTTTGTAAGTCACCTCAATCTCCCTTCAAAAAGATGGGAGAGACTCATGCAACAAATGTATGACTGAAGGTGAACTTCATTTGGTGTCCATTTCTTAGTAGAAGAAAGTGACATATGAGCCAGCTCCATAGGGAAACTAGGAAAGATCCATAACAAAGGATTGGTATTGGGCTCAGATTTCCCTGCTGCAATCTTTGTATTAATTCAGGGCTGTAATTACACTCCTTATTTTTCTGCACTAAGCAGAGGGGAAGAAAACATAGGAAAAGAAAATCTCCACTATATCTTCCTTAGATTTATTATAAAACTACTTAAAACTTCACTTTCTAGGTCACAATAGTTAATTTCTAAGAGACTTTCTGAAACTGGACTTTTTCAAACAGCTGGAAAGAGAAATCCTACTGAGAATGAATTTCCTTTGGTTTAATAAATACAAGTTCATACTTTTGGAATAGAAGACTTTGGATTTATCCACAGTTTCTAACCACCATACCACAGATTTCAATTTTAGTTTTGATGACAATCGGCATTGAAACACAGTTTTTCTAGGTGAGTCTTGAACATTATAATGCTCAAAGAGTGAGAGGCACAAACATTGAGAGCCCTGAGGAATGACTCCCTACCTAATGAAGACACTTGTAGATTTGGCTTTTCAGATCAGTTTGTTTTAAATAACTCTTTTGTGCCAAGACAAAGACTAACAAATTTTCTCATACTTCAAAATAGTTCAAAGGGAAGAAGACCCCCATCAAAAAAAAAAAAAAAGCGAGTAATATTATATTTAGAAAAAAAAAAATTATCATAGCAGTACCATATGTGAAATTGACTCAATAGAAAGCATATAAGGACCATGAACTCAAAAGTGCAGTTCCGTATTAATGCAGGACATTGGCACACTTTCAGTGGACCTACCAAATATTGTGTGGCTGTGATATTCTAAACTTCCAAATAGTGAAACACTCTAAACCAAAACACAGTTGATATCACAACAGTTGCACTCATTTGCACAGATGACACTCTGTGTCCTTTACTGACATTGTAAATAAAAAAAAAACCCTTCTTACCTGAAATAAGAAACCACTCACTGTGATATTAAAAGGATGTCTGTATGACGTTATTGCATACTATATATTCAAAGACAACACAAAAAAGTCCTGAGCATACAAGCAAAATACTGAGTAACATCTGTGCACTGCCAGAGATTTGTCTGCTTCTGAATGCTTATGGTAATGAAGTGAACAGCAAGGGTGACTGCAAACCATATGATGCATTCCTAGCAAACTACCCCATTTTAACACTTATGGCCACATTGCTTAGTGAGCCCCATAACCCACAGCCACGCTGCAGCTGCAACTGCCGCAGCAGAGCCCTCAGTGGCAGCTCTCAAATGCTGTGCTATTGCCATCAGAGCAGCAGGAACTGTGCACAGGAGTGTGGACTGAAACAGCAAGTCAGGTGCTTCTGGTGTGGCTTCTGACATGCCAGGCTAAGGAAAAACAATATAGAATTCATGACTTTCCTAAAATCTATGTGATATAGGATTCATCTCCTACAAAAATCATTACAGTTTGACTTTAGGGCATACAAACATTTGCATACACAAAATTTTAAAGAATCAAAGGGATGAGAGGCAAAAATAAAAGTTAAAAATGGGGAGATAATCTCTAAATACCTACTGAAAAAGCAAAGTGGCTTTTTCAAAAACATTTTCCTTCGGTATTCTGGCTAACAGTTTCCTTAACATAAATCTGATTCAGGACATGAATATTCTGTTTGCAGTTTTGTAATGATGTAAGGAGCTGCTCTCCTTAGTCTATATTTCAGAGGTGCTCCAAGATCATTTCTTACACATCTGCAACTTCCTCTGGGATACAAATCTATCTATTGGTAGACATTCAAAACCAATTTACTCCCTTCTTCATCCTCTTCTTCACAGACCACCACTAGAGTTTAGGACACTAACTGAGGGAAACTGTTCAGCTCTGACTAGGAATAAAATCAAGTCAGTCATGATTCCCACTGTAAGTCAGAGAATGTAAACAGGCTTCAGTCTTGAGAAGTTTGCCTGGTTTTGAGATGTCAGATGGAATTTTGCACTGCTGCCTTCCATCCCTACCATTCACTTTCCCTTCCACCTTAAACCCAGAAAACATAATAACCTGTGATTTGCAGTTGCTCCATGTGTCTATGTCACATTGACTTTGCCACTTGAAACATGAAATTCTGTTTGGGCATTGGTTCTGTGCCGTCTCTGAAAGGATACAGCTGTCTGCTGAATCAAAACCAGTCTTCTGTACAAAGAATAGCAAAAGTCACAGACATCACTGCTTCTCTTCTTTTTTCTATTTATTGCCCTGTCCATAAGACATTATCTATTTTGCATAATCAAATGCTTTATGCTTGAGTGGCCCCACTGTAGGGGGAAAAAAAAGTATCTGCTCTTGTGAAGATAGTGGTTTGTTAAGTAACATGCTTAGCTATGGTTCATTTTAAGACATATTAAGACACCTAGAAAGGGCTGCTTTTCAAAAGACAGCTTATTCTCACAGTGTATTCATAATGCATGGTTTCATTTGGGATTTTATGCCCAGAGTGGGTTAAGCCAAGAGACCTAGCAAAGGCAACTTAGAGACATGCATTTATTAGGCAGCAAAAATTGCAGCAAAGGGGGAAAAATGTATATTTATATAGATTACATGAAAAAATCTACTCTTCAGGAAACAAACAGTTTACTGATGATAAGGGTGACTATTATGATGATCAAGGGAGAAGAGCCTGACAATAAACCTGATGGCAAACAGGACAAACACACTGGCCATCTTACACAAATTCAAAAGAAAAGAAGTTTCTAGGCTTTATAATTGCAACGAAGCAGATCACAAACAGGATGATATTCTATAAAATGGGCTGCCTACTCTTTCTGTTGCAAAGCACATATATTAACCCATGAATGCACAGTGAGCAATACAAGTGTCTTTCTCATGGTTTTGTATTTGCAAAGATACTTTTTATGTGTGAAGCATTTCTGTTTGAAAACCAAGAGCCCCATAGATGTAAGAGCTTGGCCAATTTGTAGTTCAATCCATGAGCAAAGAAATGGCAAACCTTGCTACTCTTCTTTTAGTAGGACACAAGGAAGACATACTGAAAGAAACTAGGTGGTTGACTGAGAGAAAGGAAAGGAAATAATGTACTCTGTATTAGACACACACATGCCTATCCTAAAAATGAAAATCTGATATACATTTGAACATCAAACTGAAATTTCTGAGTTGCTTCTATCCCAGTTCTTGCAGATACTACATCACACAAGACATTTAATAAGCTCTGTAAACTTTTGCTAAAACTGCACGCTCTGCAACATTTGTTTATCTAGTTGTTAAGTTATAACTTCTAAGTTACAAAACTCCTGCCTTGTGCAATCTTGGGAATGAGAGGTGCTAATTGCAGTGAATAAGACAAGCAATGTAGCTATTTTTAAAATTACATTTCAGAGGGTTGGCTGTGGCACTGAAAATGGCTTGTTGATAAAGAACTGGATAAACATATATACAAACACATTATCATGATTCCTGAATGCATTGAAAACCTGCCTTCGTAAGCAGTAACATATTTTAACTATTGAGACAAACTCACCCAAACAAACCAGACCCCCCCCTCAAAAAAGCTAAGCTAAGGGAAAAGCTAAGAGAAAAAAGCTAAGAGAAGTAAATTAGAAACTCATGATTAGCTACATTTAAGAATTTGCAACTCTTAACCTATTTAAGCAACACCATCTTCTAGATATTAGGGAAGAACATCTGTTTTGCAAACATAAGCTGAGTCTTTCTAAACACGAACTTGCTATAAGCAACATATCTCAAAGTACAGTTAGAACATAAACACCTTGTTTGCCCTTATATGATTCCATATAGCTGTTAAAGGAGAAAACACATAATCTACTGTAAAGAGAACAATCCCCTTCCATCTATCCATACTGACTCTGCTTTTCTATAATGAAAACTCCACTGCATTTTATAAAGTGGTGTAACACACTGGAGCTTGTTCTGCTTTTACCAGTTTTATTAATGGAAGCTAGCACAGAAAAGCGGAAATCAGGGGACAAGAACTAATTTGTGTTAGAAGATCTGTTCCTCTCTGAGAACAGACCCTCTTTCCTTCTTTACCCTTGGTCAGTACAGTTATGTTGGTTTGCTGCCAAACTCCCATGCATATTCCCAGTACATCTTTCCAGTCTCTCATTGCAGCATAGTTCTGCCAACATGAAGCACGTATAAAAACAAACAAAGAACAGGATCCCTAAATTGTAAGAATAGTATAAACTGGTGACTTCACACAAACACCACCATCCAGGCTTCTTTTTGTTTCTAAGCATAAAGAGAAACTTTTAATTTCTGACTATGTAGAAAATTCTCAGGTTTTTTTCTACACTATTGAAATTCATTCATATGGCACTAGAAACCTCAGGTATTTTTACAGTCATGTTCTATCATTCAAAAACACGTAAATTCTGCAACAACAGTGAGAAGTGGGAACTTTCAAATGTTTTCACTACTGAAAGTTTTGACTAAAAACACTGCCCCTCCTGAAGGTGCAGAAGGTTCAGCTGATTAAATTACTACTCCATACGACCAAAAAAAAAAAAGGGGGGTGGGGAAACAACTTTATTTTCTCATTTCTAATAATACAATTAAAAAAGAGAGGTTCAGAGGATAAAATCTACTAGTTCTGTAGCTCTGATCTGAGTAGCTCAGCATTGTAACTGTGCTATAAAACTGCATAACAAATCAGTCTTGGCATAAATTTGTTGAATTTTCTTAAATGTAACTGTGTGAACACATCTAGATTTGCAGCTAATAAAACAAAGCACAAAACAGTTCCATAATTCCATCTTAATTTCCATTAAAAACTCAATAAAAGGGTAATTAAAGAAGATTTCCACAAACACCAGAAAACTAAAATACATATATAAAGCAAAATTGCTTTAAAAGATGTAAATCAAAGTAGTGCAGTCTCCTGGGAAGCAAAAAGTTATGTTTTGGGGTTTTTTAAATACCCAGTGAAAATTTTCATATTGGAAAGTTCTAACCAAAGAGAACCTAGAATTACTACAGGGAAAGGGGAAATAAAGCAAGTTACAATAAAAGTAAAAGGTCAAATACATTATTAAAAATCTAATGCCAAATCACTGTTGTAAAACACAACTAGATCTGATGATTTAAACTAATCTACAGTTTCATATATAAAGTTGGTTTTAGTGAACAATTAGTAGATAACTGGGCACTCAAAGGATAATAAAAACCTCTCTGTATGAGGAGAGATAGACACGTGAATGCTATGGCATAGTATTTAAAATTTCAGTGCCAAAGGCAAGTCAATGCCAACTTGAAGATTCAATGTATAGTCTTGAAAGTACTCATGCATAAGCAGAGATTTATAAGCTGTAGAACTACATAAAACCAGACATTTCTTTAAATAATAGCACTAACCTTACATTTTCCTTCAAGTGAAAATCCCACCTCATAAAATTAGGGTATCTTCAACTCCACAGACAGCACATTTCAGCCTCATTGTAAGCTTACTATAAAGTTAACTTTAAAAAAATAAAAATTAATAGATTAATTTAGACTAATAGAAGAAGCCAGGCACAGTAACACCTAGATTTCTAATGGCACTGAGTACTCTAAAGAAGGCATGAGACATAAAAGAAGTTGGGCTGCTCTTCACAGGTCAGACATAGGTACACTAACAGCCCTCTTGTCATGAGAGCCACCTACAAGGACACAGTTGTTTGAAAATGACTGAAGAGCTAACAAGCATCTGTCACACGGTTTTCATTCATCACCCAGTTGATCTGGCAGCTGTACATTAAGACCAGCTCAACAAGTGAAATGCCAGGGAGCTCTACAGCATCAGTGGCTGCTTGTGGGTGCTGAGAGATGTCACCGTCCCCCAGGGGCCCTGGAATAGTGTGTGGGCGGGGGAAACCCTGCTGCCTCCCTCAGCAGCCTCCCAGCTGGGAAGGGCTCAGCCCTGACCCTCTCCTCACCTTGCCACTCACTCTGCACACAATAATGACAGCAGAATCAGTGGACAAACAGTGTTAGTTGCCCTGCCTCTACCTTCCAAAGATATTTGGTCTAAGTAAAAGTTTCTGTGCATTTAAACAGTGTTCTGACATTACAGTAATTAGGTTAATTATTCACATCAATTTAGTCCCTTAGATGATTTCCATTGTGTCAGCAGAAGTGAATTCCATTTTTCTAAAAATTTAAATAAAATAAACCACTGACATTTGAGTGTGTTTTCAGCTACCAGATTTGCTGCTGGATGTTATCAATTTTTTATTCAAAGAATGACAATTGTTTTAAACCCCTGTGCTTTATATTGTGAGAACAGAACTTTAACTTTTATCAATAAAATACTAATATATAGTAGAATTTATTTAATACTGTGCATATTCTGAGAGTCTAATCAACAGTACAATCAAGCAAGACTCATTGTTTCCTTGAAACTCTGAGAACTCAAAAGCACTGCATTGTTTTTTTATTATTTAGCCTGACACAACTGGTTTAAGGCTTGGTTCTTCCTTTCAAATACACGGGTGTGTTTTGCTGAGCATCTTGCAAAATCAGCTACAGACCGTGAATACAATGTACCAATACTCACTAACAATGTTAAAAGGCATGCAAGAGAGTACATATTTAAATGTCCCCTGGACAAACTGCAAAATTCAATGCAACCACTACTACAAACACTTGGGATCATCCGCACTTTCTACACGTTCAGACTCAGTACAGCTGGGCCTTTGCATCCTTATGCACAAAGGTGACAGAAACTACACTGATGTGCTCCTCCTAAGTTTCTTAATGCTAAATCACGGTACTTCCAAAGGGGTTGGAGATGGTGTAAAACAGGAAATCAAGGTGTGGCTTCTGGTGGCATCTGGGGCTGTGACACAGCAACTGCCTCTAGACAGAGAGCAGAGTATATACCAACAGGCTGTAAACCTTGCTTTGCAGAAGTATCAGTGAAGTCAGCTTTCCCTTTGTTTAGACGTTAGCCAGCACCTAGCAGCAAGACTTTGCTCTGCCCTTATCCACTGCAAGGAAAGGCCCAGTAAAGTCTGCCCTGTCTCCCTTCTCTTTGCTTCTTGGGAACCATCCTGTTGGGGGTCCCCATCTTAACTTAAACCATAATGCCACGTAGACGGAATATGCTTTGAATCACATCCTCATTTCAGAGCTAACATCACACACCTTTGGTTTAATTTTCACTCACTTATGACTTGCTCTGGGTTAGGCTGCAGACTTGCTTCTCACTTTACCCAGATTTTCATTCCTGTTCCTTACAGTAATTCAGAGCTACTTCTGATCTGTCTTAGGAAAAGCCACAGAAGAAGAGGAGCATGCCCTGTGATCTCCACGGCAATAACTCTGTTTCATAAACAGGTTTATACGTAATCAATATAAGGATTTGCAAGTCCTTAACTGGAGCTTCTCCTCAGCTACACAGGCTTTGAAGTTTAAAAACATCAGTGGAATCAGAAAAATTATATAAGCTTCATAAGATCTGCTTCTCTATTGACTGTAACTTTGCAAAGTATTTTATGTCTGCTCCAAATGGGTTCAGAGTACTGCCGTCCTCATGGGGTAATGAATTATGAAGTGTTAGCACACAGGTGAATATGTGTAGTGCAAGAACTTGCAGATTCAACCCCTTTGTTTCCCTTTGTTGCTATTCAATTATGAGTGAAGTGGAAGCAAAGAGTTTAAATAAACCTAGTCAAGTATACACTGCCAAGGAAACACTAGGGGATTCAACAACTTATTACAACTTTCCATGTGCTTGGTCTTTGTTGCTTTTTAAAGCCCAAAACATCTAACTTTTCCCACACTCATTTCACTCAATTATTTTCTCTATTAGATTATTTCCTATTTATTTTGCAACTCTACTTCTCCCCCCCCCGCCCCCCACCTGCAACGAATTGCTCACTAACATATTTTTGAAGACAGGCTCAGAAGGTAGGGTTTTGGTGTCCCTTGTAAGAAGTGTTGCCTTTCCTCTGTTTTCAGCCCTCAGTGGAAACCACATCTTAGAAGAGCATTCAGTAAGGAATCAAGAAGCTAAACAGTCTGAAGACAATATTGTCTAGCTACTGTTGGTCTCCAAATTAATGAAATACTGCCTTATCCTGTTGAAATAATGGGACATGCACCACTGCTCTGCTCAGCTAACAGGCAAATTTTAGTCATTTGTCTTATAACTAACTAGTAATCAATATCTCAAACTTTCAATAAGATTTTAATATATGTCAAAGCAATGCATTGTAAAAGCCTTAATGAGAGAACAGTTTTTAATAAAAAAAAAATAAGAAATTGAACATGACAAACCACATGTGTAGTGTCATTGCATGTTTTATTACTGCAAGATAAAGGGTTTGAAATTTAGATTATCTATCTTTAAAATGTTAGGGTAAAAATAAACCTAAACCACATTTTCTTTAAAAGGAATAAATTAATTGTTACCATCAGTTTACAAAATCATATCGATCAGTCAACCCAAATTCTCTATTCCATTGCATTATCTAGGACATAAAACTGTTTTCATGATAGCTTATGGTTTTATATTCCAACAAATGTTATTTGGGAAATAGGACTGAAAGATGAAGCATGGCAGAAAATGACATTTTCTGTACCATCTAATTACCAATTATCTGCCAGTGGAACTAATCAAATTGTATAAATTTAGACTGCAGATTCATCAACCAATTACCTTAGAGAACACGTTATGCCCCTCATCAGTGATTCAACCAACAGTCCAAGTATTGCACTTACTTAACTTACTATGGATATTATAGAAATCTATTTTATTCAGAGAAATACATCCTAAAGCACAGTAATTAAAAGCTTCTGCAAGTTATAATATCGCTAAAATACTACCACTGATGCAAATGTATTTGAAAAGTGTCTAATATTAATTTAAGCTTGTTACTGAAGTTACAGAAAAAAAAAAAAACTGTAGCAAATTAAAACAAATTGAAATTGATGTGCTATATTCTACAAAATCACAGTTTTTGTAACCTCTGCTTATTACACAGTACAATGAAGTAGTGAAATACAGCTAGCAAGTGGCTTCTAAAAAGCCATTCATCCATTAATTTCAGTGCTTCATTTAGATTTAGAAGAAATTATTTCAAAATACAGTATGACAACCCTTATCTGTGAATTATTTTTCTTTACATAAGAAAATTCTCAATTAAACACAATTTTATTTTCATGTGCCCCAAAATTTACTTGAACTAACTGCAGAAAATAATCTGAAAACATATCAGCTACTAGTGAATATCTTTCAGGATATATCTCAAAAGAAGAGAGAGAGGAGTAGTATGTTTTCTTTCTATTCATCAAAACACTCAGTTATATAAATATATGCTGATTAAAAGCAATAGGAAACCTACTCATGATAACACAGTCTGAGATATGTATTTTTTTTTTGCCTGAGCATTCTTCTGGAATTAATTTCTAATTATGTTTACAACACTATCCCCAATTTGCTAGAAATTACTATCTCTGCATTAATGAAAATATTAATACCCTCTTGAGACTTGAAGAAACAGCCGGAAATTTTGCTCCAAAAATAAGCTTTTAAATCATACAGTACTTATTTCTCTGCATAAGCCAACATGGATAATTAACAAATTTCTTATTTGATAAGATATAAAGGATTGTATTTAAAAAAAACAACATATTGGCTCACGTGCAATCTTTATTTACGTTTAAAAAACGTGCTCTGTTTCTCAGTTGATGCCACACATCTCTGCAGAGTGCTGTGTGCAGCACAGTAGGAATGGAAGCCCCATTTGGTCAGGGTGCAGCTCACAGCTTTTCCCAGGCAGGACAATCCCGCCTTGCTCTTTAATCTCATCTATGGGCCCAGGACTACTGACAGTGATGAATGAAATTTACTCAAACCAGTTTTAGGGGTAAGAGAAAGAAGACAGAACAACTACTGAGCATACACAAAATGTATCATACTTGTAGCAGAGCAGGTAGAATGTGGAGCTGCAGCCCAATGAAGAGCCAAGTACAGAGTCCTTCAAAAAAAGCACGGAAATAGTCAAACCTTTGGAGAGGAGAATAAACATCAGCATGATTCTCCCAGCAAAGAGGAGGAAGAAACCTCCTGTAACATAATTCCTTGCAGAACCCCCACAGGCTGCTGACAATGCACTGTGATCCTGATCTGGAGATGCCCTCTGCAACACAAAGTGCAGCAGCAGGTTGTATTTTGATCCTATTCTTAATTAAACTAACAATAAATTCTGGGCTTCCTATACCTCATGCCTTCCCCTTTTTTGCACAAAACAAGACTTTGAGTTTAGTAATATATGGATATGGAGTGGTTATTTGTCCTGTCCTGTTTTCATGCACTAAATTTCAATATGCTGCATACAAATAAGTCCATATGTTCCCAGAATTCACTTGGAAATCAATGCTTCCTCAGAGTGTTCTTTATACCCAGACAAACTGTTTCCTACAAGCATCCTAATCAGGCAGTGGTTATTCAGCTCCCTGCTGCCTCTCAAAACACCACTCTTATCTTCAGTAGAAAAGGAAAACTATAACAAAGCTAGGTCTATTTTTCCTAAGTTGAGGGATACAAGCAAACAATTAGACTTCTAAATAATTGCTTTGCTTTTAATGAAAAAGCTCACTTCTTTAAATACAAATTTTCTTTTTTCCCTTATGAAAATGTACATTGTTTCTGGTAACAAACAGTTACCAGAAGCAGTGGTAGATGTACTGCTCAGCATACAATATTGGCCTCCATGTCCTCAGACTGAAGGTTGCACCTGTGTTTTCCACAGAGCTGATTGAGAGAAGGTTTGGTGACACTAAGGAATCCACAGAAATTAATTCATACTGTCATTCTCTCTACTCAAAAGAAGAATTGAGCTATGGGTCCTGCTTTCTGAATGGGAATTGCATACATATTAAAAGTCAGCTTTGGGAATTCCTTCTCCATTATTACCATGAACATAATATCTCCACATCTCTTTTCTGACAGTATTGTCAGTAATAGTTTGTCTAGCTATAATTCTCCCTTTGGGAGCCAAGTACACAAAGATGACAGCTTTACAATTTAATTAAAGGCAACAATGGAGAAAATATAATAATAAAGTGAGTATACCATTTCATAAGAGTCAGATACAAAGGCAAAGATTATTGAGTGCCTCACTGATAAAGCCCTGAAACGTTTTTACATTTTACAAATTAGAGTAGAAGTCCCAGGAGTTCGTGCTGAAATGTTGAAGGATGCAGCTTGTAGGGTGTCTTTGCAGTTTCATAATGTATAGAGAAGATAAGGAGACAAACGTAATGCTTTTACAGCTAAAAAGAGCATGAGATGCCTCCTATTCATAGATAAGCATTAAGATACAACAGAACCAAGATGAGAAATCTCTTGATGACATCCAGCTGATGAGGGTTTCTGACTTCTGACTGCAGTGCCAATCAGAAAACAAGATTTTTGGCAATAAGGAAAGGTTTTTGGTCTTTAGTGTATACATTTTTTCTTTAACTACAGCTTTGTTGTAGTTAAAGAAAGTATATTACTTATACTAATGTATATAGTCTTTGTTTATCTACTGAGGGGGAAGAAATCTGAGAAACATGAGGCTATGTCTACAGTCACTTTAAAAATTATTGAGGAAACCATTTCTCTGAGACAGGTCCAGTTTCTGAGGGTAGGTTTGGCAAAGGCTTGGAAAAGCAGAGGGCACAAAAAAAAAGAGTAAGACAGGCTCAAAGGACAACAGAAAATTTACGCTAGGGCATTCTAGAGGGAAAGGTAGCTTAGTTCTGAGATGCAGTTATCAACAGAAAAGTGATTTCAAATAAAACACATGTGGACAGGTTAGAGAAGGAGGTTGTACTGTGCGCTTTCTTAGAGGTAAGCAGGCAGTGCAATACTTGTCATGCAGCTATCTTTCCTTCCTTCTTCTCCATGCAGGCACTTCATGCAGAACCTCCAGACAATTTGTTTCAATGTCTTGAGAACTCTATCACAATTGACTTATTTATCTTCAACAGGTTAGTTATTCCTCTTCTGTCTCCCGATCACTTCTTACTACCTTTGTCCAGATCTTCCTATCAGTATAATGGTTTTCGAGACAGAAAAAAGGACCACAAAAATCTCCCTACTTTTCCCTTTCAGAGGGAAGAGGTCATTTAGTGTTTCCTTCCAAGATGGATGAGCCCATTAAACAGAGTTTTTTCTAGGTCTTCCTTGTCAGGTGCACAAGGACTCAGAGTGGGTATCCAGCATCGCCTGTGACCTTTTGTCAGCAGGACACAGGATTTCACAGTGCTCTTCAGGTGGGGCACACAAAGGTTTGCAGACTTACGTGGATCACAAAGCCATACAGCCTGACTAGGTGGACTTGAAAGACACTTATTCGTGGGATTTGAAGAGTCAAGATTTAACGAGAGGAGATCGGTTTCAAGAACCAGCATTTCTACAAGAGCGATGTTTTACACTGTAAATAGTAAGAGGACAAGCAGAGTGCCCATAATTTCTTGCCTTTTACTTCTCATTACAGGCAGTTACACCTTCTGTGCATAAGACACACGACCACATCAAAAAGCTCATCAGACATTACCTCCATCACTGCCACTTTGTCACTGATCATGGCACTAGCAGCATCAAAGGAAAGCAGGTCCAGGATACAAATTGTGTCTTAATTCCTGTTTGTCTAGTCTTTTAAAATCTGTGCATGATGTCTGCCAGAGATCCCAGAGAATATGGTAATTAATTAAAAATTATACAAATACATGTGATTGAAAGGAACATTTGCCAAATCCAGTATTTTTCACACACCTGTTCTTTCCTAGATAGAAGATTCAGCAGTTGGCAGTAAAAGCAAGTAGAGAGAGGAAAAGAGTCCTCCTGTGTAATAGAAAGAATGTCCATTAGCTAAATGGAAAAAAACAAGATGACAAAGGGGAAATAGCAGACTAAAAAGTTCAGGAATCCAAATTAGTGTTAACAGTTCAATTTATCTTGCATAATATTAGAGTAATTGGATTGTGTCTATCATACCGCTGTTGTGACACACTTGGTTTGTTCTCTTTGTTCCTGACAGTTTCCCACAGAGACCACTGTTAGATGGCGATCAGTTTTGCAAACTCCAGCACCTCTATTCGCCCTGCTAGCACAGCTGAAATGCATGTGGCAGGCTGCACTACAACCCTCAGAAGTCATGCGACCTGGATGGCTGCTCTTCACTACAGCAACAATACGTTTACAAGACAAGAGTTCTCATATATTAATACTTTAAGACTAACTTAATGCAGCTATTAAGAATGTCAATGCGTATTTCTTTTCTTGGTGGTTTAGTCATCAGCAGTGAAAGGTAAAGGAGTAATTTTCATCAGCCACAGAAGACTGAATATAGGTCATGGTGAGTTCAAAGACAAATAATTTAAGAATCAAAGCCTCAGTGGAATGCATCAGAGGTAATGCCAAGTAAATCACTGTGTCAGTATGACTGATTAAATATTAGCAAAAAATGTGAATTGATCTTAAAAAAGAAAAAAAAAAAAGCTTTTGTATTTTATTATGTTATAAATATTTTTTCTGCCATGCTACCACTACATTTTCCATTTTGTTGTATTGACCTGTGATAGAACTACAATGCATGCCTCAATAAGGTTAAGCATTTTAATTTAAAATCCATAAAGGTGAATCTCAACTAGATACAATGCACAGCTAGCCAACATTATATAATACTAATTCAAAACACCGTAGTCTTTTCATATAACTCTAACAGAATAAATACTGAAATTCATCCTAAATTTCAAAAATAAGCTGTGAATTTCATGTACTAGTGTTCAAGCGGAATAGTCTTATTTCACATATAACAAGGAAATCTTCAGTCTCAATATTACAGGTCAGTTAAAAAAAAAAAAAAAGTAAAATTAAAGATGTGTCTTGAAAATAGCAAATAGAAAATCTGATATGGAATAAACAAAACAAACACATCCCTGTGATATATCTCAAAATTTTCAGATGTTCCTTCCAAGCATTAAAACTCAGCAAGGTATATCTTTGAAACTTATGAATTTAAATTGTAAACATACTGGGTTTTATTAGAAACTTCATTATGTGACAGCAAGGATTAGAAAAAACCGTCCAAGTTGTAACTAAGATAACAGCACTAGTTACCACAGAAACTGGTTAAAGGTGAAAATGGAATGACAAATATTAAAAAATTCCTTCGGGATTTACTTTATTTATAAAATAAGATTTTCCTAAGCACTTCACTCACATACAAGCAAATGTAGAGAACTTTCGCATTTCAGGGTTTAAAAATGTATTGTAGAGGGTTAGGGTTGAAAAGCAAGACTTGGAGTTAGTTTGGAGAGCCCATGGGACCAAAAATGTTCCCCTCTGTCTTGGGAAGAGCAGGGGTGTCTTGCCTAAAACTCAGTCTGGGGTTTGAACTAGAACAACAAGCAAAGCCAGGACCAATGCTATGCTGGGGCTCTAAATAACGTGCCCCAGGAATGGTGCTCCAACACCTGAGGAGCGTCACAGCTTCCATGTGGCAGAAGGCAAAGCAGAGTCATGTGGGGGCAAGGGAGGCCCCATGATGGATCAGGGTCAGAGAAGACCATGATGGGAGATTTGGGCATTATAACAAAATGAGAAAGCAAGTGCCTGTGTACCTCTTCACTCCTCCCTTCTAAAAAAAGCGGATGGAGAAAAGGAAAAAGAGAGAAGAAAAGCAAGACAGCAAAGGACAGGATTTGTTACTTTGTTAAATTTATATTTCAGACTCTCCAGGGTGAGGACTGCTTCTTACCCTGTATGCATGGCACCAAGGAACTGTTGACTAGCTCAGAGCAGTGACTGCAAAAATTCCTTATTCTTTTCTTAAAAGGAGTGAGGGATTGGCAATTTACAAGTGATGACCTGTCAACTGTAAGCAAATTGCTTTTTCTTTAACTGCATCTTCATTATGTAGCTAAGCAAATAAGCCAAAGGGGATATTACCAGAAAACATGCTTTCGTGAATTTCTATAGCTTACAAAATAAGATATTTACACACACCCCTCCTACAAAAAAAATAATTAGATATCCAGAAACAGTAAGCTCATCAGCTACAGAAAGAAGATATTTTACTGTCCAAGCAAATGTGGTCTCTTTTTGCTCAGCAGCACTTGAGCTGGTAAAGGCATCAAAATTCCTCTCACTCTTTTGACATGTCATGAGATTTCTCCAGCCTCAGGGCTGCAGAAACTAACTCTGTGCTTGAAGGTGGAGGTGCACATTAAAAACATGAGCTGAACAATAAGAGAACTGGAAAGCTTACCTAAGCTGCTCTTGAAACTATTCTGTAACTCCCGCATCTCTGTTCATGGTTTATTTATATGGGCTGACCCAACTGGTTATGGCAAGTAAAATGCCCTCTGGACGTTCATTAATATACCCAAGCTGAACTGTTAACCTGAGCTTTTTGGGCAATATCTTGACAAACCGAACTTCTAAAGTCTAATTCAATATACAATGTCATAGTAATAATAGACTCATACATTTCAGTAAAACTTCACTCAGTATCAAATGATGTCCATAATCTGAACACTGATGTAAAGGCAAGGTTACTGCAGTGCTAGTTTTTGTATGTTCCAATGATTGTGAATATCTGTGAGATAGATTTTTCTCACATTTAAAGTCAAATTTGAAATCAAATTTAACTTTCAAGCAAATTCTGTTTATCTCAGCATGTGATGCTGAGGTACTTTTAAGAAGCATTTTTCATATCTGCTGACTTAGGTCACATATGAAGATTACATAGCCCTTGAAATGCTTATATTATACATAATTCATATAACTGTACCTTGCAATGATTTAATATGCAAGTGTAATATTTTTTGGCATTAAAAGAAAAATATATTTTGTTATAATATTTGCATTGTGAATATTTCACCTTGAATAACTACAAATTCTTAACTCTTAATTTAATTGCACATGAGTCCTCTAGAACTCATAAATGGTATGCAGATATACTTATTAGATGATAAAATCTAATATTTATTTTTCCTTGTGCTATGGTTAAACTCTATTTCATGTTTTTCTTCTAAGTTTCCTTTAAAACATAGCTGCATTTGATAGCTTTGTATCCTGGGAGAAAAAATAACAAAGGAATATTTTTATCTAACCATAAAATGATGCCAGAAACCCAACAGGGACCAAACACCATGTTGGAACAAAAATAGTCCAGAGATACACTTTCAAAGTTGAGCACCTGCTGTAAAATAACCATCTGTGTTTAACTGTAATTTAATTATAGGTTCATTCCTTTTGTGTACTCTGGAAAGATCTCATAGGTCTTCCCCAGTTGGTCTGCAATCAACTTTTGGCATTTTGCAAAGGCAACAGACATGTTCTCTTAGTAACACCTGCTAACTTTTTTCATTCTCGTTTCAGCAAAGGTCTTCTGGGATTTTACAATGGTGTTCAGAAACAAAATAAAAAAAATCTTATTAAATCTGAAATAAAAACCTGCATTAATTAATCACCTACCCTAAAAAGCCAATATTATTGGCTATCAAATATACCATTTCCCTTTCCACAAAAGTAACCCAAGAACCACAAAGGTACATGATTGTTTTATTATTATTTTTGAGGGGAGAAAAAATTTGTATTCTCCAAAGATCTTCAAGCTACCACGGCAATCTATATTAATTGAAAACTTTTGCACAATACCTCAAAGCAAAAAAGGCTCACAGACGTTAATACTTGCTGAATCTAAGTCTCTCTACTAGAGCTTTATTGGAATTAAAACAAAACAATACAAAATTAAAAAAAAAAAAAAAACCACAGAAAATTCTCATCCGTAGAAGATTCCCAAATTTCATCTTAATGGGGACACTACTTAACTGTGACCAACTTTTTAAGCCAAATGATTCAAATGAGCCCAAAATTAGCTGCCTAATAAAAGCTGGATGTCAGAATATTTTCTCCTAAGACCACTTAATTGACTATTTTAAAAAATTATGAGATAAAATATTGAAATGTCTTAAATTTTCAGTGTATCTTTATATATTACTTACATATGCACAAATCAATTTTTACCTATTGAATGTAAGTCCTATGGATGAATGCGCAGAAAGCAGTGTTAAAGGCCTGAAGCCCAATAAAAAGTGTAATAATGCCAACCAGGAACTTCAGAAATAAGTGGAATTAGACCTGAATTCAACACTACCTCATATTAAGCCTAAACCTAATCATGAAATGTACAATTAAACATGCTTTCCTGAATGTTCAAACACTAACAGCCTCATTACCAAGCATTTGTATAGAGAACAATAATGGTAAGGGTTTTTCTGTGAACAGTGGCTGACAAATACCAGCATTAGCATGGTACACGAAGTTGCATAAAATGTTAACAATTATAAGCTACAACAAAACTGGCAATTTTTTCCCCTACTGTGCCAAAGTGAAAGAAGTATTCCGGAAACTCAAGAAAAATGCACAACTAAAAGACTTCAGTGAACTTGGAGCTGGGACTACCACTTTTGTAATTTTTGTGTTTATGGTTTATGATGTCTCATACACAGGTGTATTACTATCACTACATTTTCCCTATTTTAGGTCACTCTTTTTTCTTCCAAGGAAAGGAAATGTCTGATTTAAGCCTTGGTAAGGAAAACAGACAGATAGTAGGAAAACACAGTCTAGTTCAAGATTTCTAAGTGGAAACATCTTAAAACTTTGCAAACAGTAATAGATCATATTGAAATTTTGGATTAAAATTAAGTTCTGCTGTATGATATTCTATAAATCCTTTCCCATAAAGAGAAACCAGTATGCCACATGGAGTATTTCAATTCTGGTCTGCATAAAACACTCAGCAAAAGCTAGTGTCCAGACTGAGGACTCACCTGTGTGGGCAAGTCTGTGGGGGCAAGCACATGATGTCATATACTGTTCAAAAGCTAACAGTACTTGTTAACAGTAACAGTATTGTTTTTTTAACTTTGACACCTATGAACACTTTGGAGAATTCAGTGATTGCTTCAAAATCACCGCTAGGAAATTCATTGCACTCAGTTTTGAGTGAGGTACAGAGATGCGAAGTATGAATGAATGCTTTAAGGAACAATTTTTTCACATATATATATATATAATTAATAATGAAAGCAGTGTCATGTCAGAGGAAAAAAAGGAAAAAAAAAAAGAGAGAAAAAGTAACAACCTTGAATGAACATTAAGCTTATCAGCTAAGTACAACATTGTTAAGACACAATTCATATGATAAAACTGTAAAATTACAGAGTATGTAGTTAAAAGTGCACGTGATTTTCTTCACTAATTAGAAACAAAAACTATTACATATGGATTTGAGATAACCATGAGATACGCATGAAAGAGTAAAGATTTACTGCTACTTTGGAAGAGACTGAAAATCCCTCAGATAAATATTTGAGTTACGTGGCAGTAGTTTACATATCTTTATTTTAAATTAGGAAAAAATTATAACATCAGACCTTGACTTCTGATTGTCTTCAAGTGTGACATACACATTCAAAAGGGCCTTTAGTGAAGATTTATACCTTAAATGTGTTAAAATCTGACTGAAAAATTGTATTTTATGAGAAAATTAACTTATCTGTAAACCTCTACATTATTTCATCCATTAAAAATCATTTATAACCGTAGCCATTAAGCCTTAATTTACTTCAAAACCCAATCAATACAAATTGTGACAATTTCACTTGCAGTGACCACCATACCAGTTATAATTAGGATGCAGCAGAGAAGTCACAGGGGAGAATAGGTCAAAACATACCTAGAAGCGTTAAATACAATGACATGTAGCTGCAGCTGATTTGCACTGCAGGGAATATGAAGACCCAACAACCTGCAGTACACAAGAGCTGCCCCTACTGTACCATGTCATCTTCTCACTCCCAGCAATGCACACAGCAGGTTGGCAGCAGCAACAGCTGAAGTCATGGTTTCCTCCTCCCAGTGTGTGGCTCAAAACAGCAGGGTCCCCCATGTCCCCTGCAGGTCTAGGTAACCCTTTCACAGCAACATAACTAGGTACTGGTTTTACTCTGTGTCTCTTCAGAAATGTCAAATCACTGAATGTGCATTTTTTGTGTTATATAGATATTAATTATATTCATATTCTCAAAATGTTTTACTGCTACAGAATTTTCCTCAGTATGTCTACTCAGGGGCAGAGATCTCTCATCTCCTATTTCCCCTCTAGACAAAATTGTACTCTAAATTGGAGTTGTCTGCAGAACAACAGCAATCCTTACCCTATACATTTGGAAATTTGAGCTTGCATATAATTATCAGGTATTCAAATTTTACAGTGCTCTTCCCCATAGTGTACAATACCACTCCCTGTTTTATGATCGTTTATGATTAACTAGGTATGCATTAAATGCCTTCTGAAACCACTATTTGTTTGTCAAAACAGATACATACTGCTGTGCTCCAAGCAGAACACTTGCCTTGTCTTTCAGTAGTTACTCATGGCCTGCTTTCACAGTGACACCCAGCAGACACTTAAAAAAAATTTGCTAAAAAAACTCATTGAATCAACTCACTAAATGAAAACACATATCATTGTTAAATGCTCTAACAGTTCTAATTTGCTCTTAATCATGAACCACAAGGAGGAGATATCATATTTAGGTTCTTTACCATTTGAACATTGAGAGACTTTAGTAAGATCACAGTTCCATTGCTAAAGAAAGAGAATACTCCAAATATGCAGATCTGTCCTTTGATTGTTGTTCAGTTTCATATAATTCCAATTTTAGTTAAAAATCCATTATAATTACATCTTATGCTATTTTCTACACATTCATCCTTCTAACACCTTTTGCTGTCTCACTACTTTCCTGTCACACAATACTCTTGTATTTTGTTCTTAGTTGTTGCTGCTCATCTTGCCAAGTCAAGACTAAACACTGACTAAAATTTATTCCTTTGTAACTTAAGCAGTGAAGAACCCTTTCTTTCAACCCAGGATGTGCTAACTGAAGTGTCATTTTAGCTTCCTCAAACTACCACTCAAAATCAGACCCACAGTCTTTCCTGACAGTAAATCAATGCAATCTATATCTAAACCTAGATGTCATTGCAAAAATCCTGCACTTTGCTCACTATGTTGAGGCACATTGCTGAATATTATTCATGCTCAAAAACACACAATCAGGTGCTATTCTCCATTTTCTTTAAATATCTTCCAAGAAAACTCCTATGGAATGACACTGAAATTAACGTATTCAACAAGTTGGGGGGTTTGCTTTGTTTTGTGTGGTGTTTTTGTGTTGAGTTTTGGTCTGGTTTTGTGTTTTTTTTGGTGTGTGTGTGTTCATTCCTCTTGAGGTAAAACAGTACTATACAATACAGGACGATTTTTACTCTGCCATTAACATTTTCCTTATTTTTTTCCTGAATTTCTGGCATATATGAGCTATACTAACTTTCTCAGCATCACGTTCATGCAAATGAAGCAGAAAATACCTCTGATTTCTCTCAGATTTCTCAGTTCTTTCTTGTATCCTGCACAGATCCACAGCAATCTTTCAAACATTCATTCAGAAATGCCATTCTAGTGGCCCATGTGCAATCCCACTTACAGGCAGAGAGTTTCCTCCTCGAATTGGTAGTGACAATGGAGACCATTCCATACAACGTAAGCACAGATAGGATGGGCATAAAGGAAACAGACACCTTGACTGACTCTTGCATGTCATAAACAGAACAAGCAGATGGATGCAATCTTGCAGATGGACAACCTTTCTTCCTTTTTTTTTCTCCTTTCAACAGCTGTGAACAAACTGCTTGAGACTTGCTTAATAGCAATTCTCTACTTATAAGCAGCTGTATGTATGATAGATTTAGTCCAGCTGCTAAACTAAGCATAAAACAGGTGTTTTATTGTAAATTTGACTGAATGATCCAGTAAAGAACTTTTAAAGCATAATTCAAGATTTAACTTGTTTTCACCTTAGCATTCCTCTCTAAATAATCACCATTTCTTAAAAAAAACCCCAACAACAAAGCCCAACAAAAACCAAACCACCTCACAAATTTAAGAAAGGTGGAACTACTGTAATTCCCTCTGCAAACCAAGAAAAAACGAGCAATTCTGATGGTTTCACTACATTCTTAGTACCAATCGTTTTTTTGCCAGCTGAACAATGTGACTCTGAGCTATGGATTCTCAGGCCTGAAGTTTGCATCCACTCCAAGGTGGCATTGGCTGGTGGAGCCCAAAGCTTACAAAACTGGGCACATGCTCTTTAGGAAATGCCACAGCACTGGCCGCCTCTGCAGCCTCCCCTTGCCTCTGACTGCACACACTTCCCAAGGCAGTCTCTAAATTACATAAATTCCATACCTTGTGTTCAACAGACATGCTGTGTTTTTCACAGTGACTCAGGGCATATCTTGTAGGAGGCTAATTATATACAGAAGATATTACAGGCCTCTGTCTCTTACAAAACATGGTGGCAGATCAGTTAAAGACCTGCTTCTACAGGTTTTAGGCAAGAAGCATATAATCAGACTCCAAATGACTGCATAGAGACAATAACCTATATACAGAGATGGGAGGAATGCCACATGAGTAAGAAATCCAAACGACAGTAAGGGAGGACACAGGAGAACATCCACCGCTCTGCAGAGGTATTTAAAAATCTGTTTTCAACCCTAGCCAGTAGGCTCATTCCCTGAGAGATTTTTTTTCTCTGTTGAGGGATAAAAATTCTGAATAGGGTAAAGATAAGGTGCAGGGGAAAATAAATTCACAATTTCACAAATTACATGGTAAATAAGAAAGTGAAATTACAGTTTTAGGCCTACAGCACCCTCAATAATACCAAAAAAACCCATAGCTACAGAATTTTACAAAGCAGAGATGATACTTCAGCGATTTTGTTCTACTAATTACTAATTACAGTCTCTTCATATTCTGAGTGCCCAGCAAGAACCACCTGAGCTACACAGACTGTCATTCTAGATGGAGTGTTTAGCTTCGTAATGTAATCTTTAATTTTTCTGTTCAGTTAAAGGGCTGCAGGTCTTTCTGGCTGTAATAAAAAATTGCTCACAATCACTTCCTCCTCCATCTGTCTCAACTCCAGCAAGAGAACTTTTCTGTAAAACTCCCAAAACTGAGTTATTTGCAATTTGTTCTTTTTGCCTTTAAGAGCCGTGTTTTCTTCTGTTTACACTATTTCCTTAATTTCCTTACAGCTAGGATTGATTAAACCCATAACCCACTCTTGAACGGCAGATTGCAATGGTCATGCTGCCATGCATTTCAGATTGCATTTTTAAAATAATTGTTTCCTCAAGGGTATTACCTAACCTCTAATACCACTAAACATTTAAAGGTTTGCATTTAAGAATCCGATTTCATATAGAAAAATAACTGTTTGTTACAAATCAAGTCTCCACGTTCCAGTAAAAGTATTCGAACTCTGCCTCTAACATATACTCCTCATGTCTCATCCTGAAGTAATTTTTTAACATCAGTGGCTTTGATGAAGTATCAGATTGAATAAGACTTCCCAAAGTCTTTTATGACCATTCCTAAACTACTTCATCAGAACTTTTTAATGCTGTTCATTGACCACAGATGGATTTCTCATTACTGATAAATATTCTCATCACTTCCATAAATACAATCTGTCATTTATTGCACACGTTAATCTCGCTTCCAATTACAGCCTCAGTTAAATTACTTTTACCTGGATGTTCAAACATATAATTTCTTAATTGAAAAACAAATGTAAAAAGCTGAAAAATTAAAATGAAATTAAATAAATCCCCGTAACCGTACATATGACCAAGTAGCTCAATTTAAAATTTTAAAAATATGCACATTTTTTTAACATGCAATATTGCAATACATGCATTAGGAATATATTATTTAAGTGTTTGGCATTTGCACAGTTTTTGGTGAATTTTAATTAGTAGAGCAATTAAGAACAACCTAGAAAATACTTCTAATGAGCTGAAGTCATGCTTTACTGTCACCCTGGAGTTTTAAAGCACCTGCCATATGTTCTCTTTAATAATTGCTACTTTTGCTTTCTGAATACAGTAAGAGAATCTATTAACTTGTAGAAGCTTGTGAAATATATGCACTTGTGACTGGAAATGGGGGAAAAATATCAAAATGTTATTTCAGTCTTATGTAGTCTTTGTTAATATGAGGTTCTGTCTGAGGACAAGGGCTAAATCAACACATTTCCACAGAAAAGCAGACATCCACTGAAAAATTATCATTTTAAAAATGCATATGAAAAATTAGGGAAACACTTCTGAGTTTAGCAGTCACAGGGATTACCAGATCAAGGCTGTTAGATAGGGTTGAATTCCACCTGTAATATATTTCTGAGTTGTGCATTGTTTATAAATATTTTATTTATATTCATCATCATTATTAACATGCCGTGCATCAAGTCCCATAGTAGTCACTCATTAAACAACAAAGTGTTTGCTATGCTTGGCATTTGCTTGTTTCAACACATTATACACGAATACATGGAATTTGATGCTATTTGTGAGCAGAATTTCTATCAGTTTTATATCTCATGTTTAAAACTTCTCAAACTCTAACCAACACATACACAAATTAATATAGCTTACTGAGCAAACCTTCCAAAAAAGATCCCCATTTTATGTGTGCTAAAATTTTCACTTTAAAAAGAAAAAAGAAAAAAAGGAGACGTATTACAAATAAATGGGATTTATCAGCTTAATAAGGGAAGAATCTGATGATTTAAAACTATCCTATGCAACTCTCATTCACCACACGAAATAAATTTATTGTTTTATGTAATTAAATATGTAATTTACTGCATGTCTTGTCATCCAAAACTAAAGTCTTGGAGAGACTGGTACTACCTTAATTGCTAATATAGCAATTTCCTTTTACTTCATTGCCCAATAAATGCAGCAAACAAAGTTTTTAATTCATCACGTCTTGATAGTTTGGAGTTGAAAATAACACCAGCTATTCATTTTAAAGCCACAATAAAATACTTCAGCAAAACTATATGCATTTTCTTGTGCTGAAATCTGGGTTATACTGAAGTAAATGGAGGATTCACTGTTTACCTCAGTGAAATCTCATGCTAACTTTTATAGAAAAGAAGCCATCAGTCATAACATATTAATAAGAGAAGTCCAATTTATTTCCCTCATCAGAGGTCTAATCCGAGAGCTGGTTAAGGAAATTTGCTTTAAATGGTTTTAAATCCTACTCTTCTTCAGGAGCTTCACTGACTAAAAATATTCAGAGTACCTTACTATTATTGGAAAAACAGCAGGCTCAGTTGCCCTTGTTAAGTATAAAACAGGGGTTAAGTACAGATCACCCATGGATCTATATATCTAATCTGCATTTTTATGTACACCTATTTATCTTTGTGTCTGTCTATGCATAAATATATAAGAAAGTGTTGGTATTTCTTTGTAGAAAATATCAAGCTTTCTTAAGTGAAAATTGCTATAGCCCATTCCTCCTGAAAATACATGAATATTAAACAGGACATTTCCTTCCACAAAACACAAATGTCCCTATGCCACCCATGCCAAAACTTCGCAGAAGCAGCATTTCTGGCATCTTCATATTGCTGTTTGTTTAAAATATTCTTCTAGCTTGATGTTATAATAGACAGTCCAATTCCCAAGACTTTGATACCTGCACTCTTAGCAAACCTTTGCCCAATGTTTTTATTAACTCAATTTAATGGAACCTTTTTTATAGTGACCTTAAGAATTTAATAACTCCTCAATGCAAGGACAATACCACCTGCAGGCTCTTCTGGGATTAAACGGTAGTAGTTCAATATGCCTGCAGAAACACATAAAAGAAAAGCAGAAAAAAAATGTCAGGAACTACACAAATCAGTCACTCATTGCTGAGGTTGGGAATTATGCCTGGTTATGATGTCCTGCTCCAAGACTTGTGACAAAACTCTGCATCTGATACATGCTGCAGCCTACTTATTGCTTCTTAATGGTATTAATCTAGCTTTGACCATGTCAGATGTGCTAGCAATTTTCAATTCTAGAGTGTCTTCCTTTCTGACAGACACTCTGCATATCTTACAGGTACGATCGATATGTTATTAGTCAACAACCTGAGAAGAGGCACATAAATTAATCCTTTTCTGTCAACCCAGCAGTTTGTACTCAAGTGAAGCCTCACCCTTGCCGTATGCGTGAGACTGATCTTAATCCAATTAGGGTAAAATGAACTTTTTTTTTCTATGGCACTCTCCATCTATGTTAATTCAAACCTCTGAAGACAGCTGCTCTGAGGAAATAATTTTATGCTTGACCTTTTATGGGCAAGGTTAAAATCAGTATGGGTACATATGCATGCAAGGAAAGTCAATCAGCTTGTTCTCTCTCACTTCCTCCTTTAACCTCCACTAGCACCTGTAAAATAATGCCAGAGAACACCGCTGATTTCAAAGTGACAGGGATGTATTTATTTCAGTTGCGTAAAGGACTCTGTCATTTTAGCTTTACACCGAGTACAGCACGTACCTTTGTTTTGCTGTGGGGCAAAGTAATACAGAGTGACAGCCCTGTCTGTAGTATTCTAGATTTTGACAAGTAGAGGATGTTAACAGCCTACAATATGCAAAACAAATCATTTCTTCTCTTTGTGATAGTTATCAGATATAATGACAAGAACCATTAAGGAAACAAGACTTGCTTGGTACTACTATTTCTCCAGCACAAAATACAGGAGAGAGAAAAGAGCTAGAGTGCATTTGAACCCATTTAGGTGGTAGGAGAAATGGGTGCAGTTCTGTACTAATGATGCAGGGCATTCCAGGAGGGGTGTTAGTATGGTACTACTTACTGATTTCTTTCTCTTAACGCAGCTTTTCTCACAATAATATGGAATATCATGCCTACAGGCCATGATTACTCTTCTGTCACCCAAATTTCCTCTAATTATCTCCCCTGCACATACCCAACTTCCCTGTGTTAAAAGCAAATGACTGTACCCCTATCTATCCTGTAAATTAGGCAGAGAAAGGAGGGTACTTAGAAGCAGGTTGCAACTACAGTGTTGCACCCCTCTTGCAGGGGTTCTCTGCTGCTCCCTCAGCTTGAGCTCTTGATTGCAGGCAGGAACTTAAAAAGATACAGAAAAAAGTCTGCTGCAAACTGCAGTAAGAGGCTTTTCCTGGGAATATACCCTACTCAAGCCCCTTTTCCTTGATGTTCCATTGCGCAGCAGCTCATGTACGTGCTGTGACTAGGAGCAGGCACGTAACCCCACTGCCCTATATTCCTTGGTCCTGCCTAGGTTAGGTTGGTTGTTCACATAAAAAGTTAGCATATGAGAAAATTACCTAACAACTAAAGAAATAAGAACCAAAACCTTTACTTTTTGAGGTGCAATGGGTACCAGGCTTTTTTCCAGTCTGTATTGCTTACATATATATCCCACCAGCAGACAAAAAAACACCTCAAAACCCCTGATCTCTGAACACTTTCCAAGGCAAAGAAGATGCCTTAGATATTTACCTAGCTAGAAAAAGAATGACTTTTAATGTAATTTATGGGCCACTGCAGTAGAAACTGTAATGATCTTAAAATCAGCCCAATGTGTTTCTGAACTGCAACTCTTAGCTTGTGCTTAGTCATATGTAATTTTAAGAATCATGCCTTACTTAAATTTTCAGCAATTTTATTCTAAGACTATAATCCTAAGGTAGTTTGCTCTTTTTTTTTCTTTCCTTCCTTTATTTTTTTTGCTATCTAAAACAAACAGCTTCATTAAACTAGGAAATCCTTATTTACCATCATAATTAAAAAAAAAAAAAACCTAAAAGAACTTTTGCAAATTCTCAAAAGTAAAAATAGCTCTGAAAAAGACTAAGCAGTTAGAAATACTTATACACAGGAAGATGTTTCTTCATAATACCTTTTCTTGTTGTAGGATGCCAATGAAACATATGATAAAAGCAGCACTGATATTTTAAGATAGCGATCACATAACAGCACGTTAAAATTAAGGAATCAAAACAAACCCAATCGCAATAAGGTCAAAACAAACTGTTATTTCTCTAACATGAATCAAATCCTAAAAAAACCTATGTTCCAACTTGGATCATGCTACTTCTTCCATGAAAGGGGGAGAGAACGTCAGGGGTAGATCCTTGAGAGCTGCATTTGCTGCTCCAGCTCACAGTGGCATGAGCAGTGCTGCCAGGAAAAGCTGCTTCTCACCTCAGCAAGCACTGTTCTGCACATTCACTTTAGACACTTCTGGCAAGGGGGGCTGTGGCCATTTGGCTAAGCCCAAGTAACAGTCTTGGAGTCTGTAGCCAGTGGTGCCTTAGTGTCCTCTGACTCCCTCATCTTATTTATAGTACATACAAATACCAACAAATGACACTGAAGGAAAACAAGTTCATTCTCCTCAAGCTGCAGTTTCTGAGGAAGGAGGTTGGATATTCTTTTCAGCTTTTGAAAATGAAAGATGATATGAACCCTGAGAGTAGCAGAAGAAAGCAAGCAATGTGTAAAGTTTTGGTGCAAGTTTCTTTGGGGTTTTTATTGCATTAAAGTAAGTTGGTATTTTCATACAACAGAGGTACTCAATCTCTCAGCACCAAAACACTCACTGTGCCATGGCAGGAAACTCACTGAAAGGTTTGTTCAGTATTAAAAAGCAGGTTGGGATTTTTTTTCTGTAGAAGATACTTTCCTCCTTTTATCATTTAGTGCTCCTCAGACTAGAGTTGAGAGTGCTCTGTAACTGAAATAGAATCTTGGAGACATACTATCATGCATTGAACAAAATTGAGAAGCTGAAGGACTTTAATGTCAAAAGCAAGTTTCAATAACATATAAATTAAAATACCCTACACACAATTGTAGCAATCAAAAGGAATTAAATAGATTGGTGGCAAATAGTAGTCATGAAATGAATTTCAGGTACTGGTTATTTCTGAACTCATAAATGGAATGACAAGTAATACAGCGTGAAATGTTTTGTAACAAACAGTTTCATAGTTGTATTTTTAAAAAGCACTATTCACAGTGGCAGAATTGCTGCATTTCTTAAAAGATTTCAAAAATCCTGGGTGTCTCACTAGGCACTGTTTCTGTCATATCTGAAAAACTTAAGTATTCTAAGTCTTAGAAAAGCACTGTCCATTTTTACCCATTTACACTTGAGAGATCTTAAATACAACACTTTACAGAGAAAAAAGAAGAATCAGAAAACCATGTCTGCATCTCCTTGGAGATAACCAAGGCACAATAGACCAGGTCTCAGAAAGGGCAACTATCACATTATTACAAGCTTCAAAAATCAACAATGAGTTTTTATTAATAATTTCAAACCTTGTCTGTGGTTTTTCATTAGGAATGAAAAACAATTAAACTCTTATCATCTTTTCCCTAATGGCATTCTGAACTTCTACTGAAAATTTCTGATTTCTCTATGTGCTCAGTTAAAAAAAAAAAAAAGTACATTAAACGTTTTCTTTCATTTCAGTTCACAACTTCTATAATACCATTACTGGAAGAAGCATTGTAGTATCTAAGCCTAAGCCTCTAACATACAATAATGAAGTATTTTGTTTGTATGCTACTTGAACCCATGTAGCTGCACAGAAGAAATCACAGTTCAGCCAGCTCATCTCTCTTTTTTTTATTTTTAGCTTAGTTTGATTAAATGTGCATGAAACTTATGATTCCTCCAATGGGGAAGCTTTATGTAGATGTCAAGATTAGACAGATTTTCCAAAGATTATCATGTTGATTTTTACAGGAACCGATAAACACAGCTGGGAGGGATGACTTGGTCTTAATTCCTAGTTTTCTTTCACTCCACTGCAAAAAAGGTACTGTTTGAACTGCACTGCTCTTTCCCCTTTCCCCTTTTCTCCCTTTCATTTAAAATAGACTAAGAGAAAATATAATGTAATATTGAAAAAGAAAGTAAAACAAAACAGTGGAAAGGGGAAGGGAAAGGAAAACACTGGGCTCAAGAAAAGCAAATTATTTAACATGGGAAAGCTTATTTATATTTGCTTTGCTTGTGTGTGCAGCTTTTGCTTTCCCTATTAAGCCATCGTCATCTCAACGTATGAGTTTTCTCACTTTTACCCTTCCAATTCTCTTCCCCATCCTGCTGCTGGGGGAGTGAGCAGCTGCGTGGGGTTTAGTTGCCAGCTGGGCTTAAACCATGAGGCCTACCCAGCATCTAAACAAAACCCTGCTTGTTTTAATGCCAACCAAAGGCCAGGGGCCACATTAAAACAAAGGCCAGCTGCCATTAGATAAAATGTGTTCCATCACACCATACAAAGAAGAAAAAGGTCCCAAATCTGCACACTGATGTGTCTCACTCCCAGAAAGTCCTAAAGAAATATGATCTTAATCAAGAAAATTTTTTTGAATCGCAGAACACGGTATTTCAAAAAAAACAGTATTATTGTTTGATTTAAAAAGCAGTGACACAGCCTCATGCAAAAGTAAAATCTACTTCCGACCACAAGTTTAAAGGAAAAGATATCACTTTGTGCCAGCAATGCTCAAGTAATTTCTTCTCAACAGCATCATTCTGAAAAGTTTAAGTAAACTATTTGCTAAAGAATAACAAACTGGTACATGGTATCTACCTTTCCTCAGCAGTTGTGCTAACTGCATTATAAAGGAATAAATAAATCCTGGAAACCTCAAAGAATGAAACAAAACCATGTTAAGTTATATAGTAAACAGTAATTAAATAATTTTCAATCTTATTAAAAACCTTAATGCTTTTTCATAGTATGTTCTGAAATGGTATTATTTTATCATTGGTAATGAAAAATTCTTAAAAGAAAAGAGGCAACAGCTATCTTTCTCACACTGGACTTGCAAGTATATTCCGTACATTTTACAACTCGTCTGTCAGGTGTCAGAGCCCTGGAAAGGTACTGAGCTCTTACCTTTCTCAACATTCAATTTTTTTCTCTAGCAAGTCTCCTCAAAGGCTCTGGATGCAGCCATGCCACTGAAAGAGAGCTCTTCATCTTTCATTCTGCTTTCAGAGGTAATTTACCCTTTATGAAGACAAGCTGAAATACCATCAGTACTTCAGAAATTGCTAGGCTGGGTTTAATGCTACAACATTCTGTAATGAAAAACAAGTCTGGTGTCTGGGACAGAGTGTGTATCACAGCACAGCACAAATAAGGAGCCAGAAACAGAGCCTACAAGGCCTCAGGGCTCTCATAACTGATTCTGAACATGTGAACCAATTTTTCTGTCTTGGGATCTAGTTTTGACCCCAGATCAAAAACATTTTAGCTTAATTTAGGGTCAGGTTTTTCTTATTCAGATGAGTTCTTTGTATGAGCTATATCTTAGGTCTCTAGTTATAAAGAGCAGGAGAAGGATCTATCTCACCCGACGTCTGAGAGCTACCACCTGTGCTGATCATTCCCTAACAATTCATCAGAACTATGCAGCTGATCTGTGTTAGACTTCTAACTTTGAATAAAATGAATAATCTGCATTGGAGACTAAAACACAAAATTGTTGATGTAGAGATGCCTTTGCTTAGACTGATGAATCCTACCTTGCTCACCTAAATACGCCGGAGATTTTGGGAATACAGCACTAAGGTACAGAAGGTCACTCACAGTACAGTTTGAATAAAGGTTTTCTTTAGGAGCTCTGTAAGTCCCATTACAATTACTGGGATTATTGAAATTGAAAATCAAATGACAGAGTAACAACAAAAACCCTAAGCTAAACCATATTAAAACAATTGCTAGAAACTGAAGTGAAAGGAGATTCAGATTTATCCAAAATGGGAGACAGAAGAAAAGAAGGAAGGCTCACTGGTCTTTTCTATCTGTACTGACAATATAAGTTCAAGAATGTCAGAAAACGGGCAAGAACAAGCCATTTTTCTCTTTCTACTGAGATCTTTCCTCTCTAGTACAGAAGTTCATACTTCATCCTCTTCTGAGGCTCACAAAATTTCAATTTCTGTGTACTTCTAATGAATTTAACATGACATCATCACACCAGAACTCCAACATTTTCTGCTGTAGTATGCACTTTTCCCAGGAGTGATTCTCAAGGATAGGTCAAAACCACAAGATTTCATCAAGTTCTCTCAGCAGAAATGTCAGCATATTATTACTGAACAAGAAAATTTACAGCAAAATAAATATCTCAAGGGTAATTTCTTGTTCTATTAAGCAAGAGAATATTCTTTCCAACAAGAAGGCTGATGTGACAAAATACAGTTACAGAATTACAAAATGAATGATATGAAGTCTCCAGAAAGATGTTTAAAAAAGTGACCCAACTAACATGCCAGAGAAAACGCCAGAGCAAACATTTGATATGTCAACATGTTTAAAAAGAATTTTTTGCATGGTTTATGTTATTGACAATTAGAAGCCAATTAGTATTGAATAAAATGAGCAAAAAAATTCCATCTTCCTGGTAAAAGAATCATATTACTTTTGTATACTCCTTTCTAGGAAGGATACTGCTTTTTGAATTAAAAAGTGCAGTTCAGACCATTCTGCAACAAACTGTGGACAGCAAGATATCTCTTAAAAAAAAACCCAAAATATATTATCATAGAAATAAAATAATAAGTTTATGATGCTTCCTTATAAATATATATCATGCTAATATATGCTTTGCAGTGGGGAAAAAAAAGGAAAAGTATTATTATTCATGTAATACAAGCTTATCATAAAGCTTTCCCATGCTGTTTTACAGACCCTATCAATATACACAAACATAAGCATTCCTTTGATCATGTTACTTGTCATCCATCTGTTTAACTGAGACCTGTGCAACAACAGCTTAAACATGACAACCTATTTCTCAGATATTTCTACAAAGACTTCAGCAAAGGAAAAACACAGAAAGGAAGCATTCTTCAAAATGTTTAAGCCAGATTTTATGTTTCAAATGAATGGAAAAGTTAAAGTTGGAAGGCACTTCTGAAGGCCTGCACAGAGCAGCTTTTCAAAGTGCGATCAGGTTGCTCGAGGCCTTGCTTAGGCAAGATTTTTAAATCTAAAGGGTTGGAGTTGCCACATTCTTTCCGGGCAACCTGTTTCAGTGCACAAGCTCGTTTACAGTTTAAAGAATTCTAATTTCAAATTATTTTCCTTTATTTCTAGCTATGCGTTTTACAATCTTCTAGCAATTTGGGGAAAAAAAGAATTCAAAAGGTGCTGATAAAAGCTACCATGACATCATAGATAAGTGTGGAAAACCTAAGTATAAAATACACATCAGAAAATCCGTGTTTATTAACTTAATTTCAACATGTGGTGGCCCATGTTGATCTTCACTACACCATTTACTTGTTTCAAATGTCAGATATTATGCTGCATAGAATTCACTTAATTTAGTGGTTTGACAGACACTGGAAAAAAACTTAGCAAATGGGCAGCTGACTATTTGCAAAGATTAAAAAAGCCCCTTTTCTTTACCTGATTGAAAGTTTCTCCGTTAACCAAAGTTTAGCAGGATAATACAAACTATTTCTCTGATGGTGACCTACTAACACGTACAAGTCACAAAATCATCTGATTTTAAAAGTATTTACTCTTTTCACAGCCATCTCTCACCTTCATGTCATACCATATGCTTTTTGCAAGCTCACCTTCCTTTACTTGTCCAACTGCTTTTGTGTTGATTGATAATGCAAATTTACTGCCAAAACCTGCACGAACATTGTCATTCTTTCTCCAACTCCCTTTTTTAACAGTTTATTATTCTTTTTACTTTATTTTCACTGATTTCCAAGAAACTTCACCTCAATCCCTTGACAATAACTCACATTTTGTCAGCAGTCAACAAACATTGACACAGAACAGCTTTCAAACCAGAAAGGGCTTACTAAGATAAAGGAATGGCTGTGTGGTTAGATTTTCTGCTTTTCCAGTCAATTTCCATGACTAGAATATTGCAAACTGGTTGCTGCTCCTTCTGCTTACCCTCCTCCACATCTAAGATGAAATAAGAGCACACATCATTTTCTACTGATTATAGCGGGATTGCTGTTTGTGTGAGGTTATATATTTAGGTGCTTTGGATTTCTTTAGTCAGAAAATGAAAATTTCATCCCTTTAAAGCTCATAGATATATAAGATATACCTTTATTCTTCTTATTATAAACCTGTCAGGTGCAGACTTATGCAGACAAGAGTGGCTAAAAAGTGTTTTTTTTCTTCTCTTCTACCCGCTGTATTACTTAGCACAAATGAAAAGACAAGCGACCTCACTGTAGGGCCTGGAAGCTGAACTAATGTGCTTCACTGCTTCTAACCTCCTCAATTACTGCTGAGTTTTCAGTCAAGAACCATGACTGATTTTATAACTCAAATACCATTTTATTTTCTTTAGTCCTTATTTAACTGTGGTTATTTATTCTTTGGTACTTGAGAGTCATTTTTCAGTAAAATCAAAAGAGCAAAGGGAACATATTGCCAGCAATCCAGTGCAAAAAATCACAGCATTAATTTAATGAGAACACTGTTATTCATTTAGCAAATGAGACAGTGGAGTGGCACTGACATATGTAGAGCAGGGACCAGTCTGAGACGAAAATACATTGATTCATGAGTGGCAAAGAGCAGCTTAATGTAACTCACTGATAAAACTGTCACTGATCTTGCTCCCTATCTGGGATTCCAAGAGAAAATGATGGGAAACCCATTCCATGCCATTAATGACAACTGAGTAAAATGTGCCAGTGAGAGATAATAATACACCTACATGACACAGACCATTAAGCAGCCAGTTACAACAGTCTCAAATAACACAAACAAATGAAAGTAGCATTTATGGTCAAATCCTTGTCTTATTAAGCTGTTGAATGCTTTTCAGAATAATTAATATGACCTGGAACTGATAATGTAAAAATTTAAACTACTGCCTTGTCTGCTTTCTCCTAGGTAATAATTATTTTAGCCAGCACAGTCAAGATGTGAAAGAGTAATAAGGAGAACTATGAAGAAGAAGGAAATGGTTTTGGCTGCAATTCCAAAAGGCTAACCATCTACAGAAATAAAAAGGAAGGACTCCTACCATTGTGAAAAGCCACTGCAAGAATACTCTCCCAGGTATGTAAATAAAATATGCTTTGAGGTTAAAAGCAAATATGAATAGTAAAGATGAGTATCTGCAGCATCCTATTTATTGTTTCTTTTTGGACTGCATCAGAAAGGTGCATGAATGTTTTCTGATCTATTAATACAGATTTTTTATTTCTTTTCTAAATAACAAGTACATCGCAGTTGTCCTCTCTGCACACGTGGGGTTGAAGCAAGACCTAACTGAAAGGATTAAGAGACACCAGTCCCATGGTACCAGTCACCTTTCTTATGTCTTTATGAGGACTACATTCAGGTTCCATCATAGGAAGGAAAAAGACAAAGGGTTCTTGAAAATCTCTTCAAAGGCATGTGATGCCCACTTACATAAGCAAAACCAAATGAGAACTCTGTGTACTGAATGTGCACATTGTCACATATTATGTCTTTTCAAACCTCTCAGATGGAGAGTGTTGACAGGACCACAGATGGACAGTAACTCCCTGTGAGGACACAGTCCTTCTCTACCTCCACTCCCTTAAGCCCATGCAAAGGAGGACACTGTGCTTCTTCCTCTACAGAGTGAAAGATTATCAGCTCCTGCTGGTCTCATTCCAGGGCTGGGAAAATCAGGTCAGCTGCCCGGGATAAATTTCAGAATCAAAATGTATGGAAAGCAGCATACAGAATAATGAAGGCAACACATAGCTGGCACCCCCAAAATTATATTTGGGGGGATTTAAAAACTCTTGAATATTGCTTGGGGGAGCTGGGTCACAAATGTTTCTTAAGAAGTGAGACCAAAGCTAATACTGTAAAAATACAAGGGCAAATCCCTAATTAAAATAAATCATATTCTTTCAAGCATTTCAAACATAATTGCAACTATGTTTAATCTTGCCCCATAATATTTTTAGATTTATTTTTGCATAACTCTGCTCATACTGATTAATAGCCACAATCTTGCAGAAGACATGATTTATAAACGAAATGTATGGGTAACTGAGTGCTGAACTTAAATATTTCCTGCACTGCAATTTAGTGCCATAATTTTCAAACACTCTTTTAAATCAAACATTTCTTAGTACTTTTGTTTCTTTTTTAGAATAATGATAAAATGTTTTTATTAGGAAAGCCTAGATTTTATGTCATGTCAAATCAGCTCAGACACTATACTGGTATGCTGTTCCTTCAAGTAAAGTGAAAAATTTATGAACTTTTGAAAACATACTTTACTGGCTATCTTTTAATTAGGATAAAAAATGTGTTTAAATCAGAACTATACAAATTTATGCAATAACTTCCAAATAAGAAAAGTAGTTTTACTTTTCATTGAAGCCCCCTAGGTTGGTGAGCAAGTAGATTTTATTTTTTGTTAGAGTGGTGTCAATACAATGTAACTGAATTCACTTGAAATAAGTTGTAGTGGAATAAAAGCAGCCAAAGCTTGTGCATGTTCCTTAAAAAAGGGAGATAAAACTCAGATATCTTTTACTCTGCAGATTTCTACACAACATAATGTATTAAATTCCACTTTTCCCATTTCCAAGCACATTAATCTGTTAAGTGAGAGGTGCTTTAAACAACTCTCTTCTTCTATTGCAGTATCACCTACTTGGTCTAGTTCAAGTGCATCTTTATCATTTTACTCAAACACAGTTGTCTTACTTTTTTCCCTTGACTTGCTTCTTTTTTGCATTTGCCAGTCTGGTTGTAGATTCTCTTGGGCAAAGAGCAGCTGTTAATATGCACAGCATCTCCCCTTGTAATCAGTAGTTTTAAAAGGTTGTTGCTAATGTTCTTGGAGGACAACCACAAATCAGGAATAAGTAGGAAGCTTACACCTTGGATATTAGATCATGTCCTCTTATTTTCCGTTCTTTGAGCATCAGTTCATAAACCTTGGTCATATATATACACCATTTAACCCAAAATTATGTTCAACCATCTCCTCATTTGTTTCAAATGGGTATTTTTTTCTTAATGTTGTGTTCTAGTCACTGCATTCTGCGACAAAAAGTGAACTCGTCTTGCTTATCTACTTTTTCCCTTCAGGGATACATCCCATTAAAAGCCTTTTTGGTGCAGTATACTCTTTCACAATCCCTCCAAAGAAATGTAAAAATGATCTGATACTGTAGCTTTTTAATGTCTCAAAAATCAGTACCAGGATTCCTGATATTATTTAAAACAACCTGACATGGAAGTAAATCCCTTTATTGTGCCAAGTATTTTATGAATTATTAATTGGTCCATTACACTTTTGCCTGCACTGGGAACATAAAAAGGACAAAAGTACTTTGAAAGGTGAAACTTCAAGTGATCCTGCCCTGTAAGCCAAAAGTTTAGAGCTGCATTTGTATTTACAATAAAACCTCTCCACTAGTTATAGGCTTAAAAGTTTATGGTACCACCACAATGAATAGGTCAGTGAGGGGATTCAAATAGGAAGAGGAAAGAGACAATATACACATTTGGGTGAAGCATTGCTGCAGTGTCTAAGAATATCTCTGCACAATGTTGTTAATGCCTTCCTGCATTGATCCATTCAATTTGTGTTATCTAATGAAGTATAGCACTGCACACTTTATCATAAGCTTGTATTGGTTAGAAGTGTTTAGCTAAATGTCTAATATTGCTGATGGTATTTCCATGTCATAATTCACTTTGCAGATTTGCAAGGATAATAGTGTGGATAAATTCTAGGTATTTCAGACTTTGGAGAGCACACTTTGAGACTGGTAATAGAAGAAGCCAAAAGGGTAACCCAGTTTATAATGGAAAGAGTGTAAGTAGCAAATAACTGTGCCACAATTAAAGAAAATACAAAATGTCATCATACTTCTAGGTGGAAAGAGCTGGAAACCAATCACATCTGGCATTAATAGTTCCAGTGCAGTATAAATCCAACAAAATAGAAATAAAGGCTATATTTTTGGAAAGAAAATAATTAGGTGCTCACACTGAGACTTTGCAAGTCTTTGTCTTGCTTCAATTTACTCATCAGTTTTTAAAATTTAGAGTTTTAAGTCTTGTAAAAATGCATTTATAAACTCAGCGTTCACTAGATTGCATTTTTTATAATAAACTCCATACATTATATTTGTAATACAGAGAAAAATCACTATCCATGTTCTTGGCAGCAATGAATAAAAACTACTGTTATAACGGAACATACTTTGTACAATTAATAACCTGCTGTTGTCATTGGACTGTTGACACAATTAGAAAGATCTTTTAAAAACTGTCAGCAACAACAAACTGTTGTTTGCCCAGCTGTATTCTGGTTTCTCTGGAGTTCAAAACACCATTTAGTTTGCAAATGAATCAAGAAGACCAAGGCCAAAATCACATTTCACTAAACCTAAACACATTGTCAAACATATGTTCATCATGTAGCCTGGTTCTTGGTTTATCTCTTCTGTATAAAATACACCTTGAGACTTTTACTCTGGTTTAATTTGAACAAAACTTCAATTAGTATTAGTAAAATATGCACAATCAAGAAGTTCAAGATTAGCCTAGTATATGATCCACCTCAGACTGCAAAGAAGTAATTCAGACAAACCCCACTGGGTAAAGCATATGTATCAGTGAGAGGTTAAGCTTTTTAAATGGTAGCAATGACTAAATGCTACAGAAATGCATGGTTTAAATGAATTTTTTCACCCTTGTACCCTACTGCCTTTTAAATATTTATAAAAGTCTGGGAGTAGATAAGTGCCTGATGACAGTAAGATCCCAGTAAACTGTTCTTGTTATTCGAACTTCTGAAACGAGTTTCCTGGTTACCTTAGAACTGACTCAGTTTGCTTTGAGGGCCGTTTGTAGCTCAACAGCTCAAGAACACTGCCTTATGGCTTTAGACTTCTATCAGCTTTTTCATGAAAAAGCATCTAATACATATAATTAATCCACTCCCTGCATCACAAAGCTTAGTCTGTGTTATATGGGGACCCATTATTGCATCAAAAGGAGTTAAGTTACATATTTGTGTAATATTTATGTACTACCAGTAGTACCTTACCCAGTGAAACATTTTATTTCAACTTTTCCAGTTACTCTCAGAAATGACTGAAGAAAACTCTTAACTGAAGAAAGAAACCCCCTCATTCATTAAATCTCTGTGGTCTCCCACCTTTAAGGCCTATAGGACCAGAAGTACTTTGAGAGAAACATCCCAGGACAAGTAGATGCAGAGGCACTCTAAAAGAGTAACCTGGCACTTTATTGCCTTCAAGAACAATGCAACACCATAGACTCAAGTTCAAAGGGAAAATGACCTTAGAACTCAAATTTCCAGCTAAAAATTTAGTCCGTTAGGATTCACTGCTGAGCTTGTTCACAAACCTTAACTGTAATCCTAAACCAATTGATCAAGGTCCAGATTTTGGCACTGTCCCATGAAAACATTTCCTTACCCTTGTGTAACAATACTTGGGCGTTAAGTAAAAGACATCTGTAGATTAAAATGCACAAAAGAGCAACTCTGTCCTTAACTCAAATGGGGAAAAAACCAGCACCTGAATACCAAATTTGTCTCTCACATTCATTCAAATGGGAATAGGATAATCTGTTACTGTACTGATGGGCAGTACTCAGTACAACAAAAGTTCTAATCCCTGTTGAGAGATCACATGTAATCTTTTCACAGACTTAAAATTAAAAGGTTCAGGGAAAAAATGGTGAAGTACAGAAAACAGAAGACAAAAACCTACACCAGCAATTTCTAACCACTCTGCATAAACAAAATACTACCATTTCTAATCAACTATACTGGCCAGCCTGAATAGATAATATTTAGAACTTGGAACTAGGATATATTGATGATTATATTATGTGGTTTGCACAAGAAATTGTATTTGCTAAGAAAAACAGTATTGTAACTTGTAAAATGTTGTAAATGTAATTGTAAAACGTTAGGTCCAAACTAATTTTACCAAAGCATTTATGATTATCATTTCCTGGAAACATTTAGACTCCTTTTTTTCTGCAGTAGGAAAACAGAACTGAAAATCTTGAACATCCCAGTGCAATTTCTAAATTAACCAAAATTTAAAAGCCTCCTTAGAGGAAGGGAGACATATTCACTGGTGTTTTCAAATAATTTTGCTTTTCTAAATAATCCTCAAACACTAAGTATTACTCTTCACTTGCAAAATTAAGTCAGGTACAGGGCACTTTTTCCCAAACAGATGGTACAGCACCTGGAGATTCTATTCCCACTAGACAGTAACACACACAAGCGAGTCACAAGAGTCAATAAGTCTCAAAAAGTAAGGCAACAGGCTCCACTTTGTTCAAAAGCAAGTCACCATTGCCTGAAAATGCTCAATTATCTGTAATTTGAAGAAATATTTGGTTAAAAATCTCACCTTGACTTATAATTCTCATCCTCTTGGATGAAAAAGCAGATATGAGCCAATAGTGTGCGCTCGCAGCCCAGAGGGCCAACTGCATCCTGGGCTGCCTCAAACGAGTGGTGGGCAGCAGGCCCAGGGAGGTAGTTCTGCCCCCCTTCTCTGCCCTTGTGAGACCCCACCTGGAGCACTGCATCCAGCTCTGGAGTCCTCAGCACAAAAAAGACATGAACCTGTTAGAGCAGGTCCAGAAGAGGCCACAAAGATGATCACAGGACTGTAGCACCTCTCATACAAAGACAGGCTGAGAGAGCTGTGCTAGTTCAGTCTGGAGAAAAAAAGGCTCCAGGAAGAGCTCACTGCGGCTTTCACTACTTAAAGAGAGTTAGAACAGGTTGCCCCAGAGAAGCTATGGATGTCCCATCCCTGGAATTGTTGAAGGTCAGGCTGGGTGGGACCCCAAGCAACCTGGTCTAGTGGGTGGTATCCCAGCCCGTGACATGGAGGCTGGCACTAGATTTTTAAGGTCCCTTCCAACCTATACCATTCTACAATTCTATGACTACAAGTTCTCAACAACCTTATCACCTCCCACCTCCATGTCTTCCAGCGCAAACCATGTTCTTCCTAACTTTTTTAAAGTGCCCTGAAGGTGTCCAACAGAATGCTCAGTTATGTGATCTGTTTTGGATTTGTGTTTCTAGTGATGCCATAGCCCTGACTATGCCTTGTGCCTGCCTCCTTTTAAGCTGCATCTCATCTGTGGGCTTGGTCTTCAGCTCTCTAATTTAAAGCTCTCATTATTCAATTTCTCTCTTGCTGTTGCTAAAAATTTCCAGTAGATTTTTATTCCCTTCGCATATGAAAGTGAAGTGTTCCTAAAATAATAATCCTCTAGGTGTGTTGCTCCGAGTTGGTGATACAGTGTTTGTTATACAAAGGACAGTAACAAAAGCATTCAGCCCTGGCTCAGCATATTGGGGTTTTGTCTGCACATGGAATGTGCAGAGAATTATTCTGGTTTTCTTAGTTCTATGTCAACAGCTTTCCTTACAGAGCAAACCTGAATATTCATTGTGTTAAGGAATTTTACTTCAGGAAGACTGCTATGTTTTGTGCCTGCATAACTCACAGGTAACATTGAATATTATGATCTTCACATTAATATTTGCTTTAGATACTGCAGCCATCAAACAACATAAAATTGCATTTTATATGGTAAACTGGGCTAGAAAGATATTCAGTAGGAACACTCTCTCACTCCCCAAGTTGTTTTTCTGTTGAGAAGTTTTAAATCCTGTAGTCTGAAGTAAGAAAAGGACAAGAAAGAATTATTTCCCTTGGCTAAAAAGGGCATCATGTTTAATACACTCATTTCTGACATGCTCCATTCCCAAGAAGCCCATATTGAAGAACCGAAGCACTTACACAGAATGATACACTGTTAAGAGTGGCATTACTTAGTCCAAATTAAACATAGAAGTAACCTATTTCTTCCCTTAAACACCAAATAAGGGAAAACCATCACTTAATCTTTGGAATTTGCTATTTACCTTGTAAAACACAGCTCAGTAGGGAGACTTGCAACTTCCCCCCTGTAAGAATAGCTTTGTTGGAACAGAATGGGCCAAATTCTCCCTTCCTCTCTCTATAAAATCAGAGTAAAAATAACTAAAAAATAATGGGTTTTTAACAAATTTACAAAAATCCTGAAGGAAATTGTCTAAATAAAATGCAATTTTAAAAAATATTTTTCATGGAGTAGTTTTCAGAACTGAAACAAACCTTTGCAAACTAATCCAAATTGCTCTATCTCTTGTATGAAAGTTCTGTATACCCCTATCCCCAGCTAAGTACTATGCAACTATTACCCCTTTTGTATGTACCTGTACTCACCAAACCAAGAGGTATCTTACACTTGGCAATTACTGCCATTCCAAATCTACAGTCCTGTTTTGCTGCTAAGGGCAGCCTACGGTCTGTCTTCTCACTGAGCAGCTTTTGTACATATTTCTATGTTCCAACATCCTTTTTTCCCCACTAAGAAAAAAAAAAGGCATGCAACAAGTGTGGGAACAGAACTATGCAGGCAACAGCAGGTGCAGGTACATTCATGTATACTCTCAAACAGCTCGGTTAAAATTAATTAAATGGAGTTTAAAGTACTCCCAGCTGCTTCTGTGAAGGCGTGACAGCATTGTTTTTTCAAAACCTGGTTTCAACCTTTTTTGCTGCTATTTTTTTAATCAGGCACTAGATTTTCAACAGAAGTGTGTATGCCAAAACATTACAGCCAAAACCCCAAAAGATTACAAGTTAGAAATGCTGTCACAACACATCAACATCATTGCATTGATCATTTTCATATTCTCCTAGAGGAAGAGGATGCAGCTGAGGAGGCAACCTAACTCAGAGATAAAGCTACTGAGTGATTGTGATACTGCAATGATGGTGAAACAGGAAAAACAAAAAGAAATGTACTCCTTTTCAGAAATGTTGCGCAGTTAATTTTTATATGGTAATCTATTAAAAATTAATCAGCCAGAGTTGATTCTAGCTCTATATTAAGACAAATGTTTTCAGTTGTGTTCAGATCACGTTTGCTATTTTTCTTAAAAAAAACTTTAATTAGTGATTCAGATAAATTATATCTTAAAAATTACTAACATGTTGAATGAAAACCTGTCTGGGAGCCATAAATTAACTAGTTTAGCTTGCAGTGAGCTGCACTTCTTGTTACTCTAAATAAAGTTCTAGGCCAAACTGGAAATCATTTCCTGCATGTGTTTCTTCCCCATGCCATGCAGAGAAATCTGGATTGACAATGCAGGCAGATTTCAGTGCAGTGACATCTTTAAAATGTGCTCCAAAAGATACATTCTCTCTGAGCTACACTTGAAAACCAGCAAAGTGGACCAGTCAAGGCAGTAAAACATGCTGCCGCTGGGACCAAACTATACCTAAACTGCATTGGTATCTGTTTTATTTTCCAAGTTTGTTTCCCATGGTTTAAACTGCTGGTCTATGTTAGAAACCTGATACAGATCAATTCAGTTAATTCTGAGAGCCTTTTTCCATGAAATACCATGGCAGTCCTAAAGTATCCAAGAGAGTATTCTAAAAAGTCAACACAAAGAACTGACACATCTTTGAAGGCTCCATTCTAAAATTTAATGTCCCATAAAATTGCTTTTGAAAAAGTTTGACCTTCCAGTGTAAACAATTCAGAACTTGCTGGGTAAGCATTCTAACAAACATCTAGCAAATATTACAAAACCAGATTTACCCACCCAAAAATAATTTTCACTTCTTCTCCCTTTGATATAGTTTGTGTCATCTCTTAAACCCCTTACATGTAGAGAAAGTGTAGCTGCTAACATGGATGAATCGGTTATACATCTGAAGATACAAACCCCATGTATTATTATAGCATTTAGCAGTAATTCAGTTATTAAGCAGTCATACAGGAGACAATGCCCTTAACAGAATTGGTTCAGTTTCACAATCCCCAGCACAGGAAGCAGATCACAATTTTTCTTAAGATCAGCAATAAAATAAGCTGAATAATTTTCTGCTGAATCTGGCCATTAGAGACTGTAACTATCCTTTATACAACTAGGTGCCTTGTATTACAGCAAATGCTTTACTATTAAGAGATATAAGGAATTTAAAAAAATTTTATTGTCTTACTGAATTATTTTGAAGACTTTTCAAGAAGCTTCACTAACTGCCTGAAGAAACAAATACAGTAATTTTACTACCATCGCTAAGCTGGGTTGTGGTTTTTTTTTTTTTTTTTTTTTTTTCCTGC